>JASDQU010104462.1:3705-25799 GCA_032191745.1 Picea mariana | reverse complement strand
AATTAAAACTGGAACAATTTGCAATGCACTTGTTGAGGAAAATATATGAAATGATCTTACTCAAGCATTTTCAGATCTTACTTGGCTAAATCAAGATAGACGGGAATATCACCCTATGTTTATAGCCATCAAAATTTGTTTCCTAATTCACAAGTATTGATTACAAGTGCTTAGGATGATCTTTTTTATAAATGAGAGTTTGCTGGAGAATTCATTATTTATGTAATTTTTTGAATATAACAGATGTTGAAATAAATATAGAGACACAAGTAAAAAAACCAAGTCAATAATCAAAACAGATGAGACATAAAGCAATCGTTTTTTCCATTCCAATTAATCAAAAGAATCGTTCTCTTTACAAAATTCCCCGAGGAAGTTTGGACCAAAGTCAAACTTAGATGTCCCCAATGAAAACCATACAAAAGGACTTATGACAGAAAGTAAAAAACTAAACTTTAAAAGCTGGATCAGCTTGCCACAGATTGATGCCCACTCGACTCTGCACAATAGCCTTTATCAGTCATGAAATTTAATTCACAAACATAAAAGTCTACACAGACTATCAAAGATGGATCAACACCTCTGAAAAATAAGTGTCTGAATGATGTAATTCAACCCTGAAACTTGTTGTCTACAATATGAGCCTGCTATCATAAAAGAGAATTAGGCTTTCAATGAATTAAAGAATGAATGAAAACTAAATTATCTCAATAAAACTCAAAGAGCAGACCTTAGTTTGCTTCTCCTTCTATTCTCCTCTTGTTCCTCCTTTTCCCTTTCCCTTTAAGCAATCATAATTAGTTGAAGTGGTTAAACTATCTCTTTAGTTAAGTTAACTAAAACTCAACCAACTTTTTAGTTAAGGGGGAAAAGTAATCAAATCATAATAATGGTTTTTAATAAATAATAACTAGTAGGTGGGACCCCTTGTGACTCCCTTTAGTTCTTTAAAAAACATAACACAATTAGTTAATCAATCAAACACATCCCTCCTTGTGGCTCCCATCATCACTCTCATAATTTTACAATTTATATCAATGATAATTGAAATTATTTCCAAAAATATATTCTCCATATATCCAAAAAATAGTGTGCTGTTCAAAATTTCAGAAGTCAATTGTTGTCAACAATAAATAAATAAAAACACTTAAAACCCATATTTTCCACTCTGGGAGGCAATCTTTCCCTTGTTGCTACTGTCACCCTTTGATCTCTCTGAGTTTGCCTTATGCTGCGTGGAGCCTTTAGGCCTAATCTCACTGATCAACATGAGATAAATCATCTCTCAAATGCATGCGGGAGGACACAGATTTGGCAGAGTCATTTGAGGGTGAGGAGGGGGCAGCAATGACTTTTCCTTTGTTAGGAACATGGTGGGACTCGATTTTTAACCTTTTTCTTGCATGGGAAGACTATACTGGTGAGTGGATAGAGGCAGCTTGGACAATTTTATTAACATGTGGAGGAGCATGTAGAGACAAGTTAGGCAAGCCACGATGTGGGGAGACTGTCGTGTGGACAATCTCTTTAAATCCATTGTTTTCAGGGACTTCAGGTTGTATTGAGACATGAGGGTGCACTAGGATACTAGGGACATGTGGGGCTTGGAAGGGAGGCCTTTCTGGCCTAGGTTGGACCACTCCTTGCCCAATCCAGTTAAAATTTCTAGCTTGAAATAGTTGGCCCAATTCTTGTGAGTCTGCATCAAAATGTGTAGAGAACCTTGGCCTTCCAAGGCCCCTGCTCCAATTTCCTGTTTCTCTGTTGCCCATACCATGGATACCTCTGCTGAAAAATCTCATTCTTGTATGCATTATTGATTAGCAAATAGTTTCTTCAACAACCATATATGACATCTCTTTTAAATATGAAACAAAGTTTGGCTCAACAACACATCAAACTCATGCAATCCAATCCATACAAATTGTTTAATACTTGTCAATGAGCAGGGGGTGAATAAGGGTTCTAGGATATGTGAGGGATTGTATTGAGCGAAAAGTGTTTAAATGAGGGGGGATAGATCATGATTACTGCTCAAAAAATCATCAAACAATCAACTGTATCATAAATCAAAAGAATATATCACTGTAATTCATCCCTATGTGATCCTTTAATTGTCATAATACATAATTTATCTTAACTATAATTTAATTTTAAGAATAGGGAGTGTATAGTGAATATGGGAAGGCGAGGGGACTTGTAATGTGCGCAAAGTGAAATAATGGTAGGGAAAAGAACGAATACTGTTTGTAAAACCAATTAAGTAATCCATAAAAATAACTCTGTATTCAATACAAGGATGCCAATATCAATTAACAATTACTGTGTCAAAACTATTCACTGTCCCACACCCAATTTCTTTAAAATTCTCAATTAACACAGTCTATAATCATACTCAGAATCACTATGCCTTTCAACAGTCCTGTTAAGAGAATAGTTGGTTGCTTTCATTTCTTTTCCTTTCCTTTAAACAAAATCAAAAGAAACACACAGTCACATTGCTCCATCGCTATCCATCATATATCACTATAAAATATCAACCACTATCCATAATTCGCAATTTGCCCAATTAAAACATATACACATGTCTTTTTTTCCAGATTGAACAGACTTTTTAAAACTTGCCTGATTTCATGCCTGTTATTATGTCAACCAATAAAACTTGCAATGCAACCATAATACAAACCCCGAGCTTCATCATTAGTGATGCAATTAAATAAAACATGCACGATACCTTCATAATAGACACACAGTGAAATAATGAAACCACAGTCATCAAATTCCCTAATTTGCAATGATCCTGATTGGGGCTAATAACACACAACAATCACCACTTCACAATTGACACCAAGCTGTAAGAACACAATGATCCAACGCATAACGAAAAAGAGGCAAACCTTTGACTGTACATTATCATTGACCCAATCAACCAATTTAATCAAATAAAACAAGCCCGGTTATCGACACAACTGTCATAACAAAAGGAGGAAACCCCTTGACCGTGTACCAATTCTCATCCTCAATCACAACTTTCCAACCAACTCAATCAAACGAGTTCGATATAAGTACTCAAGGCAACTGTCATAACCACTCAACTAATCTATGACAATCAACAAGATTCCTGACAAGAGTGTGAACAGTTGGGATTATCAAAATCGGGCTCCATAACAAAGAATACACGAAGTGATCAAGAGTTCATTCGGTGATCAAAGAACAGTGAGACTGGAGGTCGAACATATCAAGAATAAGTAGACAACCTTCGACACAAGCATGATAGAACCACATGGCTTCTTAAAACTCTCGGTCTATGTAATGGTGCAATAGTTCAACACCGGGTCGAATAGGACAACAATGAAGAGGAGAAACAAATGCCCACTGGACAGTAAAAAAAACCCAGAACACACAGAGGCATAACCCTCGTGCAATTCAAAGACCAAATCAATGGATAACAATGCCTGTGATAATGTTGGCCCGAGGCATAATTTAGATCACAAAACCACCAAAATTATACATCTTGGCATAATGGCCACCCCATAACCAACTTTGTTGATTCCAATACCACAAGAGTAATCCCACGACCAGGTGAATAATCCCCGACCATGGCTCTGGAAATACACAGTGACCAGAAGGTAGTTCAAAAAAATACACAACAACCCCATAGAAACCCAAATACAACCGGACATGTTTACCATAACTATGAGGAAGCGACCAACAAGGCTAAACAGAGCGAAACCCTCCAACAAAATACCCACAACTACTTAAAACAACAAAGATCCATCATTGTTTTCACCACATAGAACAACCAACGAATGCATAACTTCAACCAACCAATTCTTTCATTTTCAAAATGAATAACCACACAATCATTTCAGAGAGAAGACCCATGCATTTACACAGTTCCCAATTTCAGGAAAACACAAACCAACACATTACTGATCTATCGTTCTTTTATACACAGAGAGAAATTCATGGATGGGCGAAAAGAACCATATCTGTAACCAATAGCTTAAAAAAGGGCTAGCTGGCTGTCAAAACAATTTGTGTTTGTCAAAATAAAGACCTGTCCTGCTGAAGATGGAGGATTAATAGGACCAGTAAAATCCAATCCCCGCTTTGAAAAAGGAAATTTCGGGAGGACAGGTTGTAATGACATGGCTGAAAGGCATTCTTTCCCAGCAAATTTTTGGCACTTGTCACAAGATCTCGAAAAAACACAAGAGTCACGAAATATTGAAGGCCAATAGTATCCTTTTCTAATAATCTTGAAATAAGTGGTTTTAGCAGAAAAATGACCTCCTACATGAATGACAGAATTTGAACAACCATGAGTTTCTTGCAACAGTTTTTGTGCTTCCTCATTGTTTACACAACGAATCAACACACCATCAAAAAATCTTCGAAACAAGAAGTCTCCTATAATTATGTATCTTGTGGATTCAAGATAGAGTCTTCTCCTTTGATGAGTGTCTAAGTTTTCTGGACATCTTTGGTTTTGTAAGTAGTAGACTAAATTCTTATACCAAGGATGTTCAAAAACAGGAAGGATCTGATTATCAATGCAGAATAGTGCTGATAGGGAACTATCCTGTTCATCAATTTCTTCACTATTTTCAGCATGCTGAGCTAAGTGAATGGATAAGTAACGTCCCTTGATAGTGGTAGAAGTCACGATATTTAAATCATGCTCCTAGATCTTGGCAAGCCAATGTGCAAGCTTCCCTGAAAGATAAGTCTGTGAGAGAAAAAACTTGACAGCAGGTAAAGGGACTTTTACCAAAGTATGCTTACCTAAGATGAAGTGGCGAAACTTTTCAACAACTTTAACAAGAGCGAAAGCATGTTTCTCAATAAAAGAATATTTAAATTCATCATCAGACAAACTTTGACTCATGTAAGCCACTAGTTTTTCATTACCTTGGTCATCACTTTGCACGAGGATAGAAGAAACTGCTTCCTCAGTGGCATTAGTATATATCGTGAATTCCTTCTCAAAATCCGGCTTCGCCAAAACCGGTGCAGAACTGATTGCTTTCTTGATCCCTACAAAAACATTTTCAACATCATCTGTCCAAGAAAAAGAACGATCTTGATTAAGCAGATTATGAATTGGTTTGACCATCACAACAAAATCTGGAACAAACCTACGGATGAAGTTAATAACACCCATAAAAGCTTGAACCTCCTTCTTGGAAATGGGAGCAGGCATATTAAGGATAGCATCAATTCTTTTAGGATCAATGCTTATTCCTGAATCAGAGACAATGTGTCCAAGGAGCTTTCCCTTGGTAACGCCAAAAATGGACTTAGAAGGATTTAAAGGGATGCCAAATTTCCTACATCGCATGAGAACTCTTTTCAGATGACCAAAATGATCTGATCAGTTTTTAGAGTACACAATTAAGTCATCAAGGTAGATATGAATGATCTTGTCGATCAAATCATCAAAAGCTATTTGCATAGCTCTTTGAAAAGTGGAACCTGCATTAGATAATCCAAAATGCATATGTTCATAAGAAAAGGTACCCCAACGAGTAATAAAGGTGGTTTTAAATTTATCTTCCCTTTTTACCTTGATTTGATTGTAACTGGAAAAACCGTCAAGTAAGGACATCATCTGTGACCCTGCAACTTGCTGCAAAATCATTTCCATATTAGGGAGAGGGAAGTGATCTTTTATACTAGCCAGATTTAAAGCGCAAAAATCAACACATAATCTGATCTGACCAGTTGCTTTCCGAATGAGAACCAAATTGGAAACCCATTCAAAATATTTGATCGGAAAGATGATTATGGATTTCAAGAGTTTTTCCAACTCCTTTCGAATAGTTGCTTTCACTACAGGGTTGATAGGTCTTTGCTTTTTCCTAACTGATTTTATGCCTTCCTTGATGGGAATGGCATGCTGTATAAGAGAGAGATCAAAACCACGAAGATCCTCATAATACCAAGAAAAAACATCTCGAAATTCACCAAGCAGCTTGGTAAACTTCATTTTCTCTTCATCAGAACATTGGGAACCTATTTTAACATTCTTTGAAGACTCGGGTGTCCCAATGTTCAAGGAGATGATTTCACCCACCTTCCTTTTTGAATCCTCTTCTTTATGTTTCTCTTTATTGCCTGCATCACTTGATGAAAATGAACCCTCTAGAGGAGTCAAGCCCTTAGGAATCTTGTTAGATGGGAAAACCCCCCTATGGACTACACTAGGGTTCAACATGTAGGCAGATCTAACCATCTAAAAGTCTCCTACTTTTATAACTACCCCGAACATACCCCAAATTCATATATGAAAGACAAAGTGAAAAGATCAGGTAAATTTACCTTTTACTCTGCGTCTGATGTTGATCCTCTCGCGCTTGATAGCTCCTCTGACTGCAAGCCTTCTCCCAAGGATGACCTGCATTCACAAACAGATAAACATGAAACTACAAACATGCGTCTCATATTTAAATCATGGGTTAGATGTTAGAATAAAGCATAAATCAAATACAAACATTTGACACATCATATTCTAGGATAGAAAAAGTATTCCTTTTATCGATATCACAATGTTTACTTACAACAAGGTCGACGACTGCTCCATGAACCTGGTCCGGAATCCTCTTCACCAAGATCCAATTGCACTTCCATGTATCTTTCTCCTCTCAACCTATCTCTAGGGAAATGGAATAGACTTATGATGGAGGAAAAAGGAAAAAATGGGAAATTTTGATGCAAATCTCACAAGGTGGCTGCAATTTCTTGGGGCAAGGAGGGGATGTGAAATGGGAAGAGTTTCAATGTTCTTATGCTTGGCTTAGGAATGAGACCCCAACACCTCCTTTTATATGACAAAAGGATGGTTATTTGGTTGGGTGATGGGATATAGGTGGTGGGACAACTCGGAAACTACCCAATAGCCCGTAATCTCAACTAATTCCTTGCAACTTTTGCGAGTATACGCGAGTTGTAGTGGTGCAACTAGCATACGTACATGGGCTATAGTGGTGCAACAAGCCTACATACATGGGCAGTAGTGGTGTAGGGTGTGAAAATCTTCAAAAAGAGTGTTTTTAAGAAGAGCAACTTAGTGATGGCTTGGAAAAAATGGGAAGTAAGAGGGCCTGATGCCAGGTATGCATGTATGGAGAAATTTAGGGTTATAACAGATGCCCCCTAATGTGTGAGGTTAGAAGAGAATTTGATGGCCGAAATACATTACAAATATTCACCAATGTACGAAGCAAGTGAGATCAAGACCAGAGTTTGGGAGGTGCCATCTGCAAAAATAACAATTGTCTCTTCGAGGCGGGCACATCCATGCTCGAGATGAAATAAATCATGGATGCCAATCAAATACACTTCAGATCCATGTCATATAACTATATAAAGTATAGCCATGAGAAATACACAATATATCTACATCTCAAAACCAAATATATACAAGTATAGTATCCATCTTCAAGAAGCCAACGATGCCTGATGGCTGGAGGTGAGGCCTTTAGAGCTCGAGAAACAACTTCAAGATATTCAAAACTTGGGTATGAGTGTACGACTCCACTACCCAGAGGTCTTCGACTGATCGTCGAGAATAGACAAGAGGATCTCGATTATCAGGCAGAGAACTTCATTGATTTCGAACAAGGACTTGATTGGACTTTTGGGATGGCCGGGCATGAGGTCAAGAGAAAAACTGCAGAAAGGCTGACTCAGGTTGGGAAAAACTTCCCTTGGACAATAGCACGATAGATGATCAGACTCAGGCAACATGACATTGACATAAGTTCACGATGCAGGAGGCAACACAAACTCTCCATATGTTTGGAAGAATAACCAAACGGAGGAGGACACAACTCTATGTAGCGAGAAAAACCTCCTAAGGTCATATTATATCCCAAATATTGACGAACAAATGGAAGGATGTGATTTTTCCAAGGGCGACTCATTGTGCTACCATAAAAGGAAAATATATTTTCCGTCCTCTTTTTGAGGGTTTTTGGATTTTTTTGTCTTTTTCAATATTTTTAAAGAGCTTGAAAAAGAATAAAAGAATGGTATGTTACAAAGGAGGAAAGAGTGTTGCAAGCATACTAGTTCCAAGTGCAAGGAACACACTAATGCTCAGATCAAGGAGACATGTGCAGGAAAAGGACAATCGGGAAAATTCCTCCATGGGTCAAGGTGTTAAGACGCAGAGGCAAAGTGCTACAAGGCTTGCGTGTAAGGCATGCTTCAAAGGTTCAGTTGAGAGCAACATGGAGCTGACATTAGGCCAAAGACGCAGAGATTCAAATGCGATTAATAAGACACAATGAAACCCCCCTTCAATGTAATTTTAACGAGCCCAGAGAAGGTAAGATCGATAGTTTTTTCATGTTTTAGAGAGTCTGAAAAACCATAAAAGAAGACTCCGCTGGGGTACCTTTTTCGAAGGTAGTCTAGTCAGTTCGAAAGGGGGTAAACTAACACCGAAAAGACATCTATTCAAAACCATTTTAATGAGTGTGACAAAGACAAGATCACTCGACAATCTTTTCAATTTTAAGGAGTCTGAAAAGAGCTTAACTTTGGGCTCACAACCTTTTTCTGGATTTAGTCTCCTTAGCCCGAAAAAGTATAAAATCTACTTAGGAGAACTCTCCTGGCAAAATGAATCTCCCGAGGTGTAACTTTTTCCTCCTTAATCTATAGGCCATAAAAAGGGGTAAACTCATGCCAGTAGATGTTTTTCTGAACCAATTAATGAGTGTGAAAGAACAAGGTCACCCGACGATCTTTTCAATTTTAAGGAGTCTGAAAAGAGCTTAACTATGGACTCTATAGGGGATGTTCTTCTTGACCAGTTTAACGAGTGTCCTTTTCCTGCACTATGGACTCCTTTTCCTACACATGTGCAGGAAAAGGAGTCTGAAAAGAGCTTAACTATGGACTCCGTGGGGGTTCCTTTTTCATAAATTTATTCCCTTAGGCCCGAAAAGGGTTAAACGCATACCCGAAAATACTCTTCTAGTGAACCAAAGTTCCTAGAGTATACCTTTGTTCGTAAAATTGACCATCCAAACCGAAAAAGGGGTAAACTACCGCCGGACAGACGTGCCTTCAAGTTTTAGTTTGGTGAGCATGGAGGACAACAAGATCGCTCAACAATCTTTTCATGTTTAGAGAGTCTGAAAAGGGCTTAAAAGAAGACTCATTTTTTTTTGGGAGTCCCGAGGGTGAGGCCAAGAGTGATGAAAAATCAGACGTATGAGGCTCAATCTCATAATCAGGACAATACTAACAAGGACTCTCGAGCCTAAAGTCATTAACGACGACATGGACGCGAAAATGCAAGAATGATCTAACTAGGGCATCCGTGTAGAGGTAGGCTCTACCACTAAATTACGACACTTCTAAAGTAGCAATGACGGCTCTGTGTCGCAGTTCAGTGGGATCAATTCTATGGCAAAGCAGAAAAGACAATGAGATGCAGAAAGTGGAGGTGGAAACCTAAATTATATGCAGAAAGTTAGAAAAACAAGTTTTACCAAAGGACCTTTAAAAGTAACCCATCTCCCAAAAAGTTTTCGAAACCAAAAGTGAAGTGTATCGTAACATCCAATGAGAAACTCAAGAACCACGTTAAATGATTTTTGAAGCCAGAAAAAACGGAAAAAGGGTTCGAAAAGGTTGCAAAAAAGGCCAAAAAAGTCTATAAATAGAAGCTGACAACTCATTTTCACCATTGCAAATCGAGAATTAATCAAAAAGAAAAAAGACCCCTTTGCTAAAAGAGTTGATTCTGGGAGCTTCAGAGGATGAAACGAACTTCCGCTCGGACCAAGTAAGTACAAAATCACCCCTCTTTCATTTCCATACCTTGTTCATGCATTTATTTTAGTTTTTTGGGGGGCACGCCCTCCTAAAAAAGGGCGACCCTACGTGTACGTGGGTTGTCTGAGGACAACCCACGTATGCCCGTGGGAAGAAAACAATCCGCTCACGTGCATATGTGACTGTGTCCAAGACAGCCGGCGTACACGCTCAATAACATAGAAAAAATAAAAATGTAAGAGCTAACTCTCCCTTTGAACTTGTCATGTGACAGCATGTATGTCCACTGGAGAGAGAGGGAGCACGAGGATATTGATATCTTGGTCGATGAGGACCCTGCTGCTGTGGCCTCATTGAAACAATGCAGGTTATGGAAGTTCTTCCAGTCCATACATGAGGGCACAACCCAGGCTGTTGAATGCCTTGGTGGATTATTGGCACCCCGACACTGAGGCATTTATGCTTGAGGCGCAATCATTGACTCCAACGATTGAGGAAATATACTTTTTGACTGGCCTCTCGAGGAGAGGGGAACCATTCAACTTGGGTTCATTTCCCCCTGGGCCCCACAACATCGCCGAGCTGATAAGAATGCATTGCGAGGTCGACACTGAGAAAGTACATTCTCAGGTGACAATCCAAAAGATTACCAACCTATCACTGAAGGTGATAGTTTTTCTGATTGGGTGGATCACTGGATCCGCGAAATTACATCATGCCTCCTGGGCGCACATGTATTGTGTGATGCAGTGCTTAAATGCATGAATATTCGACTGGAGAACAACCATGCTTGACTGGATGAAGAGGTAGCTAACAGAGTGTCGAGGGTTGAGTAACAAAAACTTCGGGTTTGGTACCATTTAATGCTCATTCTTCTTTGAGAGGGTACTCAACCTTAGTCCATGAGAGATAGTGTAGGGGCATGTGGCCTCCTTCCCAGCCGTGAGTAGATGGGCAGCATTGCTGCCGTGACAGGGGGGAGGAAGGACCATAGAGGCCTTTGATGATGCATTTTTTGATTGGTGGGCACGACAGATTACAGTGATAGAGGACTACCCCTACGCTGGAATCAACTTTTTCAGGGATCCAGACATGCACGTACCTCCTGAGGAAGAGCGAGGAGAGATAGGTACATTTTTTTTAAAGTTATTTAATTTTTAGTTTCTTTTTAATATATATCATTTTTATGTGAATCAGAGTATCTGACAACTATGTATCTGTTATGTATAGATGTGGGACCAGTGCATCCAATAGATTTCTTGAGGACTAGGCAACATCCTCGACTAGAGGCAGTACCAACAGCAGTCGCTGGACCAGCAGGGGGACCTCCAACCGGAGAGGCTGAGAGAGTTTTGTGACGGGTGGAGCGGAACCTCATCGCGCTCATTCGTGCAGTTCCCATGGTTAAGATCGAGGATCTCCCACCATTGATGCAGCCTCACATAGTTGGGGTGCCACAAACCTGGGTCCAACTCTTCCAGCATTTGGCGAACACCGTTTTTCACTATGGTAGGGCCAACAGGCCCCGTGCTTAGCTAGGATGGACCACTTATGTACCGAGGGCAGTATTTTGTATATTTTTGAGTGCATAAGCCCCATGACATATAATGGATATGTATTTTTGAGGCATTTGCGCCCACCTATGTACTCTGATACTTTTGATATATATATATATATGTGTGTGTGTGTATTTACATCTTTTATGTCTTATGGATCACATTTTTACAATGTATGTACACGTGTATGTGTGTGATTCCTTTTATGTGTGTGCAATATGCTAATCTAATACTTGATTAGCTAGAGTATATGTCATTTGATTTCATCTCCTAGGAACATGGATATACGTAATGTAATCAAAGCATCGTTTTAGGAGACATACCCTAAAGAATCATTGGTGTAGAGTAGGATCATAAACGCGGTAAACCCCATTTAACTGGGACACAACCAACTGAGCATATAAGTAGACCTGAAGGTGAGAGATACCATGCGACAAAGTGTCACAAAGAAACTCTATTACTGTGCTGTATTCGATGACATTGTTTGTGGCGTCACCCAAACAGATACCTCCAGAAGATATCAATTGGCCTTGAGGCGTGAAAATCACCCAAGCTACGGAAGCAAGCCTCCAAGTGTGTCGGATAGCGACTCCCACGAATCCAACGAACACCTCTGATTCACTTGACATCTACCACAGTGAAAAATATGACATAAATAATGACACGTCCATAAAACAAAAAGACAAAAAACTAACTATATAAGAACTATAAATATGTACAAGAATTCACCCAAGGCGACAAACCTACGAGTAATACTTCTTGAGGTAGAGCCCATTTCTAGGCTCCGCCAAAGCATTTCCTTCAAAATCAACCAGATGATAAGCGCCCTTCTTTAAGACCTCCTTCACTATGAAAGGTTAGAACCACATGGGTTTGAACTTGCCTGCCCCCAGGGGACCCTTGTCTTGGTCGTAGACTAGGACAAGGTTGCCTTCAGAGAAAATATGAGGACAAATAAACCGATCATATTGACACTTGACTCGTTTCTTATGAGCCTCATTATCTAAGGATGCATCACGACATTGCTCATCGAGATGCTAGAGATATAGTAAGCATTCCTAAAGCGGTGAAGTGTCTGGCAATAACTCTACTACCAACTTTAGAGATGGGATCTGATACTCTATTGACAAGACTGCTTCCAGCCCCTAAACGATTTGAAAAGGTGAGAAACTGGTGGCAGTATTTACAGACATTCGATAGGCCCAATATGTTGAGTACAACATCAAATTCCAATTTGACTTGGCAGGATTGATCGTTTGCTGCAGAATAGTCCTGAGAGACTTATTCATAGCTTCCACATGACCATTCACTTGTGGGTGGTAGGGTGATGAATGTTCTTGCCTCAACCCAAGATTTGATGTTAACTTGAACATCATTTTGTTCTAAAAGTGACTTCCATGGTTAGTGACAATCTCCTTCGGGATGCCGAACCTTGCTACTATCTGGTTAAAAATAAAGAGAGCTACTGTTTCGCCATCATTATTGAATGTTGGAATAACCTCGACCCACTTTGTGAAGTAGTCTACCTCTACGATGATATAACGATGCCCCCTGGCTGAAGACAGATGGCATGTAGTATAATCAATCCCCCACTTGGTGAAGGGACCAACATCAATGGCGGAAAACATGGGAGCAGGATGTGCCCTCATCTTTCGAGACAAGATCTGACACGGGTGGCACTTCTTGACCGACTCAACACAATCCTTGATTAGCGTAGGCCAAAAGTAATTGTCTCGTATAATATTTTGGGCTGTTTCCAACCTAGACAAATGACCGCCACATGCTCCAGTGTGGCAGTCGTTAAGAACGAGTTCTGCTTCTTCATGGATGAGGCACTGACGAAGGATGCAATCTACACCTTGATGATACAAAGTGTCATCGAGTATGAGATATTTTTTTTCCTGATGGCGTATACGTCGATGCTCATTCTGAGAAGCAGAGGCGGGGCACTTCAAAGTCTGGAGATAGACTAATATATCTCCATACCAGGGGTTCGAAGATGAAATTAGAAAAATATCTCCTTTAATCAATGATTCTTCAGGCATAACATCACCTGATTCGATCGAAAGTTACAAGATAAGTTCCGCAAAGACCAGTGACATTTTGGGTTTCATGGAAACAAAATCCAAGTCAAATTCCTGGAGGATAACAATCCATATACTAATCTTTCCACCAATTACACGTCGTGTCAACATGTATTGGAAAGGATTCACAACAACAATGACGGTGGTCTTGCGAAGCAAGATATAGTGACAGAATCGCTGGACAACATGCACTGTTGCCAACACAAGCTTCTCAACATGGGAGTAGTTGAGTTCCGGTCCAACCAGGCCTCGACTCAGGTAATAAATCACATGCTCTTCGAGGAGATCATCCTCTTGAACCAAGACCATACTGATGGTTGACTCTACGACAACCAAGTACAATAAGAAATGTTTATTATAATTGGGAGGCTGGAGCAAAGGGGCAGACATGAGGGCACATTTCAATGCCCCAAAAGAGTGTTGAGTGACTTCGTCCCAATATAAAGGGACTCCCTTTTTCAGTAAACGCATGAACCCTTTGGTGATCTCGACATAGTTTGCGATAAAACATCAAAGAAAGTTCGCCTTCCCCTGTAAGATTTTAAGTTGAGGGACTATGCATGGGGGAGGAAACTAAACTATTGCCTCAACCTTTAGAGGATCGACCATGATCCCTATTGTCGAAACTATGAAACCTAAAAGATGACCTGACGTCATGCAAAAGCTACATTTGTTGGGATTCAAGCAAATCTGATAGTAGCGACATCGCTCAAAGATAAGTCAGAGGTTTGTGGGATGATCAACTCTCTTACGAGATCATGATGCTAAATCATCGAGATAAGCCTCGACTATATGTTTGATATCGTGGAAAGAAAAAGACATGGCCCGCTGAAAAATGGCTCCAACATTATTTAGTCCAAAAGGAATCTTACGATAAGCAAATGTGACCCACAGACAGATACAAGCTATTTTTTGCTGGTCCTGGGGTTTGATATGAATCTGGTTATATCCCGAGAAACCATCCATGAATGTAAATACCTCATAGCCTACGCATTCATTGACAATCTGATCAATGAATGGGGTGGGGAAATTATCCTTTGTACAGGCCTTGTTCAAGTCATGAAAGTCCATGCACACTCAAATCGTACCCTATTTTTTGTTAACCAGAATGAGATTTGACACCCATTGCATCAACTCAACGAGGTAGATGAAACTGGCTTTGAGAAGTTTTTCTACTTTAGCCTTAATAGCTGTCGCTTTCTGAGGATTCGCTGGACGAAGCTTTTGTGAGACCGACTTGGCGTCAGGACAAGTCGTGATCTCATGTTCGATGATTCTTGGATCAATGCCTGGCATTTCCTCGTAAGACCAGAAAAAAACGCCACATAATTCCTTAAATAAATCTGCATAGATTCAAATCTATTCGGTGGATAAATCTGCTCCCACGAAGACATTCTCCACGACACCAGGGGTTATGGAGATGTCAATAGGTATCGTTTCAACGATAGTTTCCATATTACCCTTGGCATAAACTGCGTGCGTAGCCAGAGGATTAATAGGACAAGACCTATCTTCAGTCATAGTTAACACGAATTCACCTGTCTCTATTGTTCTTAACTCTGAGAGAAAATAATATCTGTGATGGAGATCATCCCAGGGTCTGTCCGGACCAGTCAATGCCTCTATAATAGCCTCATTAGAGGGAAAGACCAAGTCTAAAGAATCGGCAGTGGTGAGGGAACCTTGAGCCCATATATGCTCGAGAATTGGATCTAACTCCTATGTGGGAGTCAGATCGGGGTTGGTCGAAGCTTGCTGGATATGTACTTTTGAGGCATTTGCGCCCACCTATGTACTCTGATACTTTTGATATATATATATGTGTGTGTGTGTATTTACATCTTTTATGTCTTATGGATCACATTTTTACAATGTATGTACACGTGTATGTGTGTGATTCTTTTTATGTGCGTGCAATATGCTAATCTAATACTTGATTAGCTAGAGTATATGTCATTTGATTTCATCTCCTAGGAACATGGATATACGTAATGTAATCAAAGCATTGTTTTAAGAGATGTACCCTAAGGAATTATTGGTGTAGAGTAGGATCATAAACATGGTAAACCCCATTTAAATGGGACACAACCAACTGAGCATATAAGTAGACCTGAAGGTGAGAGATACCATGTGACAAAGCGTCACAAAGAAACTCTATTACTGTGCTGTATTCGACGACATTGTTTGTGGCGTCACCCAAACAGATACCTCCAGAAGATATCAATTGGCCTTGAGGCGTAAAAATCACCCAAGCTACGGAAGCAAGCCTCCAAGTGTGTCGGATAGCGACTCCCGCGAATCCAATGAACACCTCTGATTCACTTGACATTTGCCACAGTGAAAAATATGACATAAATAACGACACGTCCATAAAACAAAAAGACAAAAAACTAACTATATAAGAACTATAAATATGTACAAGAAGTCACCCAAGGCGAAAAACCTACGAGTAATACTTCTTGAGTTAGAGCCCATTTCTAGGCTCCACCAAAGCATTTCCTTCAAACTCAACCAGATGATAAGTGCCCTTCTTTAAGACCTCCTTCACTATGAAAGGTTAGAACCACATGGGTTTGAACTTGCCTGCCCCCAGGGGATCCTTGTCTTGGTCGTAGACTAGGACAAGGTCGCCTTCAGAGAAAATATGAGGACAAATAAACCGATTATATTGACACTTGACTATTTTCTTGCGAGCCTCATTATCTAAGGATGCATCACGACATTGCTCATCGAGATGCTAGAGATATAGTAAGCATTCCTAAAGCGGTGAAGTGTCTGGCAATAACTCTACTGCCAACTTTAGAGATGGGATCTGATACTCTATTGACAAGACTGCTTCCAGCCCCTAAATGATTTGAAAAGGTGAGAAACTGGTGGCAGTATATACAGACATTCGGTAGGCCCAATATGTCGAGTACAACATCAAACTCCAATTTGACTTGGTAGGATTGATCGTTTGCTGTAGAATAGTCCCGAGAGACTTATTCACAGCTTCCACATGACCATTCACTTGTGGGTAGTAGGGTGATAAATGTTCTTGCCTCAACCCAAGATTTGATGTTAACTTGAACATCATTTTGTTCTAAAAGTGACTTCCATGGTTAGTGACAATCTCCTTCGGGATGCCGAACCTTGCTACTATCTGGTTAAAAATAAAGAGAGCTAATGTTTCGCCATCATTATTGAATGTTGGCATAACCTCGACCCACTTTGTGAAGTATTCTACCTCTACGATGATATAACAATGCCCCCTGGCTGAAGACAGGTGGCATGTAGTATAATCAATCCCCCACTTGGTGAAGGGACCAACATCAATGGCGGAAAACATGGGAGTAGGATGTGCCCTCATCTTCCGAGACAAGATATGACACGGGTGGCACTTCTTGACCGACTCAACACAATCCTTGATTAGCGTAGGCCAAAAGTAACTGGCTCGTATAATCTTGTGGGCTGTTTCCAACCTAGACAAATGACCGCCACATGCTCCAGTGTGGCAGTTGTTAAGAACGAGTTCTGCTTCTTCATGGATGAGGCACTGACGAAGGATGCAATCTACACCTTGACGATACAAAGTGTCATCGAGTATGAGATATTTTTTTTCTTGATGGCATATACGTTGATTCTCATCCTGAGAAGCAGAGGCGGGGCCCTTCAAAGTCTGGAGATAGACTAGTATATCTCCATACCAGGGGTTCGAAGATGAAATTAGAAAAATATCTCCTTTAATCAATGATTCTTCGGGCATAACATCACCTGATTCGATCGGAAGTTCCAAGATAAGTTCCACAAAGACCAATGACTTTTTGGGTTTCACGAAAACAAAATCCAAGTCAAATTCCTGGAGGATAACAATCCATATACTGATCTTTCCACCAATTACACGTCGTGTCAACATGTATTGGAAAGGATTCACAACAACAATGACGGTGGTCTTGCGAAGCAAGATATAATGACGGAATCGCTGGACAACATGTACTGTTGCCAACACAAGCTTCTCAACATGGGAGAAGTTGAGTTCCGGTCCAACCAGGCCTCGAATTAGGTAATAAATCACATGCTCTTCGAGCAGATCATCCTCTTGAACCAAGACCATACTGATGGTTGACTCTACGACAACCAAGTACAATAAGAAATGTTTATTATAATTGGGAGGATGGAGCAAAGGGGCAGACATGAGGGCACGTTTCAATGCCCCAAAAGAGTGTTGAGCGACTTCGTCCCA
The DNA here is from genome assembly GCA_032191745.1 of Picea mariana. Classification (NCBI taxonomy): domain Eukaryota; kingdom Viridiplantae; phylum Streptophyta; class Pinopsida; order Pinales; family Pinaceae; genus Picea; species Picea mariana. The sequence continues at coordinate 8,142 of JASDQU010104462.1, read as the reverse complement.
ATATAGAGGGACTCCCTTTTTCAGTAAACGCATGAACCCTTTGGTGATCTCAACATAGTTTGCGATAAAACATCAAAGAAAGTTCGCCTTCCTCTGTAAGCTTTGAAGCTGAGGGACTATGCATGGGGGAGGCAACTAAACTATTGCCTCAACCTTTAGAGGATCGACCATGATCCCTATTGTCGAAACTATGAAACCTAAAAGATGACCTGACGTCACGCAAAATCTTCATTTGTTGGGATTCAAGCGAATCCGATAGTAGCGACATCGCTCAAAGATAAGTCAGAGGTTTGTGGGATGATCAACTCTCTTACGAGATCATGATGCTAAATCATCGAGATAAGCCTTGACTATATGTTTGATATCGTGGAAAGAAAAAGACATGGCCCGCTGAAAAATGGCTCCAACATTATTTAGGCCAAAAGGAATCTTACGATAAGCAAATGTGACCCACAAACAGATACAAGCTGTTTTTTGCTTGTCCTGGGGTTTGATATGAATCTGGTTATATCCCGAGAAACCATCCATGAATGTAAATACCTCATAGCCTACGCATTCATTGACAATCTGATCAATGAATGGGGTGGGGAAATTATCCTTTTTACAGGCCTTGTTCAAGTCATGAAAGTCCATGCACACTCGAATCGTACCCTATTTTTTGTTAACCAAAACGAGATTTGACACCCATTGCATCAACTGAACGGGGTAGATGAAACTGGCTTTGAGAAGTTTTTCTACTTTAGCCTTAATAGCTGTTGCTTTCTGAGGATTCACTGGATGAAGCTTTTGTGAGACTGACTTGGCGTCAGGACAAGTCGTGATCTCATGTTCGATGATTCTTGGATCAATGCCTGGCATTTCCTCGTAAGACCAGGCAAAAACGCCATAGAATTCCTTAAATAAATCTGTATAGATTCAAATCTCTTCGGTGGATAAATCCGCTCCGACGAAGACATTCTCCACGACGCCAGGGGTTATGGAGATGTCAATAGGTATCGTTTCAATGATAGTTTCCATATTACCCTCAGCATAAACTACGTGCGTAGCCAGAGGATTAATAGGACAAGACCTATCTTCAGTCATAGTTAACACGAATTCACCTGCCTCTATTGTTCTTAACTCTGAGAGAAAATAATATCTGTGATGGAGATCATCCCAGGGTCTGTCCGGACCATTCAATGCCTCTATAATCGCCTCATTAGAGGGAAAGACAAGGTCCAAAGAATTGGCAGTGGTGAGGGAACCTTGAGCCCATATATGCTCGAGAAATGGATCTAACTCCTATGTGGGAGTCAGATCGGGGTTGGTCGAAGCTTGCTGGACAATATAGTACACAAATTCTACCACGGACAAGGGCATGACCATGCCGAGATGCCATGTCCCTTCCATCATGGCCAATGGGGAAGGAAGAGTCTACAGATAGTTAAAGTAGGTCATATGGAACACCGACACTTGAAAATGTCATCCCTAGGATGTTCGGGGAAAGCCAATATGATCTTGACATCGCCAGAAGGAGGCGAGTAATCAAAGGTACCCATCAAAGGGGGGGCACAAACCAACCCCGATGTTGATGATGCCAGGCTGGGGGTTATCAATCATCGGGACCGTGGATGTCCCCGATGAAGGGCTAGGATGGGAGAAGGACAACTGATCAATGGATACGATCCCACCCTCATGTAGAAACAACAAGACCCAAAAAACTGTGGCAACCACTGCATGCATAACATAGGTCCAACTCCTTCCTAATAGAAGGTTGTAGTCGAGAGGCACATCGACCACTTCAAATTCGACGCACATGGTCTTCCCTCCTAACTTCATGGTGAAAGAAGGGATGATACCATGTGGTCTGAAAGAACCACCGTAGAAAGAAGTAAGTAGAGTAGGTGACAGAGACAAAATGGGTTGGCCAATGGCCTTCCAACACACCAACGACATCACACGTCGAGGCACCCTCATCAACCATTGTGCAAAAAATATTCTGGGTAAAAGTTTTCATGGTGTAAGCCACTACTATCTGAAATGAAACATGGTATGGGAGAAGAGGTTTCAAGTCGGTCGTATCAAGCATGATCGTTCCTAGATTACAAGCCTTGGCAGATCCTAAGGCAACTAACAGAGCCTTTCTATGCAAAGGGAAGCTCTGGAGGACCTCCAAAGTGGACATCGCGCAAGGGGTTTGTGACAAATCCTCCACCATAGAATAGTTCTGGGAAACGCGTTTGGATTGTGAGAAGATTTATTGAATGCTTCTTTTGGGATGCGTGTCATTGTTTCGTCCATCGCCTTCTCAATCTGGAGAGGAACAGATGAGTTTACGACTTATTTACCCTTTTGAACAGATTTTGGCTTTCCATAGTTGTGTGCCCTAGTTGCTATGAAAGCATCACCTTTAAGCATATAAACATTCATGACCGAGGAATTACTAGAATATAGAGGGGGTCCCTGACTGCCCCCATCCACGCTCGTAGAGCCTTGAGTCAAATTTTTCCCATGAGGAAATGGGTTCGTTAACAAAACATGCTACTATTGCGCCAATAACTTTTGGGCCTCCATGAGTCGAGGGCATAGGTGCGTTGGGTGGTCTTCCATGAAAGGTTACGTAGATAATTTGACTTTGTCTTCTTTGTGTTGCCCCTGCTAGCATTGTTGGTGGGTTTCTTATCCCCCTTACCCTTCTTGTTTCGTTGTTTTTTATTTTCATCAAGCTGCTAGTTGGCCTTTGGGTTCGTCAACTACACACTGTGTATGCCGGACATTTGAGTAGGGAGATCAGCCGAACCGGAGGTCTCGCTGGCTGCTGTATAGACAATTGTTGCAATTGATTTGACAAATAATCAGTGGGATTTTCTTGTGCTGAACCAACTATACCATTGGCTTGTGGTCCAGACTTGTGTTTGGCCTTGTCAAGGATGGACTGTGGCACATCTAGTAAAACCTCATAGAGTAAACCAAACTGAGAGTATATCAGTTCATGTTGTTGACCTCTCATTATCGCCTCTTCCTCGAAAAACACTCCCGACGTTGCAACGTCCTTGGATAACTGAGGTACCAAATACTTAAGGAACCACTCCAGTAGGAACGCTGGTGGAACTGATAATTTTATCAAACTCTTCTGATGCCGCCATTCTCAGATATGATCTGAGATATGATCGGCCTTTGTTTGCTCAAAGTTTGCCAAGAATTCGGTGTCGACATCGTATCTCATAGGTAGTTGGAAATGGTTTAGGAAAACCATTACCAAATCGCTAAAGTAAGAGTATCTTGAGCGATTGAGCTCGATGTACCATTTCACGACACTCTTGATAAGAGTGCGTTGAAACAAGTGAAACTATACAGAGTCGTCTCACAGTGAGTTTGACGAACACCATAGGTGAAAAGTGGTCACGTGATCGCTTAGATCTTCATTAGGCTTACCTTTGAACTTCAGAATGCCCGAGGGAAACTTAGTCGGCATGGGAGGCCAATGTGGATCGTGAAAAATTGGGTTGTTTAATAATCTTGACAAGTCTGGAAAATGTAACGTCGCCAGAAACGATAGTTTGGGCTGTTGACTATGTACAGGAAGAAAGAAGCCTGGAGTTTGATCGACACTAGGTTGCCAGGAAAAGTTGGGCTGCTGACCAGGGTTCTGGTAAATACCATGTCCTTGGCCAGTGGGTGGATACTGCATTTGTTGGGACATCATTGATTGATTCTCATAATTGGACGTTGAGGGCTGGGCAGGGATTTCTCCCTTCATTATGTTCCAAATATTCTAGAAAGGGTTGCCCCCTGTCGATCCGACAGACATAGGTACTGAGCCTTGCCCAGGGTTCCATTGACCATGGAAGGGGTTTCCCTTGGTCGACATCCTTGACGAGGGAATTGATCCTTGCTACGGATTCCAGAGTCCTTGTGAGGATAAGACTCCTGTGTTTTCCCCCTTTGTAGGAATAATACCCTGCATAGGATTCTGTTGTCCAAAACCAAGGTTTCCCCTGGTGGATATGACGGCTAACGAGAAAGCTTTGTTTCCAAACACACCAAACAAAGAGAACGACATTGAACCCACCAGTGTGGTGTAGGAAGAAGGTCCTATACTACTTGCTCCAAACAAGTTGTAGTTCATGTTCGACCTGATGGATTGCTGAGGAGCACTGCCGAGCGAGGGAGACAAAGGAGGTATATGACCCCCATCGTAAGGGATAGCATTATAGGGGTGGAGGTGCCCCCCATGGACCCTTGCAAAGGAGAGTTTAAGCTCCCTACCCCCATACCCATGGTCTGTAGGGTGGAGTAGGTGAGGACAGAGTTCATATCAAAGCCATGCACCCTGTATGAAAACGGAGGGCCCATCGCACTCTGGGTGAACGGAGTAGTGATCATTGCCATAGACAGAATCATACCACTGCCCAAAGTAGAGGTAGTCGAGACCATGGTGGTCCAGACCGATGATGG
>JASDQU010104461.1:99460-139478 GCA_032191745.1 Picea mariana | reverse complement strand
GTGCTTAGAGTTGTGAAAATGTTTAGCGATGGATGACTTAGATGTGTTTTTGTGGAAAGTGTCGGCTATATGTTCTTTGAGATGAGCTTTGAACGCTTTGTTGGTTTGGCCAATGTAGGTTTTGCCACAGGAGGAAGGAACCTGGTAAACTCCTTGGCTTAACATAGGATTAGATCTATCCTTAGCGATTCTAAGCCAGATATCACTGAAGATTCCCACAACTCTAAGCACATCATTTACTTTGATCAAACCAAAATTCTTACTTCAACACCCTTTTACTCCACATGCATCATTTGTGAAGCCTTAGAAATCGAAAAACATCATAATAACTTCAATAAGGAAGACAATTGTAAACTTRGCTAGTCCTAGAAGCCTACAATCCATCGCCTAAGTCATAAACCTTATCCTCCCCTAATTCTGAATCTCTAGTCCCCTTAACTTCTCTCTTTCATGGGTCTCATCCTCTCTCTTTTCAATCTTATCTTCAATCCTACCCTTGTGCACTTTTTTTTTTTCCGGGTCTCCTCCTTGTTTGTTTACTCTCTTTTCTTCCTTATCCTAATTTTAATTCTTTAAATTTCCTTTTACCTTCATGATTATTTCTGTTTTGACACTTCTATTCTTTATTTTCATTTTAAAATCATTTTATCTTTCTTTCCCATCTTTAATATTTCCCATTTCAATTTCTATTTGTGTAGTTTATTGTTTTGGTTTTTCATCACACTAGAGGCCATTGATCAGATGATGCAGATACCCAGAACCGAATCTGCCTCCCCTTTTAATCTTGAAGTCATAACGAAGTTGTACCAGAAACTATCTTTCCCTCAGAGAGCCCAGATTTTCGAGCTTTTCCTCCCACAGGCTGCCTAGCTCCCCAAGACAAATCCCCCGTATCCTTCCTCCCTATTCTCAGAGAAGGGAAACCAAGTCATTTCATCAATCTGTGCTCTGCTCGGTTATTTTCAGACCAATGGGTGGATGAACCCATATTGGGTTTTCTGTCCATTTTCTCCATAGAAGAAAGACCTACCATTTAGTTTGACTATAACACTTTCCCGACGGACAGTATTCACGAGCAATTTTCAAATTTCGCCACAGAGGGCATGTTCCGGTATTCCTCAATACTGGCCCACATGTTCACTTTCTTTCAAGTGTACAGGTTCTCCTTTTCAATGCAGAAAATGGAAAAGACGGGAGGCCGTAGGTGGTAACAGCTTGGACTCCGTTACTCAGACAAAATTTTGCAGAGTTCTGTTTCAAATAGTTTATCGAGTAGTTTTACCACCCAGTGGTAAGCATGCTTAGTGGCAGACCTGAACCAAGAATAAATGAGGAGATTCAGAGGATCTTACACCTCTCAGACCTTGCAAAAACTGGAGACTGGTATCTTTACCAAAACCACACCGAGATCAAAGTATATGGATGCAAGTTAGCTCCATACAAACTGCCCAAGTATCTGCCCGTGAGGATATTTTCCCTGGAGTACATAAGGCAAATGATTAACTCTGATGACATACATTTTGTGTCTCTGAAAAAGAAACAACAACTTAGAATTAAAGGGCAAATAGGGTCTTTCATCTGCAATAGCCGAGGTGCCGGGGAGGAAGCAGACAGACTGTTGAAAGAAATGAAGTTTCATGTTAGTTTCATATGGCACTATGATCCGTGCGGGATAATTTCTGAGATGAGGGTTAAAAATAAAAATATTCCATATGTTCATACACCCAAGCCTAAGATAGAGAAGTTCGCAAATCAAACAGAATGGGAGTCGAACACTATGGTAGAGATAGAACAGCAGGACCCTTCGGTCACCATCTCATAGACAACTACACCACAGGTTCCCAAAGAGAAAAGATCCAGGAAGGATACTTCACCTTCCGTCACCGAAGTCTCAGCTGAAGATTTCCAATTACACACCAAAAGGCCAAAAGCCAGTCATACATCTGACATGGCTAGTGAAAAGGAAATCCAATCCACTACAACTATGAAAGATGATCGGTCACTTCTTAACACAAGCAACAAACAAATCATTTCTATAGTTTCATCCAAGAAGCCTATGGATACTCCACTAGTTGACCAACCAAGTAAAGTAGGACCAAAGTTGAGTGTTTTTGAGAAGTATGACCTGATCAAAAAGAAAAATCAGACGCTGACCAAAAATACTTATGCTTAGTTTTGGAAACAGACATCAACGACACAACACAGACTATTGTCTGCATTCGATACAGAGAAGGGTAGAATGCACATGGCTTTTCTGTAGGCACAGGTGTCGAACCCAAAAGCAATCACTGATTACAAAAGAACAACATTCGAGTTTCATACTAGAGATGTGCATCCCGCTGATCAGATGGATCTGCACAGGCAAACTGGAGAAATGGTTTTCTCCACGTTGGCCAATGCTTCTACTGTGGCTGCTAAATTACAGATATCTCTGAGCAATGTTCAGACACAAGTAAAATTTGAAAAGATATCATCCTTTGAAAGGATAATAGAATTAAGACGTTGGAAGAATTGGTCCTCAATATCGGGTATGACCCTTCGAATGTGAAAGCAGTCGAGGAGATGTTTAAAAAGAAAAATGCCAATATAACATCTCTGAGGAAACAATTGAAACTGCCACCAACGGAAGATGCACATGCAAAGGAGATAGCTGAGGTAGAAGGGGAAAATGATGAGATGCTCAAGTTGATCATGGAGCATAATGCATAGTTGAAAGAGATAGAAGCAGAACTGGAAAGGTTAGTGAAAGAGAAGGAACAATCAAAGCCTATGGAAGTCATTCCATTGAGCGTAGTTCCACTTACAGGAGTAAGCACAGCATCTACAGCGGGAATCCCCTCAATAGAAATTCCCTCAACAACTCCACTAACTGCTCTGGAGAAGACATTAGAATTGGCAAAATCCATAGAAGAGATGAACTTGCAAGAGACAGAGATTAGCAGACTTAAAAAGGAGGTTGAGAACCTTCAGGAACTCAAGTCTTCTTATCGAACCAGTTACTCCATGGAGAAACAAACATCAGACAAGCTTAAACAAGAATTGCAACAACTTCAAAAGCAAACAGTGGCAGGCAAAACACTTGTTGTAGCCAAGGAAAGTGTCTGGTTGGATATCTCCAAATCTATAAATGAAATATGGCCTATGGTACAAGTCATGTTCGAGCAAAACGAACTGGTGCAAAGAAGCAAGCAGGCTATTGAGAGAATAAGAGGAGAATTGGGAGAGATGCCCACAGAAGCCACTGAGATCATTAAATTTCTGAATTCAAAAACTAGAGAAGAGTTAGAGGAGTTGAAGATTGAAGATAGGACGGAAACTATCCTCGAGGTCAAGAGGGTTCTGACCAAAAGAGAACTAATGCTACAGCTGGAGGAAAAGGTCCAGATTATGGACATAGGAGTGCAAATATATTTCAGCAAAATTGAAGCTTTGCAAAAGAAAGGCCTCCCTAGCTTAAAGGTCATAAATGACAAGTTAATGACACTCTCTGATTATAAAAAGAAGCTAGCCACAGTGTCCAAAGACAGCTCGAAGTTCTCGGGAATACAGGGCAGTATAACGGGCAAGGTGTTCTTAGAAGCTTGGCAGTCAGGCATCAGTATACAGCACAAGATCCAATATATTTTCATCGTCAAGCCAACTTTTGCCAAGTATACAAAGATGGATGAAATATACCGAAGACTACTCAAAGTCACCATTCCCAGTCACCTTCGATGGGAAGAGCTATGCAATCTGAATGAGTAAGAGCCGAGGTGTCCAAGCCCAATCGACAATCCAATTGGACGAAGTCATGCAGAGGACTCACCAACGGTTTACCCTAGAAATCAGCATGAAGATTTCAACACATCATCAAACAGTTCTTGAATTTTTGTATCTTGTTGAGTTAGTTAGCTAAATTTAGAACTGCCACGTCCTGATCTTTAATGATAGGATCGTATGTAATTTTTTATTATAAATACTTCAAACTTTGAAGTACCGAGGGTTGATCTTTACGCCCTGTAAGACATAAAGACTGTAATTGTTTATTAGGAGATCTTCCAGTAATACAAAGGGATGTTTCACAGGATTCTCGCGTGTTATTCATTGGTGATGTTTACTTTTCTGTGTTAAATGTTTCTCTCGCTCAGTTGACATATTGTTTTCTAATCTAATCTTTTAAAAGTAGCACATGTTGCAGGATTTATCTTTGTATACCCTGTTTCCGACTTTGAAAGATCTTAATGTTTATCTTTCTGATATTACAGTGAAGAAATTCTTAAATGCTTCTTTATTTTAATAAATATTCTCATTTTTTCTACTATCCATCACTTTACTGCTAAAGAATCCAATGAATGCATTATCTTGCCCTGTGGAAAGAATCTTTTAATTTCTGTTTAGATCTCTATCTTTATAATACAGACCCCATAGCCCAATGGAGGCGTAAAAACCTTTTCAGCCAACTTAACAAGAACAAAAACAAACCATTCAATGTTATTTTATTTAACTAGCCTAACATCTCAAAGTTAAAACATATCTAAATCATACAGAGATATCCCTCTCTGAAGTTGGTAGGGCTAGATTCCAGTTTCGAAGTGGTTGGATAAAGTTACCTCTGGTAAATTTCTTCTACTCTGACAAGCTCTGGGAATTTACAGAGCATTAACATCTTCGAGTAGGCTTAAAGGGAACACATCCAAGCAAGGCAAAGTGGATAGAGAAGGACAAAGTGAGGGGACTCTTCCATCACTTACCTACCTATTGATTGATGAAAGCTTTTGGTGGTCCAAAAGTCTCTCAGTGGGAAGGCATGATCCAAAAAAGGATCCATATAGGGCTAATAACAACTCAGAACTTGCAGAGGCAACTCAGGACGCTCAAAATGGCTTCAACAGATAGAGAAAGGGCAAAAATTCAAAGTTCCCAAAACTTAGTTAAAATAGCATGGTCACAAAGAGCATGTCGCAAGATTTCTAATGGTGCAAACGACTAGTCAAACGTAGTTACGGATCAAAATATATAAGCAGTCAAAGTTCAGGTCAAACTTGGTCAAAAGGTCAAGGTGACACATTTCACCATTGCAAGGGTGACACGTGGCACGACCGTACAAGGAAATCTGGCATGATGCCATAGGTATACGTGGAAGGTTCTCCGGTTGACACATGGCAAAGGACAACCAATGAGAGGTTTCCACGTGGCAACCTCCTATTGGCCTCTTACAGTACAATTTACTAAAAAATATATTGGAGCCGACGGGAGTCGAACTCCTAACCTCCTAGCCCAAAGGCCTCACAACTTCGTGCTAGCCAACATACCACTATATAGTTCTTATTTATAATATGAGACAAATATTATTTAAGCTTAAATGTTTTATGTGGGCAGAAAAGGAAAGGGGCTAGGCCCTCGGCTCAACCCCTAGTTATATGGTAATCCATGCGACCATATATATGTCCACCGCCAACGGGCTAACATAACAGTCCGCCATTTTAGTGGCATATTCCGCCAATTTAGCAACCATTGCCAAATTTAGCAGAGCGCGCCAAAAATTTGGTTGCAACCATGTGTATTAAAAGGGGAGTCCACGTGATTCAATCCCTGAACCTTCGCTAACCAACGCTCTAAATATAGCTCCAATAACTAATGCGCCAAACCACTCATTAATGTTTAACCGCCCGAATTTTTGTATAAAAGGGGGCTTTCCTCCAATGTACGGGATGGATGAGAATCAAGAGCGAGCCCATATGGATTTTGGCACGGATTTTGATACAGGGCACGTTTTTCAAGATTTTTCTAGTGATTCATTTGTAGAGGCAGGCATGAAAACCGAGGCAAGGGTGTCTCTTGGGCCTGAAAGTGCTAGACTCGGATCGAGGTGTGGAGATAGTCATTTTTAGGTAATTCGACGCCACGAAGGCAATGGTGATGTTTGTTTTCTGATCCGAGCAAAGATTCTGTAGCTTAACTCCAGAATGAGGTATACTTATGTATTTTGCCCAATTCTTTTGTGGAGTTAATAAAAAGGCCTACCCATTTGAGAGCAGGAGCCAAAGACGTAGTCCACCAGGGATGAACTTTGTTATCAAGTTTTTGTGTTGATATTTCATGCTTATGTTTATCAAGTTTTTGTGTTGATATTTCATGCTTATGTCTCTTTCTTTTTTAGCTTTTTCTTCTTTATGGTGTACTTTAGTTTATGCTCATTTAATGCAATTGTTTAATAAGTCACATGACGAAAAGATCCCGGATCATACAAGAAAGTTGTGGTGGATAGAGGGAAAAGTCTGCATGATGCAGGGTTTAAGGACCCTTTGATAGGGACCTCGGTGTTGGGGCCAGAGCAACATAATGAGGACAACTAGGGAAGAAAAGTACGAGTGGGGGAGGAGACCAAGGAAGCCCGAAGCAGTACGACAGAGTCGACAAACCCAAGTGGGGGAGGAGAGAACAACCCATGTAAACCAAAACAACGTTAATCCCAAAGGTGATTCTAGAAGATGCCCAGACCCAAGATAGACTAGATGAAGACTCATGCCCTAATCTGCAAGTTTATGGGTTTGTGGCCTACATAAAAGACCCTCCGTAGCTGGATAAAGTATCAATGGAGGTCAATTGGAGAAGTAGATCTCCACCTGGGATCAAAAGGCTTTTTTATAACAGTCTTCATGAATTTAGAAGACAAAGATAAGGTTTTTGAGGGGGCACCTTATTTCCATGCATCAATGGGATTGTACATGCGACCTTGGAAGGAAAACTTCTCCCCATAAAAAGAGACTTTTAAATGCGTCCCAGTCTGGCTCAGGCTATACTCCCTCCCACTGGATTACTAGCTGTCCTCCACCTTCAAATCTATAGGGAACAAGCTGGGGAAATATGTCAAGGCACCCGATGCAACATTAAAAGGGAAGTCTACATCCTGTGCCAGAATTTGTATAGAGATGGATGTCTCTGGGGCACTACCGGAGGAAATAAGTCTGGAGTTTAGGGATGAGGAATGGATCCAAAGCATAGACTGTGAACATATCCCGTTTAGATGCAGAAGGTGTCATGAACATGGGCACCTTCTAAGGAAATGCCCGCTAAACAAAAAAACGGAGCAGGAAAAATCAAAACAACACCAGGACGAGGACAATTTTGTTAGGCCAAACCACAAAGGCAGAGGAAATAAAAGACAAGGCAAACCCCCCACAACGAGCAACCTGAAATCGAGGAATAGCTTCGAAGGACCAAGAAACCCAAAATAGGGGGGAGAGGAGGAACAAAAAAGGAAAAAGGAAAGGGAGACAAACGAACATGAAGCAAACAGGACCACAGAGAATCAAAACCCTCAAGGAAATCACGGGCACAACAAGGGATCAACTTAAGAAGGAGAGAAAGACACAAATACCCCAATGCAAGAGGTAGATGGGGATTTGAAAATGACATCGAGCGAGGTTGGAACAGAAGACCCATACCTAAAAGATATCATGGAAAGGGAAGGGATAGACCTCCTGAATATACTGGAACAATGGAAAAAGAAAGGAGTTGACAATATACCTACGGATCAATTGGATCACATCCAATACCTCTTCCTTTTGAGGGAGGAAGAAAAAACCAGAGGAACCAAACACATGCATGGAGAAATATGAAACATGGGCATCAAGACAGGAGACGGTCAACCACAACACTCACCAAAGCAGGCAAGACGAAAGAAAGGGAGAAAATCAAACAATGTAGCCCTATAGGAATTAGGATTGCTTCTGATAAACTCAGGTAAGATCAAAAAGCTTTTTCCTAACTCCCCCCACATGTTTAAACTAAAGGTTATAACTTGGAACATAAGGGGCCTGAACAACCCTAGAAAACAAAGAAACCTAAAAAATAGGCTGAAGATGGAACAACCAGATATTTGCTTCATTCAAGAGACTAAATGCAATATGGACAAAATGTCAATAATAAGTAAGAAGTATTGGAATAGGTACAATTTTCTGAATATAGCTAGTCAAAACACTGCGGGAGGCATTCTCACCCTGTGGAATCCAAAAACGGTGAATCTACTCTCAACAGAAGCCACAAGGAACTCTTTATCTGTAAAAATGCAAGTGATAGGGAGCACATAGGAGGGCATATGCACCAATGTATATGGACCCCAGATGCTAGAAGATAAAAGAAGAATGCTCCTAGACTTAGAAAAACTAAGGGAGTGAAATAGTAACCTTCATTGGATTCTAGCAGGAGACTTCAACATTATAGCCACCCTGGTTGAGAAAAAAGGGGGCAATAGAAGATTACACATAGATGTTGAAGAGTTCACATCTTTCATTGAAAGAACATAACTAGTGGACATTAGGACTAGTAATACAACACCAGGTGGCTATGAGGCTAGATAAGTTTTTAGTATCGGAATCTATAATACTGCAAGGTTTAGCTCTAGAAGGCATCATCCTCCCCTGGGGAGGTTCGGACCACTGGCCGATTCGTCTGGAGGAAAATTTTAAGGCAACACCAAAGAAAAAGCCTTCCAGATTCGAGAGGTTCTAGATTGACCACCCAAACTTTAAGGAGAACATCAAATCTCGGTGGCAAGAGGAAACCCGGGAACAAGGGACAAAAATGTTTAGACTTCAAAAAAAAAAACTCAAGCACATAAAGGAGAAACTCAAGAAGTGGAACAAAGAAGTTTTTGAGAACATAGACCAGGCTAAAAAATTGATAGAGGAAAGAATGGAAAGGCTTCAGGAGCAGTGTATTCAAGAAGGCTACACCGAGGAAAGGAAAAAAAAGGAGAACCAATTACTCTAAGATTGGGAAGTCAGATTCAAGCAAGAAGAGACCATGTGAAGACAAAAGCCCAAAGTTCAGTGGCTTAGTGAAGGGGAGAGAAATACTAAGTTCTTCCACATATTAGCTCTAGCGAGAAGATCTCATAACAAAATTTTGAAAATCGAGGACCGGGATGGGATAGAAAGAGAGTCCCACCAGGACATTGAAAACACTTTGGTCAAACATTTCCAGGAGATAGCCAAAGAACCCAACCTGTACTGGACTGAAGCAATCCAGAGGATTGTAAGCCATATCCCTAAGTTGGTAACAGAGGAGCACAACGTCAACCTTTGCAAACCCATATCAAAGAAAGAAGTCGACCAAGTGATCAAGGAGATGCCAAATGGAAAGGCCCCATGCGCATATGGATTCATAGTGGACTTTTTTAAAGCTTGTTGGGATGTGGTTAAGTATGATATTTATGGTATAGTGGAGGACTCTAGACACTCAGCCTCAATCCTGAAAGCCCTAAACGCCACGATGATGACTCTGATCCCAAAAGAAAATGAATCTAGAACTCCTTATCGCTATAGACCGATAACCCTATGCAATGTGGTGTATAAGATAATTTCCAAAGTAATAGCAAATAGATTGAAACCCCTACTCCCCACTCTGATCTCAATGGAATAGGCGAGATTTGTGGAGGGGAGGTAGATACTGGATAACATTATACAATCCCATGAAATAATACACACCCTTAAAAGTAAAAAGAATGCGGGGATGATAATACAATTGGATTTGGCCAAAGAATATGACAAAATAAGCTGATACTATATGGCGAAAACGTTGGAAGCCTTTGGGTTTGACCACCTCTAGATTAAATGGGTAATCAACTTAGTATCTACAACTAATTTCTTGCTACTAGTAAATGGAGCACTAGCCAAACCTTTCTACCCCTCTAGGGGTGTAAGACAAGGGGACCCGTTATCCCCTTTCCTGTTTATTTTAATGATGAAAGGGCTAAGTAGAAGCATAAAGACTGCAACGATCGAAGGCAAAATCAAAGGCCTAAAACCGTTTGAAGACTGCTCAACCTCAACACACTAACAATTTGTGGACGATACCATGCTCCAAGGAATTCCCACGGTCAAGGAAGCAATGGTGTAAAATTTTTTTTTAGTAGAGTTTGGAGAAACCTCTGGGGATGAAACAAACCACTTTAAATCTATGATCTATTTTTTCAACACAAATCTTGTAGTCCAAAGGAACCTGGCCAACATTTTGGGGTTTGAGAGGAAAACAATCCCATCGAAGTATCTAGGGGTGCCCCTGACGGATAAGGCTTGTAGGAATACAATGTGGGAAGGAATCATCAACAAGCTGCAAGAGAGGATTAAAAATTGGACTTACAGAACTCTTAACCTAGCAGGTCGGTTAATCCTAACAAAAGTGATCTTACAAGCAATCCTTGCCTATCTTATGTCGATTTTTCCAACCCTAAAAGGAATCTTACAAAAAATCGTAGCAATCTAGAGAAACTTCCTTTGGAGAGGAGTCGAGGATAAAAAAAAATGGGCTATCGTGGTTTGGGACAAATTGTGCAGAACAAAGAACAAAGGGGGCCTCGGGCTACAAGACCGTCAAGTAACAAATGATGCCTACGGGGAAAAACTGCGGTGGAGATGGGTAAAATATAGCTTGGTTCCATGGGATAAGCTGTGGAAAGCAAAATACGCCCCATGTGTCAACCCCGAGGAGATGACCAGGTTCACGGGCACAAGGGAAGGTTCAACCATCTGGAATCTAGCCTGGAGAAATAAAAAATGGATACAAGGTCACATTTTTTGGGAAATGAGGTATGGGAGAACAACGAGATTCTGGGAAGATGCTTGGCAACAAGAACCTAGAATGAAAAACCAGGACAAAGAGGTTATCAAGCAAGATATGATTGGTCAAGGGAAAATGAAAGTCTATTAGTACTAGAAACAGAGGGAGGAGAACGCCAGATGGAGAATTTAGGACAACATACAACCCCAAGACAAAGCTCAGGAAGCCCCGATGGTAAAAGAGATTGAGAAGGAATTGGGAAATAGGAAAGTTTGGCTATCGAATGAGGAGGATCAATTAATACGGGGAATGAAAAATGGAGGGGAATTCAATCTAAAAGAAGCCTGACAGTATATAGCAAGACAGGACCAAGAAAATCTAGAACGCCACTGGGAGAGGCTCTGGAAGTACCCTCAATGGACCAAGATTAAAATTTTTAAATGGTTGATTATGCACAAGAAGATACTGACCTGGGATAACCTAAAAAAAATAGGATTCAACGGACCCTCAAGATGTCATCTGTGTGAAATACAAGAAGAAACGATTGATCACCTCCTAGATGAGTGTAACTATACAACCGAGATCTAGGATTAGGTGGCTATAATTTACTGTAAGTCAAATAGGGTAAGGGGTGATATTAGAGTGTAATATTCCAGATATAAAATAGTATACAAAACATAAATAATTAGCTAGAAATGGCAAATGAACTACAATATAACCAGAACAACACCACAATAATACCAAAATGACACCAGAAAGAGCACTTTGATTACTGAGAGCAATGTTCACTTGCCTCTTCGAGGGGGCAACCTCCAACAGAGCATATCTCTATTACAATAATATCTAAGACAAAATTTCTCATACCCTCGACTCTTATTTATACTAAATATGTTTATCAAAAGAACCATCTAGAGGAAGATCCTTCTAGAAGCAGAAGCTTCTATTAGGTCTTCTTACATTAGACTTATTCTTCCTTATTTCTAGGCCTTATTAATATTGACCTTTATTACATGGAGATATATTATTCTACCTACATGAGGGGTTAGGTCCCTAAAATGTCCTCCCCCTTAAAAACAAGCTTGTCCTCAAGGCTTGAGATGGGGAAAGTGTTGCAAAACGATAGTTGGTTCCCAAGTGGCATCTACTAGAGTTGTATCTTTCCACTGGACTAACACTTCCTTGATGGTTCGTTGATGCAGAAGACACTCACGCTGGTCCAAAACTGCTTGTGGTTGTAGCCAAATGGAGCCTTCTTCGTCCAACTCGGGAAGGTTGTTTTGAGTTTGGCACTTAGTTCCAATCTCCTTCTTTAAACAGAAAACATGAAAAACAGGATGGAGCTAGAATGACTAGGCAAAACTAATTGATAGGCCACTTGTCCCACATGCTTGAGAACGGTATAAGGACCATAAATTTGGGCGCCAGTGTTTGACAATGGTCAACCTTGAGGGAATTTTGCTTGTAAGGTTGCAGTCGAAGAAACACATGATCCCCTTATGCAAATTGACGTTCAGAGCAACCTTGATTTGCTTCTTGCTTCATGTGATTATGGGCCATAACCAAATTCTCTTTGAGGGTATGAAGAATAGCCTCTCAAACTGTAAGCATTTGGTTAATCGCCTGGACCTTCAAGACACCTGACAAATATGAGAGAAATGAAGGTGGCTTTTGTCCATATACCACTTCAAAAGGAGTCATGCAGGTAGCTGTATGGTACGAAGTGTTGTACCACCATTTAGCTAGTGGTAACCATTGAGCCCACTGATTTTGCCTTTCCTATGCAAAACACCTCAAATATGTTTCCAAACACTCGTTGACAACTTCAATTTGACCATCAGTTTGGGGATGATAAGCCTTGTTGAGATGCAATTGGGTGCCTTGTAGCTTTAACAATTCTTGCCAAAAATTGTTGGTGAAAGTTGGGTCGCGATAAAAAACAATAGAATGCGGCATGCCATGAAGCTTGAAGACCCGATCCATGAAAAGTTGAGCCACAGTGGATGTTGTAAATGGGTGTTGAAGATCACATAAATGAGCATACTTCGAAAGACGATCAACTACCACCATGATGACTGATTTATTTCCCAATTTAGGTAAGCCTACAATAAAATCCATAGAGATATTCCGCCAAATAGCAGGTGGAATCAAAAGCGGTTGTAGTGTGCGAGGAGATTTGACTGTTTCTCCCTTGTTGCGTTGACACACATCATATTCAACCACAAAATTATGAACGTCCCGTTTCATACCATCCCAGAAAAAAAAAAACATTTGACTCGGTCATAGGTTTTCATAAACCTGGAGTGCCCAGCTATGGGTTTAGCATGAATCTCATAAATACCGTGGATTTAAGTTTTGATTTTTTACTTAAATACAAACGACCTTTGTATCGAAGCTCATCATTGAGCCAAGAGTACCCTGGGGAAACTGGAGAATTGGACTGCAATTGTTGTAACAGATGCAAACTTTTGGGATCGTGTAGCCATTCCTGGCGAACAACTTGGAGCCAATCAGGTACAATGAAGGAGAGAGAAAAAAGGGACCCTTCATCTTCATATTTTCTGGAAAGTGCATCAACAACCACATTGTCTTTGCCTTTCTTATAAATGATCTCATAATCATATCCAAAGAGCTAGTCATCCATTTTTGTTGATCTGGGGAGGAAAGGTGTTGTTCCAGAAAATACTTGAGGCTTTGATGATCTATCTTAATTTGGAAGCGTTTCCCCAATAGATAGGGGTGCCAAAGATCCACGACATGCAGAATAGCCAACATTTCCTTTTCATAGATTGATTTGCCCAAATTTCACTCAGACAGTTGTTTGCTAGTAAAGGCCAAAGGCCGACCCTCTTGCATAAGGACAACGCTAATTCTTTTCTCGGAAGGATCACATTTCAAGACAAAGGTCTTTGTGAAATCAGGAAGGGCCAGGACTGGAGTGGTGCGCATGACCATCTTCAAGGTTTGAAAAGCCTCAGCAGCTGCTGGAGTCCAAGTGAAAGAATTCTTTTTAAGGAGTGCAGTGTGAGGTGCCACAATCTTTCCATAATTCTTAACAAACTTGCGATAATAACCTGTTAAACCAAGAAATCCACACAAGATTTTGAGAGTCTTTGGGTGAGGCCAATCTTGCATACCTTCAATCTTTTTAGGATCCACCTTGACGCTGACCTTGCCAACAAAATGACCTAAGTACTCGAATTCCGAGGCACCAAAAGCACATTTATATTGTTTGAGGAAAAGTTGGTGTCGAGAGAGTAGATGGAGAACTCAATCCACATGAGCAAGATGGGTTGTCTAGGTTTTACTATAAATGAGGATATCATCAAAGAAAACTAAGACAAAGTGACAGAGAAAGGGATGGAAGACATGATTCATGAGGCTTTAGAAAGTGGAGGGAGCATTACACAAGCCAAAGGGCATGACCAAAAACTCAGAGTGGCCCTCATGAGTTCTAAATGCAGTCATAGGATTGTATGCCTCTTTCATACGGATCTGGTGGTAGCCAGAATGAAGATCAAGTTTAGTAAAGAACTGGGCACCACTCAATTCATCCAAGAGGTCATCAATGACAAGAATGAGAAATTTGTCTTTAATGATGAGTTTGTTGAGGGTGCGAAAGTCATGACACATGCACCAAGAACCTTCTTTTTTAAGGACCATGACCACAAGAGAAGAGTAGGGGCTTGTACTAGGGAGGATAACACCTATGTTGAGTAGTTCTTGAACAATTTTCTCAATTTCATTTTTTTGGGAAAAGGGGTGACGATAGGGATGGATATTGGGAGGAAGGCTTCCTAGGACGAGGGGAATGAAATGATCATCAACACCATGGGAAGGAGGGAGTCCCTGGGGAGTGGAAAAAACCACTTGATGTTTAGAGAGGATGGATTGGAGGTCCTGCAACACAAAGGTGTCTCAGTTGCTTGTATGGCATGGAATTGGGAAATAATGCCAGAATGACCTTTTTTTAGCAGATTGTCCATGCGATGGGAACTGATGATCTCCAAGGAACCAATGGTGATGCCTTGGAACTTATATTGTTGGCCCTTCTGGTCGAATTGCATGGTTAATTCCTTAAAATCCATGAGAATGGGACCCAAAGTCCCTAGTTATTCTACACCCAACACAATGTCACAACCACCCATGTCGATAACAAACATATGAGATTTCAGGTGGTATTCACCAATTTGGAGACACACATTTTCACAACACCCTCCACATTTCATGGACCCTCGATTGGTAATCATGATTTGAAAATTATTGACTACACGGATATAACAATTAGTTTCTTGGGCAATGCGGCGATGAATAAAATTATGGGTGCTTCCACTATCAACAAGAATGATGACCTTCATATGCTTGATGTAACCAATTAGCTTGATGGTTTGGGGAGCAAAGAAGCGAGTGAAAGCATTTAGAGAAATGACTAGTTCTACGTCGGGAGGGTCTGAGGGAGGGGTTATGTCAGTGGGTTCAGGTGACACAGACACAAGGGGAGCCTCAACATCCTTCGAGATGGCCATAAAAATATTTTGTTCCTTACACTTGTGCCCTGAAAATATTTGTCATAACAATTATAACAAAGGCCTTTGAGTTGGCGTTCAACAATTTCGACCCTGGTCAATTTCTGGATCTTTAGTGGAGTAGAAGGAGGAGTGGGAGTTACTGGTTCAGTGCTAGAAATAAAGGAGCGTTTTTGGTTTTGAGAAGAGACAACCTATTGTGCTTCCTTAGATATTTTAGTAGCGTCCACCCAACTCTGAGGCCGAGCCATGAGGACATGGGCACGAATCTCATCCTTGAGGCCACTTATAAAACATTCTCGGAAAAAAGCATCAGACATGCCCTCTGTACGAAAAGCCAGTCACTCAAAAGCAGCTATAAATCCTTTCACTGTGCCAAATTGTTTCAACTTTCTCAAACGATCTAAATGGTTGGTGTCAGTGTCAAAGCGTTCGTAAAGCTCTGCCACAAAGTGTGTCCAAGCCACATACCCTTGGCAAGAATTTTTTCTCCATTGCCACCATTGCCAACGCTCTTTATCTAGATGGAGAACACCATACCAGAGTTTGACCAACTCATTTGTAATTCCATACAAAGAGAAATAATGTTCCATTTGAGTTACCCATCCAGTGGGATCTGAGCCATCAAATTTGGTCACATCCACACGTAGAAGGCGTAGATCACGCTGAAAGTGATGGGGCTGAAAATTCTGGGAATGAGAGGAAGTTTCACCTTTGGTATGCAAAGGTGGGTCATATAAGGGAAGATCTGCAGGGATATGTAGCTTGACATAGATCATCGTAGTGACAGATTCAAGCTGGGTAGTAATGTATTTTTTGAGGTTTTGTTTGAGTTCCTTGATTGAGGTGGCGATGGAGGAATGCATGTTTTTATTGACGGTGGCAATATTGGCACTGAGTTGTCTCACTTCTTTTTGGGTTTCTGTGAAATTAGAGTGCAAGGTATTGAAGCGAGCTTCCAATTCTTGGCTACAGGTATGGGCCATGATGATGAGGGAACATGAAAAGGGGCGGGTGGGACCACACAAAAAATGGGTTATGGGTGAATTATATCACAACGATCAGGGCGACGAGTTGAATCCAATGGGGTAAAGCCCAAATAAGGGTGTTGGAAGGGGGTCGGGTCCACGAGAAAAAAAAATGCTGAAAAATGATAGGTATGATTGCGATAAGGGAGAAGAGAGAAATCCAATGGAATAGGTCTCAAATAATGGTGCCAACATGATCCATTTTTTTTTTTTCTACTCCTTCGAAGTTATACTTAGATCTAAAGAATATTGTAGTGATGAAATGCCCAAATGCTTAACAGGAAGAAATTTGTAGTAATTTCACAACTCGAATGTAGGAGGCACAGTTGCATTGCAATAGATCTTGTCTGTTCTGTTTTTGTTTCCGTCCCAAAGGTTAGGTATTCAAGGGTTCCAAAGACAAGGGTTTGACCTGTGCTATAGCTCTTTGATATACGTGCGGGGTCCAATAGTAGTACTCGACCCAATATCTTAGGGCACCAACTAAGAAGGCTAGACCGTGCCCTTAGCCGTACTACCCGACTACCTAGGTACTAGAGAGTATCTTCCTAAGTGTTGTTCTCAGTGGCATTATAGAATTCAGATGACCGATCAGTTTATCTATGGAGGGCTTCATGAGATCTAGGCCGATCCGTATACAAGTGATGTCTGATGCGCTACCACTCAAAGGGGTACCGACATGGGTTACAAGGTTGGACAACATATGTGCGCTTAAGTACCACTTTTATTTCCTGCATGTATGAATCCACGACCACAGGTTTATGCACGTAACGAAAGATATTTGTAGCTTAGAGACGTCAGAATATGTCTCTACTCTGAAAAAAAATTAACCCACAATTTTCTGTCGAGGAAGGTGCTCTGATACCACTTGTAATATTCCAGATACAAAATATTATGCATAACATAAATTATTATCTAGAAACGATAGATGAACAACAATATAACTAGAAAAACACCACAATAATACCAAAATGATACCAGAATAACACCAGAAAGAGCACTTTGATTACTGAGAGCAATGTTTACTTGCCTCTTCGAGGGGGAAACCTCCAACAGAGCAGAGCTCTATTACAATAATATTCAAGACAAAAGTTCTCATACCCTCGACTCCTATTTATACTAAATATGTCTATCAAAAGAACCATCTAGAGGAAGATCCTTCTAGAAGCGAAAGCTTCTATTAGGTCTTCTTACATTGGACTTATACTTCCTTATTGCTAGGCCTTATTAATATTGACCTTTATTACATGGAAATATATTATTCTATCTATGTGAGGGGTTAGGTCCCTAACACAGAGCCACAATTAATAACTGGAAGGAGAGGTATAGAGATAACGAGGTGGTTAACTTGTGTTGGGGTTAATGCTAGGGATGGTAATATGGGTGATTTCGAAAGAAAGAAACAAAATAATTTTTAGGAATGAAAGCCAGTCAACCTCTAGGATAAAGGATATTATTATAACCCAAATAAGAGAGACAATGGAGAGCTTTAACCTTAACAGTTCCAAAAACCTGAACTCAGGCCAAGATCTAAGAATTCTAGAAATGTTTCATTTGAAAGAATGGAGCCTTAACATACCTGTGGCATGTGCTCCACAGATACATGTAGGAGTCAATAACTGGGTTCCTCCTCCGACAGGTTTCATCAAGTTGAATTTCGACGGGGCGTCAAAGGGAAATCCTGGATTGGCAGGAGTTGGAGGGGTAATAAGAGATATTGGAGGGATCATCATACCCATGTATGCTGGGAGCATATGAAACTCTACAAATAATGCAATTGAGTTTGGAGATCTGGAACCAGGCCCAAAAATTCTACGTAGAGAGGGCATGGCGAATGTCATAGTGGAGGGAGATTTGACGCTGGTCATGAACACAACGAAAAAACTTCAGTATGGAACCAAGGTCGGAAAGGTGTTAAGGCATTGGAATCTAATGCACCCCCTTCACAGAATCAAGAAGCACCTGCAAACCTTGAACACGATATAGTTTAGATGGATTCACAGGTCGACTAATGTGCTGGAGGACATGATAGCCAACGAAGGAGTGAACAGTGGTATATGTGTTGGACGAGGTATGGTCCAGAATCCCAAGGGGTCAACTCAGATCAGACCACATCCACTTGGCAGAATAAGATCATGGGGGCAACTTCAGGGACGATGGTGACATCGGGGATGACGCCGGGCTCTTCGACCCGACGTGGGGCCCAGGAGGCATATGATGTTCAGAATGCCTAGCCCCCAACTATCATGTGGGAACAAGACATGAAGCAAGTGGGCAGACTGATGGAAGTACAAACCAAGAGAAAGGATAGAGAAGATAGTGCAGGAGAGAGTTCAAGTAGCATGCCAAAAATTCACGACGAGATAAGGGGTTTGGAGATGGTGATAATTAAGGGAGGCTCACCGATCCCCAAGACAAGTACGAGACCCAAAGCGTTCAGACACAAAGATAACATGGATAGAAGTAAGGGTCGGGGAAGCGATTGTAACATAATGGCCCGATTTTCCTTACCCGATAATAAGAAGGGTTGAGCTCACCACCTCCATATAGAATTAGTAGGAGGTACAGGTAATCATAAGAGAGACCGTTATAAGAAAAAGAGTTGTTGAAAGGGCTACAACCAGAAGGGTTTAGCTAGCGGAGAAAGGTATAGTCTCAAGCTCAGGTCGGTTAAGGGGAGACATAGAGTGAGGTACTAGGAGAAAGGTTATAATAGATATCCAGGTAGGAATAGGGGCATGGCGTGTATGAAACATACCCTGAGGAAGATAAGTCCCCGGGGGAAGGAGATCCTGGAAAGCCTGAGGTGATTGACAAGAATCGAGCAGGCTGCAAGAGATGCAGCGAACATGTTCCAGACGATGGTCTCGCAGAAAGGGAAGGAAGCAATGAATAAGTGGGAGGATGAGATTAAGGAGGAAGGAAGTGGAAAGGAGTGGGGGGATATTTCCTAGGAAGTAGATTGGATAAAATATTTGGGGGCCACCCACCCCAAGGAGACCCTCTATTACAGAACGATGGAGATGGAGTGGGTCACCAAAATGCTGATAGGTAAGGTAAAGTATGATCGGCAGGAGGCGCGCAAGGATTACCACCGAGAGATAAAACCCATGCTAGAAGAAATTCATCGTCGAATCAACGGGTTAGAAACCATCATCAAGTTGTTAGTGGAAGTAGAGAAGAACCAACAAAGTAAACAAGAGAGACTTGCAGCATAGTTCCATATGTTCCTAAGATACGTCCACCATCTGGACATAACACCTGCAGATGGCCAAGGAGGACCGACTCAGATTCAAAGGACCAAGACAATCTCCCTAAAGGAGGACAACAAAGGCCAAGCAGGTGGGGTGACAGACCACTCCCAGGTGCTCTAGCGCTTTTTAGTTTTCTGTATGTGTTTCCTTTTGTTTGTACTGGCAGTTATGCCCATGATGTAGTTGGGTGAGTATTAGGTAGTTGCAGTCTTTGGTGGTCTCATCCAAAGGTCATGCAGATATTCCCAAGACTTAGTTGATCAGATAGTTATCTCCCACTCTATTATTTGTGGATATGTCTCTCAAAATTTAAAAGGAAGGACTGGCTTGGTTTCCAATTTTGGCAGACCAGTAACCTCTAGGCATATGATCAAGGACAAACATTAAGGTGCATACCTGGTCTGGTTTCCTTTTGGCAGACCAGGGTCACCATTTTGTTTTATATTTACTACAGTAATATAATTTTCTACTCTAATTTACAAAAAAAAGTTAAACAAGTAAATGATGAAAGTTTATATATATATATATATAATGTACATCTCCATAAACTCATTAATCACTCATTTTCTTTTTAAAGATGGTATTTATGATAAAAATGTTGATTGTATTTTGATTTTGGAAACCAAACCTAACAAGAACACAAAATTTATTTTAATTTATTTACAAATTGATCAAAAATTAAAATGAATATTATTATTTTTAAATTTTTAACTAGATTTTGGGTAAAAATGGTTGGAAAAATATGACAAAAAAAAATCCAAATCCAATTTTCTATTTTATGAGTTTTATCTTTTTAAATTTAATATATGTATTTATATTTATTATCAAAATGGCTAAAATTTTCAAAAGATATTTATTTTAATGCTGGGAATTTTTGGAGATTGAACTGTGTATGTTTTTTCTAAAACTTGACATCTTGAAGGTAAAAAAAGATTTTATAATGCTAGAGAAGAGTAAATAGAAAATAGATGTGAAATACTCGTTAAAACTTATAAAAAAAAATAAGACTATATTTGTTGAGAATATATTTGTTGAGAATTAATAATAAAATAAATTTGTATATTTAAAGAATTAATAGTAAAATAGTCATGAAAAAAATGGGGAGAAATTAAATAATATAATTAAAGTATTAAATGGTCAAAACAAGAAACAACAAGGGCTTCGGGATAGCTTATTCCCTACCAGGTAGGTAGTATGACAAACAACCACGATTTAAGGTCATAATAAGATTTAAATTGTATAATTGGGAAGTAGTATGACAAACAACGATGATTTAAGGTCATAATAAGATTTAAATTGTATAATTTGTGACACGTTACAAAAACAATGTTGAGTATTTAGATATAAATATTAATATAAAAGATGTGGATATTTAAATATAAATATTAATATAAAGGATGTGAACATGATGTGTACATTTTTTTCCTACTTGAAATTTCTCATTATATTATGTATATAATTGTGTACATATGTTGAATTTGTCCAAAAAGCTCCAAATGTACTGTTCTTCCCAGCACACAAGCTGTGAGGTCAAGTTCAAGATATACTATGACTCACAATTCATATATTACTCTCCCCTTTAAAACAACCATCCTGTCAGAGTTATACAGAAAAATGTATTCTCTGCCATATTTCAAAACTTACTGTCCCCATATGAAAATACTCTATCGACATAGTTAAGATTTTATATGTTTATACATAGAGTAAGCCCTTTGTTTCCATCTTCCCATTGAGTAAATCAAATTTTTCCTTTTGGATCCTTGAGCGCCTTATTTGATATTTTGTCAGCCTCCTTGTTGAATTCTTGGAAAGTATGGTAAAAACTGAGTTAGCTGAAGTCATTGTTGAGTTCTCTAAAACGCACCTTCCAACAATTTAAAGAAATTACTTGAAGTTTTCCTCTGTTATTACGCCAGTCAATAATTATTTTTGAGTCTCCAAATAGCTGTAAATTGGAGATATGCAGTCCTGTGGCTAGTAAGAGAGTTTCCCAGACTCCTAGAAACTCTGCCCTTGTGTTGGTACCAGGGCCACAATTGAAGGTCCATTTGATGGATGTTTTATCACTGATCTTAATCAATCCCCCAGCTCCACTTTGTGTACCATTTGATAACACAAAGCCATCAAACCATCCCACAAAAGACCCTGTCTGTAAAATAGCCTGATTGGTTCGTAAATGAGTCAAATGAAAAGGTATTGAAGGTTTAATACAAGTGCCAAAGGTCTTATATACAACATAGTCAACATAAGGGCTCCCATTTTCAAATATGGCCCTATTACGCTCCAGCCAAATATTCTAGCTAACTAGAGCTGGCATAGTAACAAACTCTGGAGCCTGAGAGATCAATTTATCATAACAAAGCTTTAGATTCGATCCCTCCCAAGCATACCTTGAATTTGGACCCCCTAATATCAAAAGCCAAACTTGTTTTGTAAAATCATAGTTAATCATTAAGTGACTAACAAATTTTTGACCGTTTGTGCATAAGTTACATTAGCTAGGCCCTTTCCATCCTTTGGTAAGTAAAGTATCCCAAGTGAGGATCTTATTTTCCAATGCAAGCCATAAGAAGAGTT
Organism: Picea mariana; assembly: GCA_032191745.1. Taxonomy (NCBI): domain Eukaryota; kingdom Viridiplantae; phylum Streptophyta; class Pinopsida; order Pinales; family Pinaceae; genus Picea; species Picea mariana. The sequence goes on along the minus strand of JASDQU010104461.1, from coordinate 117,554 downwards.
TGATTTTTAAAGCAATGTTCCAAGTCCAAAAAGATTTCCTCGAACCACAAATTTGTTGATGCCAAGTAATCCTTTCTATGGCTCTATAGACATTCTTAATAGTAAGAAAACCAGACTTATCACCACCGGTCCAATATAGCTCATCCTCTTTGTCCTGTAAGTAAATTCCTGAGCTTGATAAGGCTCTACAAAATCCGTTCCATTTTGAAGCCAAGTCACTTGAGAGGGCAAGATCTCCGCTAGCTTTCCAGTTTGTGTAAATAGAGCCTAGTCGAGTCCCTCCACTAGCTTGATAGAGATAGATAATGTTTCTGTGATATAACTCAGCTATGAGCTCGGGTGATAGGAGAGCGGAGGACCCCATCCCCAATATGATATCTTTTCCAATTAAGATCGAGGTTCCTAAACCCGGGCACCAGCTTAGCCATTGTGTTATGATGGATAAATATTTTATAAGTTTTTTCCAGGTCTGTGATGTAGAAGACACTCTGGATGAGGCTGAACGAAACCGGGTAGCCACTAAACAATAAGGAAGGTATTTTTCTTTAATAACACTGTGCCAGATTCCTTCCTTCATCAACACTCGACACAAAGTGTTTTCTGCCAGTGCACTATTAAACATAAAGATATTGCTCAAGCCCCAACCCCCATAAAGCTTTGGTTTAGCAATGAATTCCAACCTACAAAGGTGTATACGGTTTTTAACACTGCAAACTGACCAAAGAAAATTAAAGATTAGTTGTCTGACCCTATTTAGCACTAAAGATGGAAGCACTGCCAATGTCATCCAATAAACCGATTGACTTTCAAGAATTGCTTTTATAAGAATATAACACCCACCAAGAGAAAGCCATCTATTACACCAATGATCTCTCCTTTTTTCAAGCTTTGAAATAAGCCACATCCAGTCCTCTATTTTGTAATTATTAGTTTTCAAATAATAGCCTAGATATTAGAAACCCAACTTGAGGTCAACTATTGTAAGGGAAAAATTCCTTGAAATTCTTTAAAACATCACCTTCAATTCCTGAATATTGAACAGTAAATTTAGATAAATTGATCTCCATTCCGGACGCTCGAAATAAGACTTTTAAAATTTCATCGATCACCTTCCATTCCTCTAAAGAAGCTCTGGTCATAATTAGAACATCATTTACGAAAAATAGATGAAGGATCTTTACAATTCTAGAAACCTTTAAGCGATATAATTTCCCTTCTGCCTGCCCTTTTTTAGCAATAGATTGAGACCTTCCATCACCAAGATGAATAATAAAGGGGATAAAGGGCACCCTCGTCTCAACCCTCCACCTCTCTAGAAAAATGAGGTTGTCTCTCCATTTATTAGGACTGCATATGTTGAACTGATCACACAACTCATTATCCAGTTGGTAGTCAAGAATCCAAAACTCGTTTGATTAAGATCATAAGCCTTTTTTAAGTCAAGCTTCAGAATAAGAGCCTTTAAATTTTTCCTCTTAATACTGTGTAAGCATTCCTGAGCTATTCCAATGGAATCAAGTATCTGTCTCACCTTTAAAAATTCCAATTGCTCTTCCGAGAGGGTTTGAGAGAGAATTGGTTTAATCATGTTTGCTAAGATCTTTGCGATAATTTTATAGCACATGTTACATAGGGAAATAGGTCTAAAATCCCCAAAAGTAGAAGGCTTGTTGACTTTTGGTATTAGAACCAGAAAAGTTGAGATTAAAGTTTTTATCACCTCTCCCTTGCTCCTGGAATCCTCTACCACATCCAACAATTCATCCCCTATCAGCTCAAAAAAGTGAATAAAAAACTCCACCGTCCAACCATCAGGGCCTGAGCTTCTGTCCTTTGCAAAATCTTTAAGGACATCCCATAATTCCTCCTTAGTACAAGGACTTTCAAGTAGCATGGAATCATGTACATTTACTAATTAAGGGAAAAGGCTGGCCGAGGAGACCTGATCGACAATATAAGAATCAGAGTATGTTAAAGTTCCTTTAAAATATTTGAGTGCCTCTTTTTTGATCGCCTCATTTCCAGAATGGACCTAACTGAGCTCATCCTGAACATCGCCAGTTATAGATTCACGTGTACATAACCATGTGAAAAGAACACATTTGATAACAAGTCTATGTCCAATGAGAGTGTTCATCCAAATAAAGTGCATCTATGCAGCTCACAGAGCCTGCAAAGTAAAAAAATTATTACAATCATATTTGGTATTAACTAAATTTATTGCCCACGGTCGAAGTCTCCATAACTACCCCATAGGGTCGGCAATAACACCTTCATTTCCACAACTAATAGAAATGCAGATAAATAGAAATATTTGTTTTAACCAAAATTTTTAGATAAAATGGTAGTCAACCATGGATTAATATAAGTCAAAGGAGCGACTCATCGCTATAGTCCTTGCACCACTATCAACATAAACTAATAAACCGAGGACAAATAATGCTCTATATTAATATTTTTAGTAGATTTCAAGGGTTTGTAAACAACTTACATTTAACAAAGTCTAAAATAAAAGCAATCAAACAAACATGAAAGGCACTTACTATTTGTTGAGTTTCCTTGCTAAAAAAAATGTACTTACCATATAAAATAACTTTGAGACTTAAAATCAAAATTATTAAAAATAAAAATAACAATTAATCTAGTGATCAATTAATAAACATAGTGAACATAACTATATTAATTCATTATTTTGTAAATGAAAATAAAATAAAATGGTGTTTAATTAGACAAGATGTCTAATATTAAAGGAATTCCAATTAATTTAATGATTTAATAATATATAATTTAAGTAGCAACAATTTTTATTCATTTTACAAATAAATAATTTTAATTTAAAATATATATATACCCATATATAGAGGATAAAAGTAAAAATGTTACATATCTAAATTTATAGAAATCCAAAATAAATATAAATATCATACATTTAGATTGCATTAACTATAAAAATAAATACAATTGTGATCATCAACTTGAAATATGCGACCCTCCAAAATAAATACAAATACAATAATAAAGGTGAAAGATGTGAGAAATTCAAATTTCATTAAATCCAAAATAAATAAAAAGTCATAAACATGTAAGTTTGAAATGAAACAATGTTAATTAAATCCAAAATAAATACAAAATCATAAACATGTAAGTTTGAAATGAAACAATGTTATATAAAACTTTGTATAAATCCAAATTTCATTAAATACAAAGTCATATGTAAATTTGAAATGAAACAATGTTACATAAAATTTTGTAAAAGTTTGTATTACTTGAGATTGAAATTTATGGGAGATAGGCTTTTATGGTTTTGGGGTTTTCAAAAATGGCGGAGGCGAGGAAGGATTTCCTAGGAGTTGTAGGTTTAATGGTGGCCGACTTGCATCTTAATAGATTTCTATAGTTTAGGATGAGCATTGGTTAAGTAGGAGACATAGATGGACCTTCACATGTACTATTGTTTTTCTTCATGAGATACGAGCTTCTATGCGCTTATGGAGGGGGATTCTTAACTATTTTGGATACCGTTTAGCACTTCCTCCACCTTTCTCCACCCTCGTTCTTTTTAGTGGTTTGAATTTCTGTTAATCAACTGCTATCTATCATGGCAATTTTGGCGACGTTGAACATTAATGCTGCAACGTTTTTCTAGCTGGCAGACCCAGAAGGAAATGGCATTTCTGTCTTCTTATCTTTTATTATCTGACCGAACCTTGGTTTTATACCTCCCTGATGAGATTGCTCTACTGACAACCATCTACTATAACCCTGAGGTGGTAGACGCAAATGACTCTTGGAAGCTACTATATGGATAGTGAGGTCAACACACTCAATGGTGCGACCGACGAGGAGCATTGGGAGAGGGATGGTTTATTTACCTCGGTGGATGAGCTTTGTAGAAGTAAAGACAACATGTGGCATCTTAATGGGAGAGTTCATAATCCATTATCTATCTTGGCGGAGTTACCATTTTTCCCTCCCTCCAACGCTAAGCATTACCAATTGCCTGGTAGAGTGAGAGACTCACAAACTTCTTGGAATACTGTCTGTCTGCTTGGTGCGGATACTGTGGGTTTATCGTTTGAGTGTGGAGAGTAGGTAAAGGGCGGCCAGGTTGGTCGGCAAAAGGCTATGGTTTTAAATATTCCATCTGAAGCACAAGAAACATAGTTACAGGGGGGACGCTCCAAAGGAAAGAGGGGAAGCATTAAGCGCCCGATGAGGGTGTGGAGGCAAAAACGGACAAAACACATAATGGCAATGGGAATGGACGTTGGTCTCAAAGAGTCGTGCAATCTAGCACTTTATGCTTTGGTTGGGAGGCTAGCTTATCAGTCATGCTGCAAATTGCCCCTTTTGGAGTGGATGCACAGTAATTGGGAACCATTGTTGGGTTATTCCCTTAAGGTTCTGACTTTGCTAAGAGGGTGGTCCAACTTTGTGTTTAAGAGCCCGGAAGAATCTGCGAACATACTAGAAAGGTTTTGGGGCTATGAGGGTGGGAGTCTGATGTTGAAGAGGTGGCGTATCATATTTGATCTGACGATGGAGTATTTTACCTTTCGCCACATATGGGTCCTACTCCTGGGTCTACCACTACAGTTGTGGAATACCAAAGCCTTGGAGGCGATTGGTAATGATTTAGGCCATTTTATCAAGGTTGATGAACAAGCACTACAGTCTCTGGACAAGAGAATGGAAAAGGTGCTCGTGGAGGTGGAAATCCACGCAGGTCTTTTGGAAACACTCAAAATAGAGTGGAGGGGTCACCTGTTCGTACAAAGGTTGGACTACTTGGGCATACCTTTCCACTGCTCACTCTATAGGCGATCTGGACACCTACGAAAGTAATGTCCATATAATTTTGGGGCTTTGGTTGAGGAGGAATCCTTGGAGGATATGCCATCTAAAAATTACACCCCGATGATGGACGCTCAAGAGCTAGGGGATTACCCTGGTATGAGGGCAGCGGATAGTCCAGAACCTCTAGACCCCACTTTTATTGGTAAGCTAAAACACTTCTGCCCTGCATTGTATTTTTCGTTATCTGCATGGGAGAGAGATCATTTAGATAATATATTCCTTCCGGATCTGTTACATTCGTCAGAGGCTAATAAGGGTAAGGTTTTGCAATCTGTCCCAGAGATTTCAGACTTGCTAGATGTTCAGAATGTGCCTTTACCTGAGACTATAACAACCAAAGAGTTGAGCTCCCCTGTACTTCCTGAGACTATGACTGTGGCAGACTCTAACATTGTCCCAGGTTATGGAGAACCTGTCTCTAGTGACCACTCTTTGGATAGGATGATTTCAACTTTGGTTCCTACTTTTAGAGAGACTTCAAGCCCTGATACTGACCTACTTGGGGAAGGAAGGTGTGGTTAGAATTGAATCTAGTGGAGATGATAGGGCTCCTTTGGGTGATGGGGATATTAAAGGGAATGACCTTGCGTGGTCGCATGGTTTGGGGTTTGAATTATCTCCTATCAAAACTAGGAGTGCCCGCAAAAAGGCGGGGACCAACAATTCTTTTTCTGCATTCTAGCTTTCTTCTAACATTGATCATGGGGCTCTTAGAGGCATGAAATCCCTTGCAAGGGATAAATCATAATCCTACTCTCTCAATATCATAGGGGTAGGAGGATCCCTAAAAGTGGCCTCCTTGCGAAGACTTATCTCTAAAACAACTCCTAATATAATCTTCCTACAAGAAACTATGGTGGTTGTGGAAAAGGCAAGAAACTTTATGTACACTCTCAAACCTGAGTGGATGATTTGTGTAGTTAGTTCTGTGGGGAAGTCTAGTGGTCTCCTGGTGTCTTGGGATCCAAAATTCTTTGATTTAGTGCATGTCCTAAGCTGCGGTGGTATTTGTTTGTCAGGTTCAAGCTTAGTGGATAAAAGGAAGGTTTCGTTTCTGAATGATTACGGCCCCTGTCAAGATCATAAGATTTTCTGGGAAAAATTGGACGGTAGGGGCTTACTAGCTCATGGTGATTTGATAATGGAGGGGGATATTAATTTCATGAAAAATTCAGAGGAGGTTTGGGGGGTGACAACTTTGGTAGACTATTTGGCGGTCTTTTTTAAGGATATTTAAAAAAAAAGAAGCTAGTGAATGTTGTCCCTGCTGAGGTGGTTCCTACGTGGCGTAATGGCAGGTCCAGAGTTAATGGAATTTCTAAAAGGCTAGATAGAATCTATTTTGCGAAGGATCTTATCACGTCATCGTTGAGATATAGAACATGGGTGGAATATCCCTATATTTATGATCATGCTCCAGTACTTCTTCAACTGGGATCTGGAATGCCGACGATCGAACATCCTTTCAAGCTAAACCCAACTTGGTTGTGTGAAGAATCCTTTGCCACTATGGTTTGGAAAGTGGAACGATTTATAGTTACAACAAGTATTGGGAGCACAAAGGAGATTAGTAGAGAGACTTACATTTCTAAAATCACGGGTTAAGTCTTGGTCTAAGGAAAGATGTTTACATGATCAAATAGACCTGGAGAAGATTGAGGAAGTTTTAAATGATCTCTATAATCAGAAGCCTCAGGGTTTACACAATGCTGATTCTGAACAACATATGATGTTACTAGAGGCAAAGAGTAAAAACTCTTGTTGGATGAGGAAGAGCGATGGCGACAAAAGAGTAGGGATATATGGATAAAACGTGGAGATAAAAATACAAAATTCTTCCATTGTTTTGCAAGCTACAAAAGAAATAAAAGGCACATCTGGGAGTACAAAATTCTTCCATTGTTTTGCAAGCTACAAAAGAAATAAAAGGCACATCTGGGAGATAAAGGATGAAGCGGGTCGACTTCATACAAGCTAGGAGGCCGTAAAGGATGAAGCGTTTTTTTTTTTTAAATCTTTCCATCAGGATACATGACATACTTTCATTGGGGAGAAAATAGATACAGTAAGGTTGTTTCCTAGTTTTGTTAGGGAGAAAGAAGTTGTAAATCTTGAAAAACCATGTACCAGTGAGGAAATTCTAGAGGTTCTAAAAGGATTTTCAAAGGAAAAAAGTCCAGGGACGGATGGTTGGACTGTTGATTTTTTTTTACATTTCTTTGAGTTGGTTGGGCATGACTTGATTGATGTTGTGGAGGAAACAAGGCTCATAGGCGAGGTAATTAGACCGATCAATTCAACATTCTTAGCATTGATCCCAAAAGTAAATAGTCCCAACACTTTTAGCGAATTCCGTCCAATTGCTCTGTGCAACTTATGTTACAAGATCATTGCAAAAGTTATAGCAAGGAGAATCATGCCTATTCTCTCTTGATCATTGTTTGAGGAGCAACTGGGATTTCTTAAGGGAAGACAAATTTTAGATGCTGTTGGCACTTCACATGAGTGTCTACACAGTATAAAAGGAAAAAAAACTCCAAGCAATTATTCTGAAGCTAGATCTAAAAAAGGCCTATGACCACACAAATTGGGATTATTTGCGGTTAACACTACTTCAATGTGGTTTTGGACTTTCCACAACAAAATGGATTATGGGTTGTGTAACCTCTACAACTTACGCCATTCTAATTAATGGAGAGGCAACAAAATTCTTCCAGAGTAGTAGAGGACTAAGACATGGTTGTCCTTTGTTGTCTCTCCTTTTCATTCTTGTGATGGAAGGACTCAATATTTCACTAAAAAAAGGACAAGCAGATGGAGTTTTGACTGGGATAAAGGTTTCTAGATTATTAAAGGTCCTTCACTTGCTCTTCATGGATGACGTTCTAATAATGTCAAAAGATTCAGTCACAGAGTGGGTAGAAATCAATAATATCCTTTGTGTATTCTGTCACGCGTCAGGCTTGATGATAAATGTACAAAAGTCTACCTTCCTCCATTCCAGAGTTCAACATGAAACTCTATAAGACTTAAAAGAATTATATCTTTACATTTTTAAAGATATATCAGAAGGCTTTAGATACTTGGGGTATTTTTTAAAACTATATAGTTATAAGGCAGAGGACTGGCAATGGCTCATTGAAAAGTTTGAAAATCGGATAAGCCACTGATGCAATAAGTGCCTATCACTGGGGGGCCGATATGTGTTGATAAAAGAAGTCTTAGAGATCCAACTAGTCTATTGGATGGCTTTAGCTCATATCCCGGTTATAGTTCTTAATAGGATTCACAAATTGTTTTTTTCCTTCCTTTGGTCAGGCAACAAGCATAATCAAAGCTATAATTTATGCAGTTGGGTGATTCAGATTATTTTCGGCACGAAATGAGAGTGGAGATATAATAAAGAAAAGCACAGAGATATCACGGATATCCAATAATATAACGTAAATGTATCAGAGATGCAACCATAAACACAAAGATACAGTAATACACGATTTCTATTAATGAAAGAAATGCACAGAGACTGTAAAAATACAGAGTGAAAGACTCGCTAGAATGGTGGCAGCTTATCTCTGAGAAGAGATGTGATGGCTACTCGCATTCACAAGAAGATGATCACAATGAGTCTCTGAAGGCCTTTTTACAATAAACTGGAATGCCAAAAACCCTAGACATCCAAAAACCTAACCCTAGGGGATGAAGCGCCAAAAGTCACGTGGGCCCCGTTTGGGTAAGTTAGTACATCAACTTCCCGGGGTCGTAACTTTTGCATACGATCTCCGTTTTAGGCGCATGATAGCCAATTGGAAAGGTATTGTCGAGGAGATTCATATTTGGGGCTCAATCATGCCTTTGAGATTCATTGAGAAGCTCGATCCCGAAAAACCTTCATTTAGGCCCTCAAAATGCCCGTAGAAGTTAAAAACTGCTAAAAATAGTAAATTACCAAAATTGCCAGAAAACTATTTTGAGCCAGTTGGAAAAGGTGGGTGGCCACCGATATCCACTTGGATCATTGGGAGACAATTTCAAAGCCAAAAATTTATGGAGGGTGGTGTTTGAGAAATATCTTCGTTTTTTATAGGGCTCTAGCGGCTAATGCTCTGTGGAGAGTATTGATGAAGAACGACATCTGGCACCGGGTGATAAAATATAAGTACTTACCTCATGGATCAACGACGACTTGGTTAAGATAGGTCTCTTCGGTCACGTCTCACGGATCACAAACTTGGAAAAATATTCTTAATACATTACCTTTGGTTTTACATTGGCTGACCTGGAACCCGGGTTCTCGACACTCCATTTTAATTGGGAAGGATGTGATTCTGGGTATGGGGACGGACTCCATATTATCAAACGAGTTGGTGCTTTTACTTAATAAAAAAAATGTATACCTTCTGTATCAAGCGAGACACACACTTCCACAGGGATCGATTTTCACAAACTGGTTAGACAATGCAGATTTGGGGTTGGAGGGAGAATTAACAACAAAATGGGAGATGTACAGAAGGAATCTAATTGGATTAGGGATTCATATCCTGGAAAGATCAGATGAATTAAAGTGGACGGGTGGTGATAATTCAGGGCAACTCTTAGTAAAAAATGTGTATAACGCCCTTGCCTCAAAACCGTGGAAATTTAAAATTGGCGACTGGAGGAAAAAACTGTGGTGTTGGGACTGTCCACTAAAGATCAAATTATTTGCCTGGATTGTGGTTGAAAATAAAATTCTAACGTGGAATTTTTTTCAAAAAAGAGGTTGGATGGGCTTAGGGATATGCCATCTCTGCAAAGGTAAGAGGGAATCTGGTAAACATCTCTTTGTAAAATGTCCTTTCACAATTTCAGTTTGAGAAAGAGTTAAAATTGCTCTAAACCTCTCTTTTGGATGGAATGGTCAATCGGTGAATGAGTGTTTTGAAAATTGGGCTAAACAAAACTTTACATTTCCAACTCTCCCAGCCTTTATTTGTTGGTTTATTTTGATTGATAGAAACAAGACTATCTTTGAGTCAGGGACTCCCTCCATTCAGAAGATAGTTTTCCTATCTTTAGGAGCCGTGGGAAATCACAGGAAAAAGGAAATAGCTTATCTTCCTAGAATTTCAACATCTGAAATTCCTGAAGATAAAGACATTGGGTGGTTTGATGGGCCAACATAGCAGAATGGAGAACAAATTGGGGTAGGTGGATTCCTAAAGATCAATGATTACACAACTTATAAATGGACTTTAAATTGTGGAAGAGGAACAAATACTAGGGTTGAACTCATGGGAGTATGGGCATCTCTAATCATGGCTTCTAGGCTTTCAATTTCAGATTTACATGTTCCAGGGGACTCAAAAATAGTCATTGATTGGCTCAATAGGAAAGGATCACTTCAAGTTGTTACTTTAGACTGTTGGAAGGATAGGATTAATGAACTTCTCAAACACTTCAGGAACATATCCTTTGCACACATTTATAGAGAAGAGAATCAAGAGGTGGACAACTTATCAAAACAGGCTCTAAAAAAATTTCCAGGGAGAATTGCTTATAATCAATGGGAAGGAGGCCACGAGGGCCCTACTCTTTTATTAAAAATGTTTTAGTAGCCTACATGGGGAGTAAATTTTTTGATTCCTAGTTCAAAGATGGAGGTTTTAGTAGCTTCAATATTCAACTATGTATGAAAGACATTTTACTTTTTGGTAATTGTCCTTTTTGGACCCACAGGAGAAGCCGGTAATATTGTAAGGAATTTGGAAAATTCTGTGTAGTTATGTTTTTTGGATTAGTCCATCAAAACTAAAGGATCTTTTGATGTAATGTCTGTTATGATAACAAATTATATTTTTATAAATATAATGTGAAATTTTCTGTGGAAAAAAAAAAATTGTATTACTTGTAATCACATGATGAACCATGACATGAAGAACATAGAATCAACCATATAGCGCTTCTTTAAAAGGTATTTGGAAGCCACTGAATATAAAGAAAGAAAACATAATGAATTTAAAGAGGTCTTCTACACATTACTCATAATAAAACTTTAGAAAGACGTAGCCCAAAAAATACACATAAATCTTAGACCTAGACTTAAACATATGCAATTAAAAACTATTAATCGCCCAAGCATAGCTTCCCTCTGTTAAGGTTTAAGCTATTATTAGAGTTCTTTGCATTTCAATAGATGACAATAGCATAAGATAAGATCACTGAGAAATACACAATCACAAGAGACACATCATTTATCCTGGGAAACCCTCAAGGGGAAGAAAACCCAACAAAAAATTCCTTATTATAGATAGCCAATACAATGCCAAGAGATAACTCAAACAAATACAGAAAGTCCTCTCCCAAGAATGCGCCTCTTTCTCTCTCTCTTCTCCAACTGTAGCTCCGAAAATTGTCTCTCAATGAACAAGTGAGTGTGTGTCTAAGTGAGGCGCTAGCCTCCTTATTTATACAATTCTGGCACGTGTGGAAGTGTCTCTTCACTGGCAGGGCCAACTTCTCAATCTGGGTGGTTATAACCACCTTTAATATATTATGGGGCCTCTTTAATATATTGTGGGGCCGACTTCTTATTCTGCCTATTACAATTATGTTTTGACCAATCCGCAAAAGGGGATTTGGTCTTTTACAATAGCTGAAATGATCAATCCACAATGGGGATTGATCTAATGAATAATTCCACAATAATAATTAGAATACACTTTGTAGTTACATTATTTCAACACTCCCCCTTAACAAGAAGGGTATTCTTCAACAACATCAGGCGAGAGAGAGGACAACATCATCAATATCATCTTGGAACACTGACTGGCATATCTATAAATCATCGAAAGTTTTTCTCATCGACAACATCGCCATTCTCAAAAGAATGAAATCATCATCTGCATCAATATGGATTAGTATAAAAATAATACATCATCATCACAACATGAGGCTGGTCACATCATCACAACACGAGGCTAGCACATCATCATAGCACAAGGCTGACACACTATACATCAATTAAGCTGGAATCACAATACTGAATTGGATTTACATCACAGCTATCAAGCTGGAAGCACAGTACTCGTCTTGCTTTTCATCACAGAAATCAAGCTGGAAGCACAATACTGGACTGGCTTTACATCACAACTATCAAGCTAGAAGCACAATACTCGTCTTGCTTTTCGTCACAACAATCAAGCTGGAAGCACAATACTGGACTGGCTTTATGTCAGAACTATCAAGCTGGAAGCATAGTACTCGTCTTTCTTTTCGTCACAACAATCAAGCTGGAAGCACAATACTTGTCTTTCTTTTAGTCACAACAATCAAGCTGGAAGCACAATACTCATCTTTCTTTTCGTCACAGCTATAAAGCTGGAAGCACAATACTCATCTTTCTTTTCGTCACAGCTATAAAGCTGGAAGTAAGGTACTAGACTGGCTTTACATCACAACAATTAAGCTGGAAGCACAGTGCTAGATACATCTCATCACAACACTACTCCCCCTTTCAAGGAAGGTCCTTTCGGACTATACCAAGCCTATCTTGAAAGTGCTCAAACTTTACACGAGATAGAGGCTTGGTCAACACATTAACAACCTGTTCATCTGTGCTAACATACTGGAGCTTTATGGATCCTCTCTGCACCATGTCACAGATGTAATGATATCGTATCTCTATGTGCTTCGACTTGTCATGGAATACATGATTCTATGTCATCTTTATGCAGCTCTGGTTGTCACATAGGATCGTGGTTGCTTCCATCTCTAGGTCAAATAGATCGGTCAACAAATTACAAAGCCATATAACTTTGCAGCTGGCAGAACATGCAACAATGTATTCTGCTCCGCTGTACTGAGAGCAATGCTAGATTGCTTCCTACTTTGCCATGAGATCATGGCTGATTCCAAACTGAAACAACATCCTGAAGTGCTCTTCCTGTCAGAGACACTTCCAGCCCAATCTAAATCAGTGTATCTACTCAATGTGAAATCATGATCTCCATCATAACTGAGATCACAATCTAATGTACCTTTAAGGTACCTCATCACATATTTTGCAGCAACTAGGTGAACATGTATGGATTCTACTAGAAACTGACTCAAAGTGTTCATGGCAAATTTTTTTTTGGTCTGGTGTTCGTTAGGTACAACAGCGATCCAATGGTCTTTCCATACAACATGGCATCAATCAATTCTGACAAAGTGTCGACCAGTAGCTTCAGCTTCGCTTCCATGGGTGCATTCATGGACTTGCATTCCAACATGTCAAATCTCTTCAGGATTTCGACTGCATACTTCCCTTGGTTAAGGAAGATTCTCTCTGGGCTCTGCCATACCTCAAGACCTAAGAAATAATGCATTAGACCAAGGTCTTTCATCTCAAATTATGAGGTGAGCCTCTTCTTACATTCGGTGATGAGAATTTCTTCTCCAGTTAAGAATAAGTCATCCACATACAACAATAATATCACCGGCTCATCGTTCATAACCTTGAAGTAGAGGTTAGAATCTGCATTACTCTTGGTAAAGCCCAAGCTCGTCAGGAAACTATCTATCCTGCCATACCAAGCTCTAGGAGCTTGCTTCAATCCGTACAAAGCCTTCTTCATCTTGCAGACATGAGACTTCCTGTCTTCAACTTCAAATCCTTGAGGTTGCTCTATATGCACTTCTTCTTCGATGACACCATTTAGGAAACCTGTCTTTACGTCCATCTGGTGTAACTTCCACTTCATCTTAGCTACAAGTGCTATGATGGTTCTGATCGAAGTGTATCTGGCTACAGGAGCGAATGTCTCTTCATAGTCAATGCCTTCCTTTTGAGAAAATCCACGAGCGACAAATCTTGCTTTATACTTCTCAATACTTCCATCAACAACATGTTTTATTTTGAAGATCCATTTGGAAGATACCACATCCTTGCTCTTTGGTCTGGGGACTATTTCCCATACATCGTTCTTTATTATGGATTGTTATTCTTCTGTCATAGCATCTGCCCATTCTTTCTTCTGAATGGCTTCTTCAAAGCAAGTAGGTTATTTCTATAGGAGATCACACATCAAAGCCATATAACTGGAGAATGGCTTAGGTATCTTCACCTGTCTTGTGGTTCCTTCGGGAACACCATATTTCTCTCCATCTTGAATAAGCTCTCTTGCCCAAGGAGGCTTTCTTTTATGGGAGATCGCCATCTGAGGAGGTTCTTGAAATTCTACTATGTCATGATCTTCTAGAATTTCCTCATCATGGGAAGTTACGACTTACCTCACTGGTTCTGCAGCTCTGGGAACCTCCCTCACTGATTCTGCAACTCTGGGGATTACGGGTTCCTCTTCATATACTTCTTCAAGCTGGCATCTTTTCGATTTCTTGAGCGATGCATCTTCATCAAAGGTCACATCCCTGCTGATCTTGATGTGATGGTGACCTGGTATATAAATCCTGAAGGCCTTGGAGACCTCATAGTATCCCACAAATATTCCCTTCTTTCATGAGGGTTCCAGCTTGTTTCTCTTCTCTTTCGGAATATGTATAAATACTGGGCAGCCAAATATTTTGAGATGGCTTACCTTTGGTTTCTTTCCGGTGAACATCTCTTCCGGGGTCTTGAACCCAAATGCACTATGGGCCAGTCGATTTTGCACATATATGGTTGTCATTGCTACTTCTTCCCATAAGCACATTGGAAGATCTTGATCATGGATCATGGTCTTCACAACTTCCATTATCGTTCTGTCCTTTCTTTCTGCTACACCATTTTGTTGAGGATTATAGGGAGTGGTGAGCTCCCTCTTGATCCCAACATCTTTGCAGAAGTTCACAAACTCTTTTGAGGTGTATTCTCCTCCATTATATGACCTGATTATCTTGATCTTTCTTTCAGAAAGATTCTCTATCAAAGGCTTTGAATTCCTTGAATTTGCTGAACACTTCATCTTTAGATTTCAAAAAATACACCCAGGTCTTATGAGAATAATCATCAATAAATGATACATAGTATACATACCCACTAATGGAGGATGATAGCATTGGGCCACACACATCTGAATGAATGAGCTCTAGGACTCCTTCTACTTTTTTGTCTCTCTTCGGAAAAGGGTTATTGATGTTCTTCCCTTGTGCACATCCATTGCACACGCCTTCATGGTCAACCTTGAGTTCTGGTAGACCTGTGACAACTTTGCATACATATGGTAGCGCCTTGTAGTTTATGTGGGCTAACATTCTATGCCAAAGTTCACATGGATTCTCAATGGCGTGGGTCATGGCAGCTTCTGAGTGACCCTTTAGATTATACAAGCCACCTTCTTATTTTCCAATGATGATTGCTTCTTTTATGGTTTCTGCTTTAGTACGTTGCCTTCTGCAACCTTCACTATAGCTTCCTCAGGGTTATTACCTGTGACCTGGAACAAGGTCAACAAAACAACAAGCAAGAATAATATCCTTTTGATAATATAAAGCAATAGCATGAACAATCATCACATTAGCTCCTTTAGAGCTATCACTTGTAAGTTGTTTGAAGCAAAGATTAAAGGTAAGGAATACAATACGAAATGAGGTCAACATTCTCATAGTGTTGTGATCAAACATTCCTCCAGGGCAACCTGGAACTAACACAAGAGATTTCTCCCGGAACCCGGAGTCTTGTCCTTGAGTGTGTTGCTACTTTCCTTCCAAGTCTCCTTTACTCAAGATGACAAGTATTTTCTTCAACCTGTCTTTTGTACTAGGACAATATGCTCTCTTGACAGAAGGTTAGGTTAGAGAATAAACTCTATGATCTCTACTTTAATCCATCTAATAATTTGATCATAGCTTCAACATGCAACACTGATCAAAATAATGTCATAACAAATAGATGCATATCAAAATAATCAAACCTGAGTTGCATTATTCTTCTGAATGTGTTGGATATTGAGATCCTTCTAGATCTATGGCAAGAGATCCCTTCTCCTGTAAATACTCTTTAAATTTTAACCATTTAAACACATGTGAGTACATACCTTTGATAGCATTTGCAGGTAGTGGCACCATCTGGCAGCAACGGTAACCATTACCAACTCTTGAAAATTTCAAGGGTGACTACAAATGGTACTATGACTGATATTGCAATTGATACTGCAACTGGTTCTGAGACTGCAACTGCAACCACAACTTAGGGTTTTATGAGGAAACCCTAATTTTTCAAATTTCAAATTTTGAAATTCTGATCCAGGGGATAGATGCGTTGAGCTGAGGCGAGTAAGATGTTGCAGTCAGATTTATGAAAATCCAACTTTTACCCTCTCAAACTTGATCTGCGGATTTATGGACTGGTGCTTTTGGTGTTCTGGTACTTTGTGAGAACTAGGGTTTCACTTTCCAGGAGATCTAGCCACTGAAAAGTTGCGCTGAGGATGCCAAAGTGATCCTTGAGGAAGGGCACACTTTTCTAGATGGTTTTAGGGCTGAAACACTTCACCAACAAAAACCCCTAATTTGCATGTACGACAACAATGATGTTTTTCACTTTCTCTTGTGAAAGATGCTCTCTTCAGCTTAGCTCTAATACCATGTTAAGGTTTAAGATATTATTAGAGTTCTTTGCATTTCAATAGACAACAATAGCGTAAGATATGATCACTGAGAAATACACAATCACAAGAGACACATCATTTATCTTGGGAAACCCTCAAGGGGAAGAAAACCCAACAAAAACTTCCTTATTATAGATAGCCAATACAATGCCAAGAGATAACTCAAACAAATACATAAAGTCCTCTCCTAATAATGCGTCTCTCTCTCTCTCTCTCTCTCTCTCTCTCTCTCTCTTCTCCAACTTCAGCTCCGAAACTTGTCTCTCAATGAACAAGTGAGTGTGTGTCTAAGTGAGGCGCTAGCCTCCTTATTTATAAAATTCTGGCATGTGTGGAAGTGTCTCTTCACTGGCAGGGCCGACTTCTCAATCTGGGTGGTTATAACCACCTTCAATATATTATGGGGCCTCTTTAATATATTATGGGGCTGACTTCTTATTCTGCCTATTACAATTATGTTTTGACCAATCCACAAAAGGGGATTTGGTCTTTTACAATAGCCGACATGATCAATCCGCAATGATGATTGATCTAATGAATAATTCCACAATAATAATTAGATTACACTTTGCAGTTACATTATTTCAACACCCTCTCCTCTAACAGAGGCCAACTACACACCTGATAAAACCAAAAAAAAGGAGAACTGATTATTTAAGAAAATGCAGTGTTGTGGCAAAAAAAACCTTCAAAAGTTCTGCTTGGAAGTACTGACGTCTGTATTTGAAAATTTGTCCTATAATTCCTGCTTCCTTGCATGTAAAGGGCCATCAATCCTGCACCAAAAGGTCATACATTTGATTTTTGAAATAATAAATGTATAAGAGGAAAATTTGTTTGCAAAGGAGTCTCAACAAATTTTCTTCATTAATTTAAATTTTATAACATGATAAATTGTCTTCAAGAATGTCGCCAAAAAGCCCAAGATACTCCATTGTTCTCTCTTTCTTTACCTATTGATTTTATTGTTTAAGGAAATAAGATCCATAAAAAGAATATGTCAAAAAATTAAAATTAAAGAAAAATTCAGGAAGGGCACCATGAGAGGCTGCCTTCATGCGACAACACTGTGAAAAAGAGCACTGTGACACTACATGTAAGAAGCATACAACATGTGGAAGGTTTAAAACGACAACTATACAGGAGACTCCCTGCCAAAATGGGCGAGGGCTATCTGTACTGTGTGTAGATATTCAGAGAAGAAGCCAGGTTCTGTAAAAAAAACACTGGCTTGATTAAAAATGGAGAAAGCAGAGGATAAAGTATGACTATGATATTGATCAATACAACAATCATCATCTTCCAGCATTGTTTCTGTGCATAAGTGAAATATTTCTCGACTCACAATTTCCTGGGATCGATCCTGCATAGGTACTTTAAATCACAACTCTCTAACAACTCAGGCCTCAGGCATCTCAAACCTGCACAGCCTGGTGAAGTTTTTTCTTTTAGAAAAGTAATCAGTGACCAGAATTTTCTGCCATCCTCGCAGTCCTCCACGAGAGGATTATTTTCTTGCTGAATCAACTTTCGGCTAGCTATCCACACACTACCCGTTCTCTCCGTCGATATGTGCATGTTATATGTTATAAAATATAACATATAATTCTCATCTAAATCCGAAAATTCCTAATCTTACGCTGGAAGATCCAAATCCATTTATTTAGGATCGA
>JASDQU010104461.1:58142-96316 GCA_032191745.1 Picea mariana | reverse complement strand
AAAATACACTGCACCGATCCCAATTCATTGTGATAACACTAGTGCCATCAGTGTGTCTAAAAATCCTGTCTTCCACTCCAAGACCAAACATATTCCCATAAAATATCATTTTCTGAGAGAGCAGGTCACCAATCAGATTGTTCAGGTCCATTACATTCCCACTACAGAACAAATTGCAGACATCTTTACTAAACCCCTAGCCAAGACACCGTTTGAATATCTTAGACAGAAGCTGGGTGTCATTTCATTTCACACCTAAAAGAGTCCATCTTGTTAGGGGGAGTTGTGTATTGTTTGAATATCTCATGCCTCCTAAAATTACTGCAATAGCTCAGGGGGAGCATGTCTCTTCTTTGACATTGATGTCAAAGGGGGAGAAAAGAATTTTGGTGCCTTAGTTGCCATCAATGCCAAAGGGGGAGATTGTTGGAAAATGTTTAACAGGCAACATGCTTGTCATTGATGGCAAGTACAGTAGTGATGATGGCTTGAGTACAACACCGATGATCAACAGGCAAATAGAAGATAAGTCCAGGAAGATCGAATGATTGAAGGCAACGCAACATTGATAAAATGATCGAAGGCCCAAGAAGCATTTATGATCGTTGGATCTCATTCAAAATTCTCGTAAGAATGAGGGCCGTCAGATCAGAATATAGACAAGAAGAGCGTTGAACAGGAGGATAGATCTCAGATGTTAGATCCAAGCGCAGGACCCGACCATCGTTGGATCAAGGAGAACCTGCACACCTTTTAAAGTATAATAAGGAGAAGCAGGCGTAAACGCGATATGCGAAATCGCGACTTAATCTGAGCCGTCAGATCGAGGTTGAATCTGGACCGTTGATTCCAGTCCATGTTGGAGTTTCGAGGATCGCGAGTTGAACATGTCAAAGATTATTAACATCAGGAATCCTGATATCGCAATATGCGAAATCGCGACTTAATCTGAGCCGTCAGATCAAGGTTGAATCTGGACCGTTGATTCCAGTCTATGTCGGAGTTTCGAGGATCGCGAGTTGAACATGTCAAAGATTATTAACATCAGGAATCCCGATATCGTGATATGCGAAATCGTGATGTAATCTGAGCCGTCAGATCAAGCTTTGATCTGGACCATTGATTCCAGTCCGTGTCGGAGTTTCGGGGATCGCAACATGGAGTGGCAAGTAAATAATGCAACAAGAATGCCGATTTCGCGATATGCGAAGTTGCGATTCAATCACAGCCGTTGAATGAAGCTCTGATCGGGACGATTGATCCCACGCCATTTCGGGGTATCGGGGATCAAGACTTGGAGAGTCGAGATGTCTCATCTTCAGACTCACGAAATGCGAAATCACGAAAGCGCCTTATGCATAAGGCTGTGGTCACAAGAAGGGAAGGAGTCAGTCTAGATAAGCTCCATTTTGGGGTTTCGGAGATCGCGACTTGGAAAGTCGAGATGCCTCATCTCCATATTCATGAAACGCGAATTCGCGAAAAGTGCTTTTTGTATAGGCGCTTGGTTATGATCATAGTCATATTGGGGAAGGAGCTAGTGTAGAAAAGTTCTGTATCGGAACTTCGGAGATCGCGAAATGAAGTGTCGAGACACTCAGCACAGAATTGCCGAATTCCAAAATGCCGAAATGAATGCAAGATCCCATGGATTCAATCCAACGGTGCAGGTGAATTTGAACAAGATCGGAGGGCTACTGTTGCACGACACAGTGAAACTGCTAGTAACCATTGATGGTTTCTACCAGAGGATGCGAAGAGACTTCGGTGTGATTTCCAGAGGAGCTGAAGAGTCACATGGAATCTGCCAGTGGAATGAAGACGATTCGTGGAGGAAATTGACAGCTGCATGAGGGTTTGAGCTCGTAACTAAAACAGAAAGGATGAGCTCGACTGTAACAGAGAAGACGAAGAGTCTCAACTGCCAGAGAGAAAAAGGAATCTTGGCTTAACACCTAGTGATGATAGACACAGGGGTTGAACTGCCAGAGAAGTTGAAGAGTCGCGATGATGATCATGCAGAGCACTTGAGATGTGGAGGAGATTGGCGTGGTATGAGCATGCAGAAGAATGGCGAATATTGCATGCATAAGATGCATAGAAGCTATATATACACGGTACAGAGAAGAGAAGGGTTGCTGTTGCTATTGGAGTTTCTGTGGTTGCTGTTATTGAAGGTGATTCATGTGTGAAGAAGTAGGAGAGTGCAGCAGCTAAATTGAACAGAAGAGGAATTGTGCAGTGAATGGACATGGCGCACAGAGCATAAAAAGCAGAAGAACAGACAACGCAAGCCATGTGTGCAGGAAGGCAATGAGGCAGACAGAGCAACGAAACGCAGCAGAACAATGATGAGTCTGGTAAGCCATTGTTGAACATTATATCACTGTAATAAGTTTCAGTAGCAAAGATTTATATTTCAGGGTGGAAGGGAGGTGCTAGAGAAGACTGGTGTCCTCAAAGGTTCAAGTGGGTGCTTGAACACAGGGAGTTGGTGCTTCCTTCTAGTCGGTGCTAGAGAAACCAGGGAGTTGGTGCTTCCTTCTAGTGGGTGCTAGAGAAAACAGAGAGTCAGTGCTCTCAGCAAGTTGCAGCTTGCAAAACAGAGGTTGTAGCCTCACAATGAGTTGGTGCTCATATGTATTATAATGTAAAGAATGTAGATAATACTTATCATATAAAGAAAAAGAGGTTTTTACCCTGTATGGGTTTCCTTGGGAATTATCTGTCTCTATCTTTCTCATATATGTGACTGATGCTGAATGTGCCCCTATTTAAATTCTCTGCATTATTGTGATCATCATTGAGTGCCTTGTAAAGATTTAAAAAGAAGCATGATTGTTTAAGCACGGTAACAACTGATTCACCCCCCCTCTCACTTGTCCAACAAAATGTTCAAGTACAAGATGATTCAAAATGAAAATGTCTCCTTGGTATATATAGGAGACTAGGAGGTATAATTACAACTAATGGCCTAAAGCCGACATAAATAAAATAACATTACTAATAAAATATGGCCCAATTAAGGGGTAATGAGCCAATATTAGGGCTTAACACCCTATGTACAACATGCTTATAATCGAGATTTACATTCATCCACTCAGAGTTCACCTTTTGAGACATGTTTTGGGTACCTACCAAAGGTTTCTTTCGACTTGATGTATGTGAGAGATGCCAATGTGAATGAAGAATGAACAAAGGATAGAGCCTGCAAGTTCATCCAAAGGATCCAGCAGATACACCAGGCAGTTAGGGAACATTTGGAGAAAAGTCAAGCATAGTATAAAGCTTGACATGACAAGCACATGGTTGATCATCAGTTCCAGGTTGGAGACCGGCTATGGCTTCATATCGGCAAGGAACGATTGAAGGGTAAAGGAAAGAAACTCAAGCCCATCTGATATGGACCCTTCACCATCTTGGAGAAAATCGACACTAATGCTTTTCGTTTAGATCTTCCACCTTATATGAGGATTTACTCCGTTGTGAATGTAGAGAACTTGAAACTTTTTGAGCCTCCCATGATCATGGATTAGGATGAGGAAGTTTCAATACCTTCAGTTGATGAGTTTGCACCTGAGTACTTGGATGAGTTACATGAAGATATCATCCTGGACAGAAGGACGAGGACTTCACGCAGGGGTGATGTTGATTATCTTCGAGTAGGCTTAAAGGGAACACATCCAAGCAAGGCAAAGTGGATAGAGAAGGACAAAGTGAGGGGACTCTTCCATCACTTACCTACCTATTGATTGATGAAAGATTTTGGTGGTCCAAAAGTCTCTCAGTGGGAAGGCATGATCCAAAAAAGGATCCATATAGGGCTAAGAACAACTCAGAACTCGCAGAGGCAACTCAGGATGCTCAGAATGGCTTCAATAGATAGAGAAAGGGAAAAAATTCAAAGTTCCCAAAACTTAGTTAAAATGGCATGGTCGCGAAGAGCACGTTGCAAGATTTCTAACGGTGCAAACAGCTCGTCAAACGTAGTTACAGATCAAAATATATAAGCGGTCAATGTTTAGGTCAAACTTGTTCAAAAGGTCAAGGTGACACATGTCACCATTGCAAGGGTGACACGTGGCACGACCGTACAAGGAAATGTGGCACGATGGCATAGGTATACATGGAAGGTTCTCCGATTGACACGTGGCAAAGGACAACCAATGAGAGGTTTCCACATGACAACCTCCTATTGGCCTCTTAAAATACAGTTTACTAAAAAATATATTGGAGCCGACGGAAGCCGAACTCCTAACCTCCTAGCCCAAAGGCCTCACAACTCCATGCTAGCCAACATACCACTATATAGTTCTTGTTTATAATATGAGACAAATATTATTTAAGCTTAAATGTTTTATGTGGGCAGAAAAGGAAAGGGGCTAGGCCCTCGGCTCAACCCCTGGTTATATGCTAATCCATGCGACCATATATATGTCCACTGCCAACGGGCTAACATAATAGTTCACCAATTTAGCAACCACTGCCAAATTTAGCAGAGCGCGCCAAAAATTTGGTTGCAACCATGTGTATTAAAAGGGGAGTCCATGTGATTCGATCCCCGAACCTCCGCTAACCAACGCTCTAAATATAGCTCCAATAACTAATGCACCAAACCACTCATTAATGTTTAACCGCCCGAGTTTTTGTATAAAAGGGGGATTTCCTCCAATGTACGGGATGGATGAGAACCAAGAGCATGCCCATACGGATTTCGACACGGATTTTGATACAGGGCATGTTTTTCGAGATTTTTCCAGTCATTCATTTGTAGAGGTGGGCACGAAAACCAAGGCAGGGGTGTCTCTTGGGCCTGAAAGTGCCAGACTCGGATCGAGGTGTGGAGACAGTCATTTTTAGGTAATTCGACGCCATGAACGCAATGGTGATGTTTGTTTTCTGATCTGAGCAAAGCTTCTGTAGCTTAACTCCAGAATGAGGTATACTTATGTATTTTGCCCAATTTTTTTGTGGAGTTAATAAAAAGGCCTACCCATTTGAGAGCAGGAGCCAAAGACGTAGTCCACCAGGGACGAACTTCGTTATCAAGTTTTTGTGTTGATATTTCATGCTTATGTCTCTTTCTTTTTTAGCTTTTCCTTCTTTATGGTGTACTTTAGTTTATGCTCATTTAATGCAATTATTTAATAAGTCACATGACGAAAAGATCCTGGATCATACAAGAAAGTTGTGGTGGATAGAGGGAAAAGTTCACACGATGTATGGTTTAGGGACCCTCTGATAGGGACCTTGGTGTTGGGGCCAGAGCAACATAATGAGGACAACTAGGGAAGAAAAGTACGAGTGGTGGAGGAGACCAAGGAAGCCTGAAGCAGTAAGACAAAGTCGACAAACCCAAGTGGGGGAGGAGAGAACAACTCATGCAAACCAAAACAACGTTAATCCCAAAGGTGATTCTAGAAGATGCCCAGACCCAAGATAGACCAGATGAAGACTCACACCCTAATCTGCAAGTTTATGGGTTTGTGGCCTACATAAAAGACCCTGCGTAGCTGGATAAAGTATCAATGGAAGTCGAGTGGAGAAGTAGATCTCCACCCGGGATCAAAAGGCTTTTTTACAACAGTCTTCATGAATTTAGAAGACAAAGATAAGTTTTTGAGGGGGCACCTTATTTCCATGCATCAACGGGATTGTACATGCGACCTTGGAAGGAAAAATTCTTCCCAGAAAAGGAGACTTTTAAATGCGTCCCAGTCTAGCTCAAGCTATACTCCCTCCCACTAGATTACTAGCTGCCATCCACCTTCAAATCTATAGGGAACAAGCTGTGGAAACATGTCAAGACGCCCGATGCAACATTAAAAGGAAAGTATACATCCTGTGCGAGAATTTGTATATAGATGGATGTCTTGGGGGCACTACCAGAGGAAATAAGTTTGGAGTTTAGGGATCAGGAATGGATCCAAAGAATAGACTGTGAACAGATCCCGTTTAGATGCATAAGGTGTCATGAACATGGGCACCTTCTAAGAAAATGCCCGCTAAACAAAAAAACGGAGCAGGAAAAATCAAAGCAACACCAGGATGAGGACAATTTTGTTAGGCCAAACCACAAAGGCAGAGGAAATAGAAGACAAGGCAAACCCCCCACAACGAGCAACCCGAAATTGAGGAATAGCTTCAAAGGACTGGGAAACCCAAAATAGGGGGGAGAGGAGGAACAAAAAAGGAAAAAGGAAAGGGAGACAAACGAACATGAAGCAAACAGGACCACAGAGAATCAAAACCCTCAAGGAAATCACGGGCACAACAAGGGATCAACATAAGAAGGAGAGAAAGACACAAATACCCCAATGCAAGAGGTATATGGGGATTTGAAAATGACACCGAGTGAGGTTGGAACAAAAGACCCATACCCAAAAGATATCATGGAAAGGGAAGGGATAGACCTCCCGAATATACTGGAACAATGGAAAAAGAAAGGAGTCAACAATATACCTACGGATCAATTGGATCACATCCAATACCTCTTCCTTTTGAGGAAGGAAGAAAAATCTAAAGGAACCAAACACATGCATGGAGAAATATGAAACCTGGGCATCAAGACAGGAGACGGTCAACCACAACACTCACCAAAGCAGGCAAGACGGAAGAAAGGGAGAAAATCAAACAATGTAGCCCTACAGGAATTAGGATTGCTTCTGATAAACTTAGGTAAGATCAAAAAGATTTTTCCTAACTCCCCCCACATGTTTAAAATGAAGGTTATAACTTGGAACATAAGGGGCTTGAACAACCCTAGAAAACAAAGAAACCTAAAAAATAGACTGAAGATGGAACAACCAGATATTTGCTTCATTCAAGAGACTAAATGCAATATGGACAAAATTTCTATAATAAGTAAGAAGTACTGGAATAGGTACAATTTTCTGAATATAGATAGTCAAAACACTACGGGAGGCATTCTCACCCTGTGGAATCGAAAAACGGTGAATCTACTCTCAGCAGAAGCCACAAGGAACTCTTTATCTGTAAAAATGCAAGTGATAGGGAACACATAGGAGGTCATATGCACCAATGTATATGGACCCTAGATGCTAGAAGATAAAAGAAGAACGCTCCTAGACTTAGAAAACCTAAGGGAGCGAAATAGTAACCTTCATTGGATTCTAGCAGGAGACTTCAACATTATAGCCACCCTGGCTGAGAAAAAAGGGGGCAATAGAAGATTGGACATAGATGTTGAAGAGTTCACATCTTTCATTGAAAGAACATAACTAATGGACATTAGGACTAGTAATACAACACTAGGTGGCTATGAGGCTAGACAGGTTTCTAGTATCGGAATCTATAATATTGCAAGGTTTAGCTCTAGAAGGCATCATCCTCCCCCGGGGGGGCTCGGACCACTAGCTGTTTCATCTGGAGGAAAATTTTAAGGCAACACCAAAGAAAAATCCTTTCAGATTCGAGAGGTTCTGGATTGACCACCCAACCTTTAAGGAGAACATCAAATCTCGGTGGCAAGAAGAAACCCAGGAACAAGGGACAAAAATGTTTAGACTTCAGAAAAAAAAACTCAAGCACATAAAGGAGAAACTCAAGAAGTGGAACCGAGAAGTTTTCAAGAACATAGACCAGGCTAAAAAATTGATAGAGGAAACAATGGAAAGGCTTCAAGAGCAGTGTATTCAAGAAGGCTACACCGAGGAAAGGAAAAAAAAGGAGAACCAATTACTCCAAGATTGGGAAGTCAGATGCAAGAAAGAAGAGAACCTATGGAGACAAAAGCCCAAAGTTCAGTGGCTTAATGAAGGGAAGAGAAATACTAAGTTCTTCCATAGATTAGCTATAGCGAGAAGATCTCATAACAAAATTTTGAAAATCGAGGACCAAGATGGGATAGAAAGAGAGTCCCACCAGGACATTGAAAACACTTTGGTCAAACATTTCTAGGAGATAGGCAAAGAACCCAACCTGTACTGGACTGAAGCAATCCAGAGGATTGTAAGACATATCCCTAAGTTGGTAACGGAGGAACACAACGTCAACCTTTGCAAACCCATATCAAAGAAAGAAGTCGACCAGGTGATCCAGGAGATGCCAAATGGAAAGGCCCCAGGCACAGATGGATTCATAGTGGACTTTTTAAAAATTTGTTGGGATGTGGTTAAGTATGATATTTATGGTATAGTGGAGGACTCTAGACACTTAGCCTCAATCCTGAAATCCCTAAACGCCATGCTGATCACTCTGATCCCAAAAGAAAATGAATCTAGAGCTCCTTATCGCTATAGACCGATAACCCTATGCAATGTGGTGTATAAGCTAATTTCCAAAGTAATAGCAAATAGATTGAAACCCCTACTCCCCACTCTGATCTCAATGGAACAGATGAGATTTGTGGAGGGGAGGTAGATACTGGATAACATCATACAAGCCCATGAAATAATACACACCCTGAAAAGTAAAAAGAAAGAGGGGATGATAATACAATTGGATTTGGCCAAAGCATATGACAAAATAAGCTGGCACTATATGGCGAAAACGATGGAAGCCTTTGGGTTTGACCACCTCAGGATTAAATGGGTAATCAACTTAGTATCTACAACTAGTTTCTCGCTACTAGTAAATGCAGCACTAGCTAAACCTTTCTACCCCTCTAGGGGTATAAGACAAGGGGACCCGTTATCCCCTTTCCTATTTATTTTAATGATGGAAGGGCTAAGTAGAAGCATAAAGACTGCAACGATCGAAGGCGAAATCAAAGGCCTAAAACCGTTTGAAGACTACTCAACCTCAACATACTAACAATTTGTGGACGATACCATGCTCCAAGGAATTCCCATGGTCAAAGAAGCAATGGTGTACAATTTTTTTTTAGTAGAGTTTGGAGAAATCTCTGGGGCTGAAACAAACCACTTTAAATCTATGATCTACTTTTTCAACACAAATCTTGTAGTCCAAAGGAACCTGGCCAACAATTTGGGGTTTGAGAGGAAAACACTCCCAATGAAGTATCTGGGGGTGCCCCTGACAGATAAGGCTTGTAGGAATACAATGTGGGAAGGGATCATCAACAAGCTGCAAGAGAGGATTAAAAATTAGACTTACAAAACTCTTAACCTAGCAGGTCGGTTAATCCTAACAAAAGCGATCTTACAAGCAATCCTTGCCTATCTTATGTCGGTTTTTCGAACCCCAAAAGGCATCTTACAAAAAATCATAGCAATCTAGAGAAACTTCCTTTGGAGAGGAGCCGAGGATTAAAAAAAATGGGCTATTGTGGCTTGGGACAAATTGTGTAGAACAAAGAACAAAGGGGGCCATGGGCTACAAGACCGTTAAGTAACAAATGATGCCTACGGGGAAAAACTGTGGTGGAGATGGGTAAAAGATAGCTTGGTGCCATGGGATAAGCTGTGGAAAGAAAAATACGCCCCATGTGTCAACCCTGAGGAGATGACTAGGTTCACGGGCACAAGGGAAGGTTCAACCATCTGGAATCTAGCCTGGAGAAATAAAAAATGGATACAAGGTCACATTTTTTGGGAAATGAGGTATGGGAGAACAATGAGATTCTGGGAAGATGCTTGGCAACAAGAACCTAGAATGAAAAACCAGGATGAAGAGGTTATCAAGGAAGATAGAATTGGTCAAGGGAAAAAGAAAGTGTATTAGCACTAGAAACAGAGGGAGGAGAACGCCGGATGGAGAATTTAGGACAACATACAACCCCAAAACAAAGCTCAGAAAGCCCCGATGGTAAAAGAGATTGAGGAGGAATTGGGAAAGAGGAAAATTTGGCTCTCGAACGAGGAGGATCAATTAATACGGGGAAGGAAAAATGGAGGGGAATTCAATCTAAAAGAAGCCCGACACTATATAGCAGGACAGGACTAAGAAAATCCAAAACCCCACTGGGAGAGGCTCTGGAAGTACCCTCAATGGACCAAGATTAAAATGTTTAAATGGTTGATTATGCACAAGAAGATGCTGACCTGGGATAACCTAAAAAAAATAGGATTTAATGGACCCTCAAGATGTCATTTGTGTGAAATCCAAGAAGAAACGATTGATCACCTCCTAGATGAGTGTAACTATACAACCGAGATCCGAGATTAGGTGGCTATAATTTACTGTAAGTCAAATAGGGTAAGGGGTGATATTAGAGTGTAATATTCCAGATATAAAATAGTATGCAAAACATAAATAATTAGCTAGAAATGGCAGATGAACTACAATATAACCAGAACAACACCACAATAATAACAAAATGACACCAGAAAGAGCACTTTGATTACTGAGAGCAATGTTCACCTGCCTCTTCGAGGGGGCAACCTCCAGCAGAGTAGATCTCTATTACAATAATATCTAAGACAAAATTTCTCATACCCTCGACTCTTATTTATACTAAATATGTCTATCAAAAGAACCATATAGAGGAACATCCTTCTAGAAGCGGAAGCTTCTATTAGGTCTTCTTACATTGGACTTATTCTTCCTTATTTATAGGCCTTATTAATATTGACCTTTATTACATGGAAATATATTATTCCACCTACGTGAGGGGTTAGGTCCCTAAAATGTCCTCCCCCTTAAAAACAAGATTGTCCTCAAGGCTTGAGATGGGGAAAGTGTTGCAAAACGATAGTTGGTTCCCAAGTGGCATCTGTTGGAGTTGTATCTTTCCACTGGATTAACACTTTCTTGATGGTTCGCTGATGCAGAATATGCTCACACTGGTCCAAAACTACTTGTGGCTATAGCCAAATAGAGCCTTCTTCGTCTAACTCGGGAAGGTTGTTTTGAGTTTGGCACTTAGTTCCAATCTCCTTCTTTAAGCAGGAAACATGAAAAACAGGATGGAGCTAGAATGACTGGGAAAAACTAACTGATAGGCCACTTGTCCCACACGCTTGAGAACGGTATAAGGACCATAAATTTGGGCGCCAGTTTTTGACAATGGTCATCCTTGAGGGAATTTTTCTTGTAAGGTTGCAGTCGAAGAAACACATGATCCCCTTCTGCAAATTGACGTTCAGAATGACCTTGACCTGCTTGTTGCTTCATGCGATTCTGGGCCATAACCAAATTATCTTTGAGGGTACGAAGAATAGCCTCTCAAACTGTAATCATTTGGTTAATTGCTTGGACCTTCGAGACACCTGACAAATATGAGAGAAATGAAGGTGGATTTTGTCCATATACCGCTTCAAAAGGAGTCATGCAGGTAGCTGTATGGTACGAAGTGTTGTACCACCATTTAGCTAGTGGTAACCATTGAGCCCACTGATTTTGCCTTTCCTATGCAAAACACCTCAAATATGTTTCCAAACACTCGTTGAAAACTTCAGTTTGACCATCAATCTAGGGATGATAAGCCTTGTTGAGATGCAATTGGGTGCCTTGTAGCTTGAACAATTCTTGCCAAAAATTGCTGGTGAAAGTTGGGCCACGATAAAAAACAATAGAATGCGGCATGCCATGAAGCTTGAAGACCCAATCCATGAAAAGTTGAGCCACAGTGGATGCTATAAATGGGTGTTGAAGATCACATAAATAAGCATACTTGGAAAGACGATCAACTACCACCATGATGACTGATTTATTTCCCAATTTAGGTAAGCCTACAATAAAATCCATAGAGATATTCCGCCAAATAGCAGGTGGAATTGAAAGCGGTTGTAGTGTGCGAGGAGATTTGACTGTTTCTCCCTTGTTGTGTTGACACACATCATATTCAACCACAAAATTATGAACGTCCTGTTTCATACCATCCTAGAAAAAAAAAAATTTTGACCCAGTCATAGGTTTTCATAAACCTGGTGTGCCCAACTATGGGTGTAGCATGAATCTCATAAATACCGTGGATTTAAGTTTTGATTGTTTACTTAAATACAAATGACCTTTGTATCGAAGCTCATCATTGAGCCAAGAGTACCCTGGGGAAACTGGAGAATTGGTCTGCAATTGTTGTATCAGATGCAAACTTTTGGGATCGTGTAGCCATTCCTGGCGAACAACTTGGAGCCAATCAGGTATAATGAAGGAGAGAGAAAAAAGGCACCCTTCATCTTCATATTTTCTAGAAAGTGCATCAACAACCACATTGTCTTTGCCTTTCTTATAAATGATCTCATAATCATATCCACAGAGCTATTCATCCATTTTTGTTGATCTAGGGAGGAAAGGTGTTGTTCCAGAAAATACTTGAGGCTTTGATGATCTGTCTTAATTTGGAAGCGTTTCCCCAATACATAAGATTGCCAAAGATCCACGACATGCAAAATAGCCAACATTTCCTTTTCATAGATTGATTTGCCCAAATTTCACTCAGATAGTTGTTTGTTGGTAAAGGCTAAAGGCCGACCCTCTTGCATAAGGACAACGCTAATTCTTTTCCTGGAAGGATCACATTCCAAGACAAAGCTCTTTGTGAAATCAGGAAGGGCCAGGACTGGAGTGGTGCGCATGACCATCTTCAAGGTTTGAAAAGCCTCAGCAGCTGCTGGAGTCAAAGTGAAAGAATTATTTTTAAGGAGTGCAGTGTGAGGTGCCACAATCTTTCCATAATTCTTAACAAACTTGCGATAATAACCCGTTAAACCCAGAAATCCATGCAAGATTTTGAGAGTCTTTGGGTGAGGCCAATCTTGCATACCCTCCATCTTTTTAGGATTCACCCTGACGCCGACCTTGCCAACAAGATGATCCAAGTACTCGAATTCCAAGGTGCCAAAAGCACATTTATATTGTTTGAGGAAAAGTTGGTGTTGAGAGAGTAGATGGAGAACTCAATCCACATGAGAAAGATGGGTTGTCCAAGTTTTACTATAGATGGGGATATCATCAAAGAAAACTAAGACAAAATGACGGAGAAAAGGATGGAAGACATGATTCATGAGGCTTTAGAAAGTGGAGGGAGCATTACACAAGCCAAAGGGCATGACCAAAAACTCATAAACTCATAGTGGCCCTCATGAGTTCTAAATGAAGTCATAGGAATGTATGCCTCTTTCATACGGATCTAGTGGTAGCCAGAATGAAGATCAAGTTTAGTAAAGAACTGGGCGCCACTCAATTCATCCAAGAGGTATTCAATGAAAGGAATGATTTGTCTTTAATGATGAGTTTGTTGAGGGTGCAAAAGTCATGACACATGCACCAAGAACCTTCTTTCTTAAGGACCGCAACCACAAGAAAAAAGTAGGGGCTCGTACTAGGGAGTATAACACCTGTGTTGAGCAGTTCTTGAACAATTTTCTCAATTTCAGTTTTTTGGGAAAAGGGGTGACGATAGGGATGGATATTGGGAGGAAGGATTCCTAGGACAAAGGGGCATGAAATGATCATCAACACCACGGGAAGGAGGGAGTCCCTGGGGAGTGGAAAAAACCACTTGATGTTTAGAGAGGATGGATTGGAGGTCCTGCAACACAAAGGGTGTCTCAGTTGCTTGTATGGCATGGAATTGGGAAATAATTCCAAAATGACCTTTTTTTAGTAGATTTTCCATGCGATGGGAACTGATGATCTCCAGGGAACCAACGGTGATGCCTTGGAACTTATATTGTTGGCCCTCCTGGTCGAATTGCATGGTTAATTCCTTAAAATCCACGAGAATGGGACCCAAAGTCCTTAGCTATTCTGCACCCAACACAATGTCACAACCACCCATGTCGATAACAAACATATGAGATTTCAGGTGGTATTCACCAATTTGGAGACTCTCATTTTCACAATTCCCTCCACATTTCATGGACCCTCGATTGGCAATCATGATTTGAAAATTATTGACTACACGTATATAACAATTAGTTTCTTGGGCAATGCGGCGATGAATAAAATTATGGGTGCTTCCACTATCAACAAGAATGATGACCTTCATATGCTTGATGTAACCAACTAGTTTGATGGTTTAGGGAGTAGAGAAGCCAGTGAAAGCATTTAGGGAAATGACCAGTTCTACTTCGGGAGGGTCTGAGGGAGGGGTTATGTCAGTGGTTTTAGGTGACACAGACACATGGGGAGCCTCAACATCCTCTTCTGAAACATCCTCCGAGATGGCCATAAAAATATTTTGTTCCTTACACTTGTGTCCCCGAAAATATTTGTCATAACAATTATAACAAAGGCCTTTGAGTTGGCATTCAACCATTTCGGCCCTGGTCAATTTCTGGATCTTTAGTGGAGTAGAAGGAGGAGTGAGAGTTACTGGTTTAGTGCGAGAAATAAAGTAGGGTTTTTGGTTTTGAGAAGAGACAACCTGTTGTGCTTCCTTAGATATTTTAGTAGCGTCCACCCAACTCTGAGGCCGAGCCATGAGGACATGGGCATGAATCTCATCCTTGAGGCCACTTATAAAACATTCTCGAAAAAAAACATCAGACATGCCCTCTGTACGAAAAGCTAGTCACTCAAAAGCAGCTATAAAGTCTTTCACTGTGCCAAATTGTTTTAACTTTGTCAAATGACCTAAATGGTTGGTGTCAGTGTCAAACCGTTCGTAAAGCTCTGCCACAAAGTGTGTCCAAGCCACATACCCTTGGCGGGAATTTTTTCTCCATTGCCACCATTGCCAACACTCTTGATCTAGATGGAGAACACCATACCGGAGTTTGACCAACTCATCCGTAATTCCATACAAAGAGAAATAATGTTCCATTTGAGTTACCCATCCAGTGGGATCTGAGCCATCAAATTTGGTCACATCCACACGTGGAAGGCGCAGGTCATGCTGAAAGTGACAGGGCTGAAAATTCTGGGAATGCGAGGAAGTTTCACCTTCGGTATGCAAAGGTGGGTCATATAAGGGAAGATCTGCAGGGATATGCAGCTTGGCTTAGATAATCGTAGTGACAGATTCAAGCTGGGTAGTAATGTATTTTTTGAGGTTTTGTTTGAGTTCCTTGATTGAGGTGGCGATGGAGGAATGCATGTTTTTATTGACGGTGGAAATATTGGCACTGAGTTGTCTCACTTTTTGTTGGGTTTCTGTGAAATTAGAGTGCAAGGTATTGAAGCGAGCTTCCAATTATTGGCTACGGGTATGGGCCATGATGACGAGGGAACATGAAAAGAGGCGGGTGGGAGCACACAAAAAATGGGTTATGGGTGAAGTGTATCACAATGATCAGGGCGATGAGTTGAATCCAATGGGGTAAAGCCCAAATAAGGGTGTTGGAAGGGGGTCGGGTCCACGAGAAAAAAAATGCTGAAAAATGATAGGTATGACTGCGATAAGGGAGAAGAGAGAAATCCAATGGAATAGGTCTCAAATAATGGTGCCAACGGGATCCAATTTTTTTTTTTTTTTTACTCCTTCGAAGTTATACTTAGATCTGAAAAATATTGTAGTGATGAAATGCCCAAATACTTAACAGGAAGAAATTTGTAGTAATTTCGCAACTCGAATGTAGGAGACACAGTTGCATGGCAATAGATCTTGTCTGTTCTATTTTTGTTTCTGTCCCAAAGGTTAGGTATTCAAGGGTTCTAAAGACAAGGGTTTGACCTATGCTATAGCTCTTTGATATACGTGCGGAGTCCAATAGTAGTACTCGACCCAATATCTTAGGGCACCAACTAAGGAGGCTAGATCGTGCCCTTAGCCGTACTACCCGACTACCCAAGTACTAGAGAGTATCTTCCCGAGTGTTGTTCTCAGTGGCATTATAGAAGTCAGGCGGCCAATCAGTTTATCTATGGAGGGCTTCATGAGATCTAGGCCGATCCGTATACATGTGATGTCTAATGCGCTACCACTCAAAGGGGTACCGACAGGGGTTACAAGGGTGGAAAACATATGTGCGCTTAAGTACCACTTGTATTTCCTGCATGTATGAATCCGACGTCTTTAAGCTACGAAATATCTCTGTAGATTAAAGACGTCGGAATATGTCTCTACTCTGAAAAAAAAATTAACCCACAATTTTTTGCCAAGGAAGGTGCTCTGATACCACTTGTAATATTCCAGATACAAAATATTATGCAGAACATAAATTATTATCTAGAAACGGTAGATGAACAAAAATATAACCAGAACAACACCACAATAATACCAAAATGATACCAGAATAACACCAGAAAGAGCACTTTGATTGCTTAGAGCAATGTTCACTTGCCTCTTCGAGGGGGTAACCTCCAACAGAGCAGAGCTCTATTACAATAATATCCAAGACAAAATTTCTCATACCCTCGACTCCTATTTATATTAAATGTGTCTATCAAAATAACCATCTAGAGGAAGATCCTTCTAGAAGCGAAAGCTTCTATTAGGTCTTCTTACATTGGACTTATACTTCCTTATTGCTAGGCCTTATTAATATTGACCTTTATTACATGGAAACATATTATTCTACCTACGTGAGGGGTTAGGTCCCTAACACAGAGCCACAATTAATAACTGGAAGGAGAGCTATAGAGGTAACGAGGTGGTTAACCTATGTTGGGGTTAATGCTAGGGATGGTAATATGGGCGATTTCGAAAGAAAGAAACAAGAGAATTTTTAGGAATGAAAGCCAGTCGACCTCTAGGATAAAGGATATTATTATAACCCAAATAAGAGAGACAATGCAGAGCTTTAACCTTAATAGTTCCAAAAACCCGAACTCAGGCCAAGATCTAAGAATTCTGGAAATGTTTCATTTGAAAGAATGGAGACTTAACATACCTATGGCATGTGCTCCACAGATACAGGTAGGAGTCAACAACTGGGTTTCTCCTCCGACAGGTTTCATCAAGTTGGATTTTGACGGGGCGTCGAAGGGCAATCCTGGATTGGCAGGAGTTGGAGGAGTAATAAGAGATAGTGGAGGGATCATCATGCCCATGTATGCTGGGAGCATAGGCAACTCTACAAATAATGCAACTGAGTTTGGAGATCTGGAACTAGGCCTAGAAATTCTACGTAGAGAGGGCATGGCGAATGTCACAGTGGAGGGAGATTTGACGCTGGTCATCAACACAATGAAAAAACTTCAGTATGGAACCAAGGTCAGAAAGGGGTTAAGGCATTGGAATTTAACGCACCCCCTTCAAAGAATCAAGAAGCACCTGCAAACCTTGAACACGATATAGTTTAGATGAATTCACAGGTCGACTAATGCGCTGGAGGACAGGCTATCCAACGAAGGAGTGAACAATGAGGTATATGTGTTGGACGAGGTATGGTCCAGAATCCCAAGGGTTCAGCTTAGATCAGACCGCATCCACTTGGCGGAACAAGATCACGGGGGCAACTTCAGGGACGATGGTGACATCGGGGATGACGCGGGGCTCTTCGAACTGACGTGGGGCCCAGGAGGCATATGAGGTTCACAATGCCTGGCTCCCAACTATCATGTGGGAACAAGACATGAAGCAAGTGGGCAGACTGATGGAAGTACAAACCAACATAAAGGATAGAGAAGATAGTGCGGTAGAGAGTTCAAGTAGAAAGCCAAAAATTCACGACAAGATAAGGGGTTTGGAGATGGTGGTAATTAAGGGAGGCTCACTGCCCCCCAAGACAAGTACGAGACCTAGAGCGTCCAGATACAAAGATAACATGGATATAAGTAAGGGTCGGGGAAGTGAGTGTAGCATAATGGCCCGATTTTCCTTACCCGATAATAAGAAGGGTTGAGCTCACCACCTCCATATAGAATTAGTAGGAGGTACAGGTAATCAGAAGAGAGACCGTTATAAGAAAAAGAGTTGTTGAAAGGGATACAACCAGAAGGGTTTAGCTAGTGGTGAAAGGTATAGTCTCAAACTCAAGTCGGTTAAGGGGAGACGCAGAGTGAGGTACCAGGAGAAAGGTTATAATAGATATCAAGGTAAGAATAGGGGTATGGCGTGTATGAAACATACTCTAAGGAAGATAAGTCCCCAGGGGAAAGAGATCCTGGAAAGCTTGAGGCGATTGATGAGAATCGAGCAGGCTACAAGAGATGCAATGAACATGTTCCAGACGACGGTCTTGCAGAAAGGGAAGGAAGAAATGAATAAGTGGGAGGAAGAGATTAAGGAGGAACAAAGTGGAAAGGAGTGGGGGGATATTTCCTAGGAAGTAGATTGGATAAAAGATTTGGGGGCCACCCCCCCCAAGGAGACCCTCTATTACAGAACGATGGAGATGGAGTTGGTCACCAAAATGCTGATAGGTAAGGTAAAGTATGATCGGCAGGAGGCGCGCAAGGATGACCACTGGGAGATAAAACCCATGCTAGAATAAATTCATCGTCGAATCAGCTGGTCAAAAACCATCTTCAAGTTGTTAGTGGAAGTAGAGAAGAACCAACAAAGTAAACAAGAGAGACTTGCAGCATAGTTCCACATGTTCCTAAGATACATCCACCATCTGGACATAACACCTGCAGATGGCCAAGGAGGACCACTCAGATTCGAAGGACCAAGACAATCTCCCTAAAGGAGGACAACAAAGGCCAAGCGGGTGGGGTGACGAACCACTCCCAGGTGCTCTAGTGCTTTTTAGTTTTCTGTCTGTGTTTCCTTTTGTTTGTACAGGCAGTTATGCCCATGATGTAGTTGGGTGTGTAGTAGGTAGTTGCAGTCTTTGGTGGTCTCATCCAAAGGTCATGCAGATATTCCCAAG
Source organism: Picea mariana (assembly GCA_032191745.1). NCBI lineage: Eukaryota > Viridiplantae > Streptophyta > Pinopsida > Pinales > Pinaceae > Picea > Picea mariana. Next base: position 77,750 of record JASDQU010104461.1, on the reverse strand, counting down.
ACTTAGTTGATCAGATAGTTATCTCCCACTCTAGTTTTTGCGGATATGTCTCTCAAAATTTAAAAGGGAGGACTGGTCTGGTTACCAGTTTTGGTAGACTAGTAACCTCTAGGCATATGATCAAGGACAAGCATTAAGGTGCATACCTGCTCTGGTTTCGTTTTGACAGACCAGGGTCACCATTTTGTTTCATATTTACTACAGTAATATAGTTTTCTACTCTAATTTACAAAAAAGAATTAAACAAGTAAATGATGAAAGTTTATATATATATATATATATATATATATATAATGTACATCTCCACAAACTCATTAATCACTTAGTTTCTTTTTAAATATGGTATTTACGATAAAAATGTTGATTGTATTTTGATTTTGGAAACCAAACTCAATAAAAATACAAAATTTATTTTAATTTATTTACAAATTGATCAAAAATTAAAATGAATATTATTTTTTTTTTAAATTTTTAATTAGATTTTGGGTAAAAATGGTTAGAAAAATATGAAAAAAAAAATCCAAATCCAATTTTCTATTTTATGAGTTTTATCTTTTTAAATTTATTATCAAAATGGCTAAAATTTTCAAAAGATATTTATTTTAATGCTTGGAATTTTTGGAAATTGAAATGTGTATGTTTTTTTTTGAAACTTGACATCTTGAAGGTAAAAAAAGATTTTATAATGCTAGAGAAGAGTAAATAGAAAATACATGTGAAATACTCGTTAAAACTTATAAAAAAAATAAGACTATATTTGTTGAGAATTAATAATAAAATAAATTTGTATATGTAAAGAATTAATAGTAAAATAGTCATGAAAAAAATGGGGAGAAATTAAATAATATAATTAAAGTATTAAATGGTCAAAACAAGAAACAACAAGGGTTTCGGGGTAGCTTATTCCCTACCAGGTAGGTAGTATGACAATTAAACCATGATTTAAGGTTATAATAAGATTTAAATTATATAATTGGGAAGTAGTATGACAAATAACGATGATTTTAGGTCATAATAAGATTTAAATTGTATAATTTGTGACACGTTACAAAAACAATGTTGAGTATTTAGATATAAATATTAATATAAAAGATGTGGATATTTAAATATAAATATTAATATAAAGGATGTGAACATGATGTGTACATTTTTTTCCTACTGAAAATTTCTCATTATATTATGTATATAATTGTGTACATATGTTGAATTTGTCCAAAAATCTCCAAATATGTTGTTCTTCCCAGCACATAAGCTGTGAGGTTAAGTTCAAGATATACTATGACTCACAATTCATATATTACTCTCCCCTTTAAAACAACCATCCTGTCAGAGTTATACAAAAAAATGTATTCTCTGCCATATTTCAAAACTTACTGTCCCCATATGAAAATAATCTATCGACATGGTTAAGATTTTATATGTTTATACATAGAGTAAGCCCTTTGTTTCCATCTTCCCATTGAGTAAATCAAATTTTCCCTTTTGGATCCTCGAGCGCCTTCTTTGATATTTTGTCGGCCTCCTTGTTGAATTCTTGGAAAGTATGGTAAAAACTGAGTTTGCTGAAGTAATTGCTGAGTTCTCTAAAATGCACCTTCCAACAGTTTAAAGAAATTACTTGAAGTTTTCCTCTGTTATTACGCCAGTCAATAATTATTTTTGAGTCTCCAAATACCTGTAAATTGGAGATATGCAGTCTTGTGACTAGTAAGAGAGTTTCCCAGACTCCTAGAAACTCTGCCCTTGTGTTGGTACCAGAGCCACAATTGAAGGTGCATTTGATGGATGTTTTATCACTGATCTTAATCAATCCCCCAGCTCCACTTTGTGTACCATTTGATAACACAACGCCATCAAACCATCCCACAGAAGACCCTGTCTGTAAAATAGCTTGATTGGTTCGTAAATGAGTCAAATGAAAAGGTATTGAAGGTTTAATACAAGTGCCAAAGGTCTTATATACAACATAGTCAACATAAGGGCTCCCATTTTCAAATATGGCCCTATTACGCTCCAGCCAAATATTCTAGCTAACTAAAGCTGGCATAGTAACAAACTCTGGAGCCTGAGAGATCAATTTATCATAACAAATATTTAGATTCAAGCCCTCCCAAGCATACCTTGAATTTAGACCCCCTAATATCAAAAGCCAAACCTGTTTTGTAAAATCGCAGTTAATCATTAAGTGACTAACAAATTCTGGACCGTTTGTGCATAAGTTACATTAGCTAGGCCCTTTCCATCCTTTGGTAAGTAAAGTATCCCAAGTGAGAATCTTATTTTCCAATGCAAGCCATAAGAGGAGTTTGATTTTTAAAGCAATCTTCCAAGTCCAAAAAGATTTCCTCGAACCGCAAATTTGTTGATGCCAAGTAATCCTTTCTATGGCTCTATAGACATTCTTAACAGTAAGAAAACCAGACTTATCACCACCGGTCCAATATAGCTCATCCTCTCTATCCTGTAAGTAAATTCCCAATCTTGATAAGGCTCTGCAAAATCCATCCCATTCTGAAGCCAAGTCACTTGAGAGGGCAAGATCTCCGCTAGCTTTCCAGTTTGTGTAAATAGAGCCTAGTCGAGTCCCTCCACTAGCTTGATAGAGATAGATAATGTTTCTGTGATATAACTTAGCTATGAGCTCGAGTGATAGGAGAGCGGAGGACCCCATCCCCAATATCATATCTTTTCCAATTAATATCGAGGTTCCTAAACACGGGCACCAACTTAGCCATTGTTTTATGATAGATAAATATTTTATAAGTTTTTTCCAGGTTTGTGATGTAGAAGACACTCTGGATGAGGCTGAACGAAACCAAGTAGCCACTAAACAATAAGGAAGGTATTTTTCTTTAATAACATTGTGCCAGATTCCTTCCTTCATCAACACTCGACTCAAAGTGTTTTCTGTCAGTGCACTATTAAACAGAAAGATATTACTCAAGCCCCAACCCCCATAAAGCTTTGGTTTAGCAATGACTTCCCACCTACAAAGGTGTATGCAGTTTTTAACATTGCAAACCGACCAAAGAAAATTAAAGATTAGTTGTTTGATCCTATTTAGCACTAAAGACGGAAGCACTGCCAATGTCATCCAATAAACCGATTGACTTTCAAGAACTTCTTTTATAAGAATATAACACCCACCAAGAGAAAGCCATCTATTACACCAATGGTCTCTCCTTTTTTCAAGCTTTGAAATAAGCCACATCTAGTCCTCTATTTTGTAATTATTAGTTTTCAAATAATAGCCTAGATATTAGAAACCCAACTTGAGGTCAACTATTATAAGGGAAAAATTCCTTGAAATTCTTTAAAACATCACCTTCAATTCCTGAATATTGAACAGTAAATCTAGATAAATTGATCTCCATTCCGGACGCTCGAAATAAGACTTTTAAAATTTCATCGATCACCTTCCATTCCTCTAAAGAAGCTCTTGTCATAATTAGAACATCATTTACGAAAAATAGATGAAGGATCTTTACAATTCTAGAAACCTTTAAGCGATATAATTTCCCTTCTACTTGCCCTTTTTTAGCAATAGACTGAGACCTTCCATCACCAAGATGAATAATAAAGGGGATAAAGGGCATCCTCGTCTCAACCCTCTACCTCTCTAGAAAAATGAGGTTGTCTCTCCATTTATTAGGATTGCATATGTTGAACTGATCACACAACTCATTATCCAGTTGGTAGTCAAGAATCCAAAACATGTTTGATTAAGATCATTCTAAGAAAATCCCAATTGATACAATCATAAGACTTTTTTAAGTCAAGCTTCAGAACAAGAGCCTTAAAATTTTTCCTCTTAATACCGTGTAAGCATTCTTCAGCTATGCCAATGGAATCAAGTATCTGTCTCACCTTTAAAAATCCCAATTGCTCTTCCGAGAGGGTTTGAGAGAGAATTGGTTTAATCCTGTTTTCTAAGATCTTTGCGATAATTTTATAGCACATGTTACATAGGGAAATAGATCTAAAATCTCCAAAAGTAGAAGGCTTGTTGACTTTTGGTATTAGAACCAGAAAAGTCGAGTTTAAAGCTTTTATCACCTCTCCCCTGCTCCTGGAATCCTCTACCACATCCAACATCTCATCCCCTACCAGCTCAAAAAAGTGAATAAAAAACTCCACCGTCCAACCATCAAGGCCTGAGCTTCTGTCCTTTGCAAAATCTTTAAGGACATCCCATAATTCCTCCTTAGTACAAGGACTTTCAAGTAGTATGGAATCATGTACATTTACTAATTGAGGGAAAAGGCTGGCCGAGGAGACCTGATCGACAATATAAGAATCAGAGTATGTTAAAGTTCCTTTAAAATATCTGAGTGCCTCTTTTTTGATCGCCTCATTTCCAGAATGAACCTGACTGAGCTCATCCTGAACATCGCCAATTATAGATTCACGTGTACATAACCATGTGAAAATAACACATTTGATAACAAGTCTATGTCCAAAGAGAGTGTTCATTCAAATAAAGTGCATCTATGCAGCTCACAGAGCCTGCAAAGTAAAAAATTTATTACAATCATATTTGGTATTAACTAAATTTATTTTTCATAGTCGAAGTCTCCATAACTACCCCGCAGGGTCAGCAATAACACCTTCATTTCCATAGCTAATAAAAATGCAGATAAATAGAAATATTTGTTTTAACCAAAAAATTTAGATAAAATTGTAGTCAACCGTGGATTAATATAAGTCAAAGGAGCGATTCATCGCTATAGTCCTTGCACTGCTCTCGATAGAAACTAATAAGCCGAGGACAAATAATGCTCAATATTAATATTTTTGGTAGATTTCAAGGTAAACCGCTTTGTAAACAACTTGCATTTAACAAAGTATAAAATAAAAGCAATCAAACATGAAAGGCACTTACTATTTGTTGAGTTTCCCTGCTAAAAAAAACATGTGCTTACCATATAAAATAACTTTGAGACCTAAAATCAAAATTATTAAAAATAAAAATAACAATTAATGTAGTGATCAATTAATAAACATAGTGAACATATGCTATATTAATTCATTTTTTTTGTAAATGAAAATAAAATTATGTTTAATTAGACAAGATGTCTAATATTAAAGGAAATCCAATTAAATTTAATGATTTAATAATATATAATTTAAGTAGCAACAATTCTTATTCATTTTACAAATAAATAATTTTAATTTAAAATATACATATACCCATATATAGAAGATAAAAGTAAAAATGTTACATATTTAAATTTATAAAAATCCAAAATAAATATAAATATCAACATTTAGATTGCATTAACTATAAAAATACAATACAATTGTGATCATCAACTTGAAATATGTGACCCTCCAAAATAAATACAATAATAAAGGTGAAAGATGTAAGAAATTCAAATTTCATTAAATCCAAAATAAATACAAAGTTATAAACATGTAAGTTTGAAATGAAACAATGTTAATTAAATCCAAAATAAATACAAAATCATAAACATGTAAGTTTGAAATGAAACAATGTTATATAAAACTTTGTATAAATCCAAATTTCATTAAATACAAAGTCATAAACATGTAAATTTGAAATGAAACAATGTTACATAAAATTTTGTAAAACTTTGTATTACTTGGGATTGAAATTTATGGGAGATAGGCTTTTATGGTTTTGGGGTTTTCAAAAATGGTGGAGGCGAGGAAGGATTTCCTAGGAGTTGCAGGTTTAATGGTGGTCGACTTGCACCTTAATAGATTTCTATAGTTTAGGATGAGCATTGGTTAAGGAGGAGACATAGATGGACCTTCACATGTATTATTGTTTTTCTTCATGAGATACGAGCTTCTGTGCGTTTATGGAGGGGGATTCTTCACTATTTTGGATACCGTTTAGCACTTCCTCCACCTTTCTCCATCCTCGTTCTTTTTAGTGGTTTGAATTTCTGTTAATCAACTGCTATCTATCATGGCAATTTTGGCGACGTTGAACATTAATGCTGCAACGTTTTTCTAGCTGGAAAACCCAGAAGGAACTGGCGTTTCTGTCTTTTTATCTTTTATTATTTGACCGAACCTTGGTTTTATACCTCCCTGATGAGACTGCTCTACTGACAACCATCTACTATAACCTTGAGGTGGTAGATGCAAATGATTCCTGGAAGCTACTATATGGATAGTGAGGTCAACACACTCATTGGTGCGACCGACGAGGAGCATTGGGAGAGGGCTGGTTTGTTTACCTCGGTGGACGAGTTTTGTAGAAGTAAAGACAACATATGGCATCTTAATGGGAGAGTTCATAATCTACTATCTATCTTGGCAGAGTTACCATTTTTCCCTCCCTCCAACGCTAAGCATTACCAACTGCCTGGTAGAGTGAGAGACTCACAAACTTCTTGGGATACTGTCTGTCTGCCTAGTGCGAATACTGTGGGTTTATCGTTTGAGTGTGGAGAGCAGGTAAAGGACGGCCAGGTTGGTCGGCAGAAGGCTATGGTTTCAAATATTCCATCTGAAGCACAAGAAACATAGTTACATGGGGGACACTCCAAAGGAAAGAGGGGAAGCATTAAGTGCCCGATGAGGGTGTGGAGGCCAAAACAGACAAAACAAATAATGGTAATGGGAATGGACGCTGGTCTCAAAGAGTCATGCAATCTAGCACTTTGTGCTTTGGTTGGGAGGCTAGCTTATCGGTCATGCTGCAAATTTCCCCTTTCGGAGTGGATGCACAGTAACTGGGAACCATTGTTGGGTTATTCCCCTAAGGTTCTGACTCTGCCGAGCGGGTGGTTCAGCTTTGTGTTTAAGAGCTCGGAAGAATCTACGAACATACTAGAAAGGTTTTGGGGCTATGAGGGTGGGAGTCTGATGTTGAAGAGGTGGCGTATCATATTTGATCTGACGATGGAGTATTTTAGCTTTCGCCACATATGGGTCCTACTTATAGGTCTACCTCTACAATTGTGGAATACCAAATCCTTGGAGGCGATTGGTAATGCTTTAGGCCATTTTATCAAGGTTGATGAACAAGCACTACAGTCTCTGGACAAGAGAATGGAAAAGGTGCTCGTGGAGGTGGAAATCCACGCAGGTCTTTTGGAAACACTCAAAATAGAGTGGAGGGGTCACCTGTTCGTACAGAGGTTGGACTACTTGGGCATACATTTTCACTGCTCGCTCTATAGGTGAACTGGACACCTACGAAAGTAATGTCCATATAATTTTGGGGCTTTGGTTGAGGAGGAATCCTTGGAGGATATGCCATCTGACAATTACACCCTGATGATGGACGCTCAAGAGCTGGGGGATTACCCTGGTACGAGGGCAACGGATAGTCCAGAACCTCTGGACCCCACTTTTATTGGTAAGCTAAAACACTTCTGCACTGCATTGTATTTTTCGTTATCTGCGTGGGAGAGAGATCATTTAGATAATATATTCCTTCCGGATCTGTTACATTTGTCAGAGGCTGATAAGGGTAAGGTTTTGCAATCTGTCCCAGAGATTTCAGACTTGCTAGATGTTCAGAATGTGCCTTTACCTGAGACTATAACAACCAAAGAGTTGAGCTCCCCTATACTTCCTGAGACTATGACTGTGGCAGACTCTAACATTGTCCCGGGTTATGGAGAACCTGTCTCTAGTGACCACTCTTTGGATAAGATGATTTCAACTCTGGTTCCTACTTTTAGAGAGACTTTAAGCCCCGATACTGACCTGCTTGGGGAAGGAAGGTGTGGTTAGAACTGAATCTAGTGGAGATGATAGGGCTCCTTTGGGTGATGGGGATATTAAAGGGAATGACCTTGTGTGGTCGTGGGGTTTGAATTATCTTCTATCAAAACTAGGAGTGCCCGCAAAAAGGCGGGGACCAACAATTCTTTTTCTGCATTCTAGCTTTCTTCTAACTTTGATCACGGGGCTCTTAGAGGCATGAAATCCCTTGCAAGGGATAAATCATAATCCTACTCTCTCAATATCATAGGGGTAGGAGGACCCCTAAAAGTGGCCTTCGTGTGAAGACTTATCTCTAAAACAACTCCTAATATAATCTTCCTATAAGAAACTATGGTGGTTGTGGAAAAGGCAAGAAACTTTATGTACACTCTCAGACCCGAGTGGATGATTTGTGCAGTTAGTTCTGTGGGGAATTCTGGTGGTCTCCTAGTGTCTTGGGATCCAAAATTCTTTGATTTAGTGCATGTCCTAAGCTGTGGTGGTAGTTTTTTGTCAGGTTCAAGCTTAGCGGATAAAAGGAAGGTTTCCTTTCTGAATGATTACGGCCCCTGTCAAGATCATAAGATTTTCTGGGAAAAAATGGACGGTAGGGGATTACTAGCTCATGGTGATTTGATAATGGCAGGGGATATTAATTTCATGAAAAATTCAGAGGAGGTTTGGGGGGAGACAACTTTGGTAGACTATTTGGCGGTCTTTTTTAAGGATATTAAAAAAAAAAGAGCTAGTGAACGTTGTCCCTGCTGAGGTGGTTCCTACGTGGCGTAATGGCAGGTCCGGAGTTAATGGAATTTCTAAAAGGCTAGATAGAATCTATTTTGCGGAGGATCTTATCACGTCATCGTTGAGATATAGAACATGGGTGGAATATCCCTATATTTATGATCATGCTCCAGTACTTCTTCAACTGGGATCTGGAATGCTGACGATCAGACATCCTTTCAAGCTAAACCCAACCTGGTTGTGTGAAGAATCCTTTGCCACTATGGTTTGGAAAGTGTGGAACGATTTATAGTTACAACAAGTATTGGGAGCTCAAAGGAGATTAGTAGAGAGACTTACATTTCTAAAATCACGTGTTAAGTCTTGGTCTAAGGAAAGAAGTTTACATGATCAAATAGACCTGGATAAGATTGAGGAAGTTTTAAATGATCTCTATAATCAGAAGCCTCAGGGTTTACACAACGCTAATTCTGAACAACATATGATCTTACTAGAGGCAAAGAGTAAAAAACTCCTGTTGGATGAGGAAGAGCGATGGCGACAAAAGAGTAGGGCTATATGGATAAAACGTGGAGATAAAAATACAAAATTCTTCCATTGTTTTGCAAGCTACAAAAGAAATAAAAAGCACATTTGGGAGATAAAGGATGAAGCGGGTCGGCTTCATACAGGCTAGGAGGCCATAAAGGATGAAACAATTTTTTTTTTAAATCTTTCTATCAGGATACATGACATAATTTCATTGGGGAGAAAATAGATATAGTAAGGTTGTTTCCTAGATTTGTTAGGGAGGAAGAAGTTGTAAATCTTGAAAAACCATGTACCAGTGAGGAAATTCTAGAGGTTCTAAAAGGATTTTCAAAGGACAAAAGTCCAGGGACGGATGGTTGGACTGTTGATTTTTTTTTACATTTCTTTGAGTTGGTTGGGCATGAATTGATCGATGTTGTGGAGGAAACAAGGCTCATAGGCGAGTTAATTAGATCGATCAATTCAACATTCTTAGCATTGATCCCAAAAGTAAATAGTCCCAACACTTTTAGCGAATTCCGTCCAATTGCTCTGTGCAACTTATGTTACAAGATCATTGCAAAAGCTACATCGAGGAGAATCATGCCTATTCTCTCCTGATCATTGTCTGAGGAGAAACTGGGCTTTCTTAAGGGAAGACAAATTTTAGATGCTGTTGGCACTTCACATGAGTGTCTACACAGTATAAAAGAAAAAAAACTCCAAGCAATTATTCTGAAGCTAGATTTAAAAAAGGCCTATGACCACACAAATTGGGATTATTTGCAGTTAACACTACTTCAATGTGGTTTTTGACTTCCCACAACAAAATGGATTATGGGTTGTGTAACCTCTACAACTTACACCATTCTAATTAATGGAGAGGTAAAAAAATTCTTCCAGAGCAGTAGAGGACTAAGACATGGTTGTCCTTTGTCGTCTCTCCTTTTCATTCTTATGATGGAAGGACTCAATATTTCACTAAAAAAAGGACAAGCAGATGGAGTTTTGACTGGGATAAAGGTTTCTAGATTATTAAAGGTCCTTCACCTGCTCTTCGTGGATGACGTTCTAATAATGTCAAAAGCTTCAATCACAGAGTGGGTAGAAATCAATAATATCCTTTGTGTATTCTGTCATGCATCAAGCTTGACAATAAATGTACAAAAGTTTGCCTTCCTCCATTCCAGAGTTCAACAAGAAACTCTATAAGCCTTAAAATAATTATATCTTTACACTTTTAAAGATATATCAGAAGGCTTTAGATACTTGGGGTATTTTTTAAAACTAGATAGTTATAAGGCAGAGGATTGGCAGTGCCTCATTGAAAAGTTTGAAAATCGGATAAGCCACTGGTGCAATAGGTGGCTATCCCTGGGGGGCCAGTATTTGTTGATAAAAGCAGTCATAGAGAGCCAGCTAGTCTATTGGATGGATTTAGCTCATATCCTGGTTATAGTTATTAATAGGATTCACAAATTGTTTTTTCCTTCCTTTGGTCCGGCAACAAGCAAACTCAAAGCTATCATTTATGCAGTTGGGTGATTCAGATTATTTTCGGCACGAAATGAGAGCAGAGATATAATAAAGAAAAGCACAGAGATATCACGGATATCCAATAATATAACCTAAATGTATCAGAGATGCAACCATAAACACAAAGATACAGTAATACATGATTTCTATTAATGAAAGAAATGTACAGAGACTATAAAAATACAGAGTAAAAGACTCGCTAGAATGGTGGCAACTTATCTCTGAGAAGAGATGTGACGGCTACTCGCATTCGCAAGAAGATGATTACAATGAGGCTCTGAAGGCCTTTTTTCAATAAACCAGAATGCCAAAAACCCTAGAGATCCAAAAACCTAACCCTAGGAGATGAAGCGCCAAAAGTCATGTGGGCCCCGTTTGGGTAAGTTAGTACATCAACTTCCCGGGGTCGTAACTTTTGGATACGATCTCCGTTTTAGGTGCACGATAGCCTGTTGGAAAGGTATTGTCAAGGAGATTCATTTTTGGGGCTCAATCATGCCTTCAACATTCATTTAGAAGCTCTATCCCAAAAAAACTTCATTTAGGCCCTCAAAATGGCCCCAGAAGTTAAAAACTGCTAAAAATAGTAAATTACCAAAATTGCCAGAAAACTGTTTTGAGCTAGTTGGAAAAGGTGGGTGGCCATCGATATCCACCTGGATCATTGGGAGACAATTTTGAAGCCAATAATTTATGGAGGGTGGGGTCTGAGAAATATCTTCGTTTTCTATAGGGCTCTAGTGACTAATACTCTGTGGAGAGTATTGATGAAGAACGACATCTGGCACTGGGTGATAAAATATAAGTACTTACCCCATGGATCAACATCAACTTGGTTAAGATCGGTCTCTTCGGTCACGTCTCACGGATCACAGACTTGGAAAAATATTCTTAATACATTACCTTTGGTTTTACATTGGATGACTTGGAACCCGGGTTTTGGACACTCCATTTTAATTGGGAAGGATGTAATTCTGGGTATGGGGAAGGACTCCATATTATCAAACGAGCTGGTGCTTTTACTTAATCAAAAAAATGTATACCTTTTGTATCAAGCGAGACACACACTTCCACAGGGATCGATTTTCACAAACTGGTTAGACAATGCAGATTTGGGGTTGGAGGGAGAATTAACAACAAAATGGGAGATGTACAGAAGGAATCTAATTGGATCAGGGATTCATATCCTAGAAAGACCAGATGAATTAAAGTGGGCGGGTGGTGATAATTCAGGGCAACTCTCAGTAAAAAATGTGTATAATGCCCTTGCCTCAAAATCATGGAAATTTAAAATTGGCGATTGGAGGAAAAAACTATGGTGTTGGGACTGTCCACTAAAGATCAAATTATTTGCCTGGATTGTGGTTGAAAATAAAATTCTAACGTGGAAAAATCTTCAAAAAAGAGGCTGGACGGGCTCAGGGATATGCCATCTCTGCAAAGGTAAGAGGGAATCTGGTAAACGTCTCTTTGTAACATGTCCTTTCACAATTTCAGTTTGAGAAAGAGTTAAAATTGCTCTAAACCTCTCTTTTGGATTGAATGGTCAATTAGTGAATGAGTGTTTTGAAAATTGGGCTAAACAAAACTTTATATTTCCAACTCTCCCAGCCTTTATTTGTTGGTTTATTTTGATTGATAGAAACAAGACTATCTTTGAGTCAGGGACTCCCTCCATTCAGAAGATAGTTTTCCTATCTTTAGGAGCCGTGGGAAATCACAGGAAAAATGAAATAGCTTATCTTCCTAGAATTTCAACATCTGAAATTCCTGAAGATAAAGACATTGGGTGGTTTGATGGGGCAACACAACAAAATGGAGAACAAAGTGGGGAAGGTGGATTCCTAAAGGTCAATGATTACACAACTTATAAATGGACTTTAAATTGTGGAAGAGGAACAAATACTAGGGCTGAACTCATGGGAGTATGGGCATCTCTAATCATGGCTTCCAGGCTTTCAATTTCAGATTTACATGTTCCAGGGGACTGAAAAATAGTCATTGATTGGCTCAATAGGAAAGGATCACTCCAGGTTGTTACTTTAGACTGTTGGAAGGATAGGATTAATGAACTTCTCAAACACTTCAGGAACATATCCTTTGCACACATTTATAGAGAAGAGAATCAAGAGGCAGACAACTTATCAAAACAGGCTCTAAAAAAAATTCCAGGGAGAATTGCTTACAATCAATGGGAAGGAGGCCATGAGGGCCCTACTCTTTTATTAAAAATGTTTTAGTAGCCTACATGGGGAGTAAATTTTTTGATTCCTAGTTCAAAGATGGAGGTTTTAGTAGCTTCAATATTCAACTATGTATGAAAGACATTTTACTTTTTGATAATTGTCCTTTTTGGACCTATAGGAGAAGTCGATAATATTGTAAGGAATTTGGAAAATTCTGTGTAGTTATGTTTTTTGGATTAGTCCATGAAAACTAAAGGATATTTTGATGTAATGTCTGTTATGAGAACAAATTATATTTTTATAAATATAATGTGAAATTTTCTGTGGAAAAAAAATAAAAATTTGTATTACTTGTAATCACATGATGAACCATGACATGAAGAACATAGAATCAACCATATAGCGCTGCTTTAAAAGCTATTTGGAAGCCACTGAATATTAAGAAAAAAAACATAATGAATTTAAAGAGGTCTTCTAGACATTACTCATAATAAAACTTTAGAAAGACATAGCCCAAAAAATATACATAAATATTAGACCTAGACTTAAACATATGCAATTAAAAACTATTAATCACCCAAACATAGCTTCCCTCTATTAAGGTTTAAGCTATTATTAGAGTTCTTTGCATTTCAATAGACAACAATAGCATAATATAGGATCACTGAGAAATACACAATCACAAGAGACACATCATTTATCCTGGGAAACCCTCAAGGGGAAGAAAACCCAACAAAAACTTCCTTATTATAGATAGCCAATACAATGCCAAGAGATAACTCAAACAAATACAGAAAGTCCTCTCCTAAGAATGCACCTCTCTCTCTCTCTCTCTCTCTCTCTCTCTCTCTCTCTCTCTTCTCCAATTGTAGCTCTGAAACTTGTCTCTCAATGAACAAGTGAGTGTGTGTCTAAGTGAGGCGCTAGCCTCCTTATTTATACAATTCTGGCACGTGTGGAAGTGTCTCTTCACTGGCAGGGCTGACTTCTCAATCTGGGTGGTTATAACCACCTTTAATATATTATGGGGCCGACTTCTTATTCTGCCTATTACAATTATGTTTTGACCAATCCACAAAAGGGGATTTGGTCTTTTACAATAGCCGACACGATCAATCCGCAATGGGGATTGATCTAATGAATACTTCCACAATAATAATTAGAATACACTTTGCAGTTACATTATTTCAACACTCCCCCTTAACAAGAAGGGTATTCTTCAACATCATCAAGCGATAGAGAGGACAACATCATCAACAACATCAGATGGGTGAGAGGACAACATCATCAATATCATCTTGGAACATTGACTGGCGTATCTATAAATCATCGGATTTTTTTTTCATCGGCAACATCGTCATTCTCAAAAGATTGAAATCATCATTTGCATCAATATGGATTAGTATAAAAATAATACATCATCATCACAACATGAGGCTGGTCACATCATCACAACATGAGGCTATCAAATCATCACAACACGAGGCTGGCACACTATACATCAATTAAGCTGGAATCAAAATACTGGACTGGCTTTACGTCACAACTATCAAGCTAGAAGCACAATATTCGTCTTGCTTTTTGTCACAACAATCAAGCTGGAAGCACAATACTAGACTGGATTTACGTCACAGCTATCAAGCTGGAAGCACAATACTCGTCTTGCTTTTCGTCACAACAATCAAGCTGGAAGCACAATACTCGTCTTGCTTTTCGTCACAACAATAAAGTTGGAAGTACAATACTCATCTTGATTTTAGTCATAGCTATAAAGATGGAAGCACAATACTTGTATTGTTTTTTGTCACAGCTATAAAGCTGGAAGCAAGGTACTAGACTGGCTTTACATCACAACAATTAAGCTGGAAGCACAGTGCTAGATATATCTCATCACAACACTACTCCCCCTTTCAAGGAAGGTCCTTTCAGACTATACCAAGCTTATCTCGAAAGTGCTCAAACTTTACACGAGATAGAGGCTTGGTCAACACATCGACAACCTGTTCATCTGTGCTAACGTACTGGAGCTTTATGGCTCCTCTTTGCACCATGTCACAGATGTAATGATATCGGATTTCTATGTGCTTCGACTTGTCATGGAATACATGATTCTATGTCATCTTTATGCAGCTCTGGTTGTCACATAGGATCATGGTTGCTTCCATCTCTAGGTCAAATAGACCGGTCAACAACTTACGAAGCCATATAGCTTCGCAACTGGCAGAACACGCATCAATGTATTCTGCTTCCACTGTACTGAGAGCAATACTGGATTGCTTCCTACTCTGCCATGAGATCATGGATGATCCCAAACTGAAACAACATCCTGAAGTGCTCTTCCTGTCAGATACACTTCCAGCCCAATCTGAATCAGTGTATCCACTCAATGTGAAATCATGATCTCCATCATAACTGAGACCACAATCTAATGCCTTTAAGGTACCTCATCACATATTTTGCAGCAACTAGGTGAACATGTCTGGGTTCTACCAGAAACTGACTCAAAGTGTTCACGGCAAAAAAAAATCTGGTCTGGTGTTCGTTAGGTACATCAACGATCCAATGATCTGTCCATACAACGTGGCATCAATCAATTCTGACGAAGTGTCGACCAGTAGCTTCAGCTTCGCTTCCATGGGTTTATTCATGGACTTGCACTCCAACATGTCGAATCTCTTCAGGATTTCGACTGCATACTTCCCTTGGTTAAGGAAGATTATCTCTGGGCTCTGCCATACCTCAAGACCTAAGAAATAATGCATCAGACCAAGGTCTTTCATCTCAAATTATGAGGTGAGCCTCTTCTTACATTCGGTGATGAGATTTTCTTCTCCAGTTAAGAATAAGTCATCCATATACAACAATAATATCACTGGCTCATCGTTCATAACCTTGAAGTAGAGGTTAGAATTTTCTTTACTCTTGGTAAAGCCCAAGCTCGTCAGGAAACTGTCTATCCTGCCATACCAAGCTATATGAGCTTGCTTCAATCCGTACAAAGCCTTCTTCATCTTGCAGACATGAGACTTCCTATCTTCAAATTCAAATCCTTGAGGTTGCTCTATATACACTTCTTCTTCGATGACACCATTTAGGAAACCTTTCTTTACGTCCATTTGGTGTAACTTCCACTTCATCTTAGCTACAAGTGCTATGATGGTTCTGATCGAGGTGTATGATGGTTCTGATCAAATGTCTCTTCATAGTCAATGCCTTCCTTTTGAGAAAAGCCACGAGCGAAAAATCTTGCTTTATACTTCTCAATACTTCCATCAACAACATGTTTATTTTGAAGAGCCATTTGGAAGATACCACATCCTTGCTCTTCGGTATGGGGACTATTTCCCATACATCATTCTTTATTATGGATTGGTATTATTCTGTCATAGCATCTGCCCATTCTTTCTTCTGAATGGCTTCTTCAAAGCAAGTAGGCTATTTCTATAGGAGATCACACATCAAATCCATATAACTGGAGAATGGCTTAGGTCTCTTCACCTATCTCGTGGTTCCTTCGAGAACACCATATTTCTCTCCATCTTGAATAAGCTCTCTTGCCCAAGCATGCTTTCTTTTATGGGAGATCGCCATCTGAGGAGGTTCTTGAAATTCTACTATGTCATGATCTTCTAGAATTTCCTCATCAGGGGAAGTTATGACTTACCTCACTGGTTCTACAGCTCTGGGAACCTCCCTCACTGATTCTGCAACTCTGGGGATTACGGGTTCCTCTTCATATACTTCTTCAAGATGGCATCTTCTCGATTTCTTGAGCGATGCATCTTCATCAAAGGTCACATCCCTACTGATCTCGATGTGATGGTGACCTGGTATATAAATCCTGAAGGCCTTGGAGACCTCACAGTATCCCACAAATATTCCCTTCTTTCCTAAGGGTTCCAGCTTGTTTCACTTCTCTTTTAGAATATGTAAAAATACTAGGCAGCCAAATATTTTGAGATGGCTTACCTCTGGTTTCTTTCCGGTGAACATCTCTTCCAGGGTCTTGAACCCAAGTGGACTATGGGACAATCGATTTTGCACATATATGGATGTCATTGCTGCTTCTTCCCATAAGCACATTGGAAGATCTTGATCATGGATCATGGTCTTCACAGCTTCCATTATCGTTCTATCCTTTCTTTCTGCTACACCGTTTTGTTGAGGATTATAGGGAGTGGTGAGCTCCCTCTTGATCCCAACATCTTTGTAGAAGTTCACAAACTCTTTTGAGGTGTATTCTCCTCCATTATATGACCTGATTATCTTGATCTTTCTTTCAAAAAGATTCTCTATCAAGGCTTTGAATTCCTTGAATTTGCTGAACACTTCATCTTTAGATTTCAAAAAATACACCCAGGTCTTACGAGAATAATCATCAATAAATGATACATAGTATACATACCCACTAATGGAGGACATTGGCATTGGGCCACACACATCTGAATGAATGAGCTCTGGGACTCCTTCTGCTTTGTTGTCTCTCTTCAGAAAAGGGTTATGGATGTTATTCCCTTGTGCACATCCATTGCACATGCCTTCATGGTCAACCTTGAGTTTTGGTAGACCTGTGACAACTTTGCATACGTATGGTAGCGCCTTATAGTTGATGTGGGCTAATATTCGATGCCAAAGTTCACATGGATTCTCAATGGCATGGGTCATGGCAGCTTCTGAGTGACCCTTTAGATTATACAAGCCACCTTCTTCTTTTCCAATGATGATTACTTCATTTATGGTTTCTCCTTTAGTACGTTGCCTTCTGCAACCTTCACTATAGCTTCCTCAGGGTTATTACCTGTGACCTAGAACAAGGTCAACAAAACAACAAGCAAGAATAATATCCTTTTGATAATATAAAGCAATAACACGAATAATGATCACAGTAGCTCGTTTAGAGCTATAACTTGTAAGTTGTCTGAAGCAAAGATTAAAGGTAAGGAATACAATACGAAATGAGGTCAACATTCTCATAGTGTTGTGATCAAACATTCCTCCAGGGNAACCTGGAACTAACACAAGAGATTTCTCTTGGAACTTGGAGTCTTGTCCTTGAGTGTGCTGCTACTTTCCAGAAGGTTAGGTTAGAGAATAAACTCTATGATCTCTACGTTAATCCATCTAGTAATTTGATCATAGCTTCAACATGAAACACTGATCAAAATAATGTCATAACAAATAGATGCATATCAGAATGATCAAACCTGAGTTGCATTATTCTTCTGAATGTGTTGGATCTTGAGATCCTTCTGGATCTATGGCAAGAGATCCCTTCTCCTGCAAATACTCTTTAAATTTTAACCATTTAAACATATGTGAGTACATACCTCTAATAGCATTTGTAGGTAGTGGCACCATCTGGCAGCAACAATAATAATTACCAACTCTTGAAAATTTCAAGGGTGACTACAACTGGTACTACGACTGATACTGCAACTGGTTCTGAGACTGCAACTGCAACTTAGGGTTTTATGAGGAAACCCTAATTTTTCAAACTTCAAATTTTGAAATTTTGATCCAGGGGATAGATGCGCTGAGTTGAGGCAAGTAAGCTAGTGTAGTCAGATTTATGAAAATCCAACTTTTACCCCCTCAAACTTGATTTGCGAATTTCTGGACTGGTGCTTCTGGTTTTCTGGTACTTCTAGTATCTCTGGTACTCTGGTTTTCTGGTACTTTGTGAAAACTAGGGTTTCACTTTTCGGGAGATCTAGCCATTGAAAAGTTGCGCCAAGGATGCCAAAGTGATCCTTGAGGAAGGGCACACTTTTCTAGATGGTTTTAGGGCTGAAATACTTCACCAACAAAAAGCCCTAATTTGCATGTACGACAACAATGACGTTTTTCACTTTCTCTTGTGAAAGATGCTCTCTTTAGCTTAGCTCTAATACCATGTTAAGGTTTAAGCTATTATTAGAGTTCTTTGCATTTCAATAGACAACAATAGCATAAGATAGGATCACTGAGATATACACAATCACAAGAGACACATCATTTATCCTGGGAAACCCTCAAGGGAAAGAAAACCCAACAAAAACTTCCTTATTATAGATAGCCAATACAATGCCAAGAGATAACTCAAACAAATACAGAAAGTCCTCTCCCAATAATGTGCCTCTCTCTCTCTCTCTCTCTCTCTCTCTCTCTCTTCTCCAACTACAGCTCCAAAACTTGTCTCTCAATGAACAAGTGAGTGTGTGTCTAAGTGAGGCACTAGCCTCCTTATTTATACAATTCTGGCACGTGTGGAAGTGTCTCTTCACTAGCAGGGCCGACTTCTTAATCTGGGTGGTTATAACCACCTTCAATATATTTTGGGGCCTCTTTAATATATTATGGGGCCGACTTCTTATTCTGCCTATTACAATTATGTTTTGACCAATCTGCAAAAGGGGATTTGGTCTTTTACAATAGCCGACATGATCAATCCACAATGGGGATTGATCTAATGAATAATTCCACAATAATAATTAGAATACACTTTGCAATTACATTATTTCAACACCCTCTCCTCTAACAGAGGCCAACTACACACCTGATAAAACCAAAAAAGAGGAGAACTGATTATTTAAGAAAATGCAGTGTTGTGGAAAAAAAGCCTTCAAAAGTTCTGCTTGGAAGTACTAACGTCTGTATTTGAAAATTTTTCCTATAATTCCTGCTTCCTTGCATGTAAAGGGACATCAATCCTGCACCAAAAGGTCATACATTTGATTTGAAATAATAAATGTATAAGAGGAAAATTTGTTTGCAAAGGAGTCTCAACATATTTTCTTCATTAATTTAAATTTTATAACATGATAAATTGTCTTCAAGAATGTCGCCAAAAAGCCCAAGATACTCCATTGTTCTCTCTTTCTTTACCTATTGATTTTATTGTTTAAGGAAATAAGATCCATAAAAAGAATATGTCAAAAAATTAAAATTAAAGAAAAATTCAGGA
>JASDQU010104461.1:9808-46174 GCA_032191745.1 Picea mariana | reverse complement strand
GTGCTTAGAGTTGTGAAAATGTTTAGCGATGGATGACTTAGATGTGTTTTTGTGGAAAGTGTCGGCTATATGTTCTTTGAGATGAGCTTTGAACGCTTTGTTGGTTTGGCCAATGTAGGTTTTGCCACAGGAGGAAGGAACCTGGTAAACTCCTTGGCTTAACATAGGATTAGATCTATCCTTAGCGATTCTAAGCCAGATATCACTGAAGATTCCCACAACTCTAAGCACATCATTTACTTTGATCAAACCAAAATTCTTACTTCAACACCCTTTTACTCCACATGCATCATTTGTGAAGCCTTAGAAATCGAAAAACATCATAATAACTTCAATAAGGAAGACAATTGTAAACTTRGCTAGTCCTAGAAGCCTACAATCCATCGCCTAAGTCATAAACCTTATCCTCCCCTAATTCTGAATCTCTAGTCCCCTTAACTTCTCTCTTTCATGGGTCTCATCCTCTCTCTTTTCAATCTTATCTTCAATCCTACCCTTGTGCACTTTTTTTTTTTCCGGGTCTCCTCCTTGTTTGTTTACTCTCTTTTCTTCCTTATCCTAATTTTAATTCTTTAAATTTCCTTTTACCTTCATGATTATTTCTGTTTTGACACTTCTATTCTTTATTTTCATTTTAAAATCATTTTATCTTTCTTTCCCATCTTTAATATTTCCCATTTCAATTTCTATTTGTGTAGTTTATTGTTTTGGTTTTTACCTTAGCCATTTAATACTTTAATTATATTATGTAATTTCCCCATTTTTAATTATATGTCATTCTTATTATTTATGAATATTTAACTATTAATTTTTGATGAAAAATATAAGTTTAATTTAATATTTATTCTCGATTAATATAAATTTATTTTATTTATAATTTTTAATGGTTATTTTACATTTTTTTCCTATTTAATTTTATCCGACATTCTTTTCTAACATTATAAAAGCTTGTTTTGTTCTCAAAGATGGGTGAAGGATCCACCTTAAACTTTAAAGGTTTCAAAAAACAATACATAACTCAATCTCCAAAAATTTCAAGTACTATGATGAACAATTGTGAAAATCTACATACTTAAACATTTATTTTAATTTATCCATAATTTGTTTAAAATGATTAAAAATTAAATATGTAACATACATTTATTTTAATAAATTGATTAATGTGGTCATGACTCATAAAGTTTAATAACATAAAATTTTATATTATTTAATTTTCATTTTCTTTTATTTATTGTAAAAGCAAGTGAAGTCATTTTGATTCTCTTTTATTTAGTGTGAAGTCATTTTGATTCTCTTTTATTTAGTGTGAAAACAAGAGGAATTATTTTTACTTAAATTCCATTTAAAAAAAATTTCTTTTTTTTTTTACATTCATTATTAAACTAAATTAATCATTTATTATTTTTAATACATTTACTATTAAACTAAATTAATCATTTATTATTTTTATTACTTTTGCACAACAATTTAAATTCCTTATTATTATTTCTCTCAATTTACATGGAAACACACAATAATAAGAATATAATACCTTTAACATAATGTGACGTGGTAAATGTTCTTATTATTTTGTTATTAAATTCCTTATTATTATTTTTCTCAATTTACATGAAAATACACAATAATAAAAATATAACACTTTTAACATAATGTGAAGTGGTAAATATTCTTATTATTTTGTTATTTTTGCTAAGAGGCTCTTTCTTTTGGCATGTATCTTCCATTTCTCTTAGTGTAACATTCATGTACATGAATTTTTGAAAGTCATTTTTCCATTTGGCATATTTCTTCTTCTATGTCACACTCTTCAATTATGCATTGTCGATTCCATGTTCTCTTCGTCCATCTTAGCGCTTCTTGGTTGATTTTAACGAAAATCATGTCATTGTCTACGGTTGTCATTATCTTTGCATATATAATCAAGTTTCTCAATGCCTCCAATTCTATTAAGTGTAATTATGTTTTGACTAAAAGTATCTCGTAAAAAATATTGTTTTTTACTCATAAATAATGTGTTATTAAAAGCTTGTACACTCATTTAAATTGATTCCATTTGTTTTGGAAATACATAATCACCATACTTCACATCCATAAAAGAATATTGAAATTACAAGTATTTGAAAATATTTTTTAATAAATAAAATAAATTGAAAATTCAAATATCTATTTTTAATCTTAAATTAAAATAAATATTATTACAATATTCCATACCAATGTTAACTCACAGAACAAACAATTTACAACTCTTTAAATTTAAATAAAAAAAAATACAAAGTTCAAATTATGTTAAAATATATATTTGCATCGTGATAATACAAAGTTGAAATTCATAAATTATTATATATCATTTACAAAACAACTAACCACTTATAAATTACGTTTAAATTTATCTCCCCATATTAAAGTGAATATATACATATTGTTAATATAAAATTTGAAGTTTGTACTTCCGACATATAACTAAAAAATAATTACAGATAACAAAATAACGACGTAATAATTTATAAATATAGTTGGAAAGTGCTAAGTTCAAGTGTCTTTTCATTGATTAAAGTAAATATTTATATTGCATTTAATATAAAGTTGAGATTCGTAATTTTTCAAAAGACCCATCAAAATGATTTATAACATATCATACAACTTAGACATTTTATAACATATCATACAATTTAGACATTTTATAATAATAATAATAATAATTTATTTTTAAGGTCACGGCCAAGTCAACACACTAAATTGGTGTATGAGACTCCTTTGTTTGTGGGACAAGGGACCCCTTCCGCCCAACGATTTGACTGGTAAAGTCTACGAAGGTATACATACCCTACCCCCCTCAGGATTTGAACCTGTGACCTCTTGAGAGGAAACACATGTTCTTAACCATTAGGCCCACTCAAGCTTAGACAAGGGAATAGGAACATCAAAGAAAATCATGGATGGACATGTAAGATGAGATAAGAAAAGGCTTGTGTTTTCTCCAATGTCATAGTAAGGATGAGGTTATGATTTAAGTAAGAATTTATTATCAAATTATTACATTAATTTTGATTGAAGATCTCATCTTTATTATTTGTGGTGGTTTTAGACTTTAAGGAGATTTCAACATTAACCTCATCCAAGATATTAAACAAGTCAAATTGGGGCTTTAGATTTGCAAGTTGTTTTTTTAAGTTTAACTCAAAATATTTTTTTTGGGTTTATTGACAAGGCAAAGATTTCTTAAAAAGTGGTTAAATATATTAGTAATGTCTATTTGCAATTTAAGGTAAAGTGGTTTTGTTTTTTAATATGGATTGGATTTTTGGTTTATTGACAAGGAAGAGAGCTTAGTGTTGAGGACAACAAAATTTTGTTACATACAATTTTTTAAGAATGATTTAATAAGCGATATGTTGTACATAAATACATTTCAACGTATTAACCATCTTCAAGAGACATGAAAACCTTGTTGATGTCTTGGGCATAACATTTTTTGTGATTAGTGGAATCAACAACTAGTCGGACTCGTACTCGCGTGTCATAGGGTCAAGTTATCGAACTGCTACCACTATAACCTTCAGGTATGCCCACACAACCCCTCACACGACACACAAAGTAAATCGAGGGTTTCGAACCAATAACTTCACATTACAAAGTGCCTTAACATAACTCTCCATCATCGACTGTTCTACACCCCAGGGACACATTTTTTTAGTGTCGATCGATCAACAACAACACAAAACCATTACAACATGTTACTTACAAAAATTAAATCTTGATAAAGAGGATTATAATCATTCCTCTCAACTACTTGAACTAAACCCAATTGACTTATTAAACACAATTTTTAATTTAATTTAATTTATATATTAATATTTACTAAAGGTAAAAATTGACCCATCAAAAAACATAAGATATAATATGCAAAGATAGAAAGATAAAGTTGACCCATCAAAGAACAAAAGATATAATATGCAAAGATAGAAAATATATAATATGCAAAGATAGAAAGATAAAGGTAAAAATAAAAAACATATTCCATTAAAAAAAATTCTAAAAAACGGATAAATAAGAATAAAATCATTGGAACAACAATTTGATGGGATGGATAACAATAAAAAAATCTCAATAACAAAGAAATTCCCTAACCAAAAAATACTACTCTAAAGAAATACTTATAATATTCTAAAGAAATACTTATAATATTCAAAATTGTGAATTTTTTTTAATAAACAAGATAATATATAGTCATTAAATATAATCTACAATATGAACTTAAACAATCACATGATAATTTATAAAAATCCATCCATTTGACATTTTATAAATCTATGTGAATATAATGATACTTAACGTTTAATTTCTTTTGATATTTTGATAGATAAAATTGCATTTGTTATCTATACTTTTCACTTTTCTAAACTCAAAATTCAAAAATTCTAAAAGTCACGTGGTTAATAAAATTCAAAGAATATTCATGTGTATGAAAATAGATAATGTGATTGAAGTTGGATTTGCAAAAAAAAAAGAGTGAATTAAAAGTTGGTAAATT
Source organism: Picea mariana (assembly GCA_032191745.1). NCBI lineage: Eukaryota > Viridiplantae > Streptophyta > Pinopsida > Pinales > Pinaceae > Picea > Picea mariana. Next base: position 41,643 of record JASDQU010104461.1, on the reverse strand, counting down.
CAATTTTTTTACGATGTTTTTTTTGGGACGAGACAAAGTTCCACTTCCATTTTAATGTTTTTATTTTATGAGATTTTAATGATTAAAGGTTTTTTTTTTTTTAAATAAAATAATTTTTTATAGTTAAATTTTTATCAATAAAATAAAATAGGGGTGGTAAGAGGGAGGATACTCTTCGATCATGCATGAACATAGGTTGTGTCTTATTCATAGGTCTAGGGTCAATGCCAAACAATGTTGCATAAGCCTATGTATTATTGAGAGGTTTGATCTTGGCAAAGGAATCATAGATTTCTTCACTAATTGTTCTAGGAGATTTCATGTTTGTTATCAAGGTAATGTCAGGAAAGTCACACCCATTTAGCCATCTTCCCGATTAAAGTTATTAGGATGTTTTTCGATTTCTAGGGCTTCATGAATGATGCAAGTGGAGTAAAAGGAAACTGAAGCAAGAATTTTTGTTTAATCAAAGAAAAGAAGGTGCTTAGAGTTGTGGGAATGTTCAATGATCGTTGACTTAGATGTGTGGTTGTGGAAAGTGTCGGCTATATGTTCTTCAAGACGAGCTTTGAATATTTTGCTAGTTTGGCCAATGTAGGTTTTGCCACATGATCAAGGAAACTAGTAATCCCCTTGGGCTAACATAAGATTAGATCTATCCTTAGAGATTCTAAGCTAGATATCGTTGAACATTCCCATAACTCTAAGCACCTCATTGGCTTTGATCAAACCAAAATTCTTGCTTCAACACCCTTTTACTCCACCCGCATCATTCACGAAGCCTTAAAAATCGAAAAAAATCCTAATAAATTCCATTGGGAAAATGGTTTTAAACTTAATCAGTCTTGGAAGCCTACCATCCATCGCCTAAATCATAAACCTTAGCCTCCCCTGATTATGAATCTCTACCTGTCTTGACTTCTCTCCCTCATGAATCTCATCCTTTCTCTTTTCATTCTTATCTTTAATCCTAATCTTGTGCATTTTTTTGCCTCCTCTTAATTTGTTTACCCTCTTTTGTCTTTTATGCTAACTTTAATTCTTTAATTTTCCTTTTACCATCTCAAGAAATAATTTCTGATTTTAACCCTTTTATTCTTTATTTCATTTTAAAATCATTTTGTATTCTACCATCTTTAATATTTCCCATTTCAATTTCTATTTGCCTACTTTATTGTTTCTTGTTTTGCCCCTCACCATTAATACTTAATTATATTATGTAATTCCCCATTTTTAATTATATACTATTCTTTGTCTACTTTATTGTTTCTTGTTTTGAACCTCACCATTTAATACTTAATTATATTATGTAATTGGACATTTTTAATTGTTTCTTGTTTTGACCCTCACCATTAATACTTAATTATATTATGTAATTCCCCATTTTTAATTATATACCATTCTTTGTCTACTTTATTGTTTCTTGTTTTGAACCTCACCATTTAATACTTAATTATATTATGTAATTGGACATTTTTAATTATATGCCATTTTTATTGTTCATGACCATTCTATTATTAATTTTCGATAAATACAAGTTTATTTTAATATTAATTTTTTTAATTTTTAATGATTACTTTACATTTATTTTATATTTAATTTCATTTATACATTTTTTTTTTTTAGCATTATAAAAGTTTTTTTTGTTCTTAAAGATAAATAAAAGATCTACTTAAAATGTTAAATGTTTTAAAAAAACCCATATATAATTCAATCTCCAAAAAATTCAAGCATTATGATGAATAACTATAAAAACCTACATACTCAAATATTTATTCTAATTTATTGATAATATATTTAAAATAATTAAAAATTAAATTTATATCATATATTTATTTTAATAATTATAAAAACCTACATACTTAAATATTTATTCTAATTTATTGATAATATATTTAAAATAATTAAAAATTAAATTTATAACATATATTTATTTTAATAAATTAATTAAATTTATAACATATATTTATTTTAATAAATTAATTAATGATAACATAAACTTTATATTATTTATTTTTCATTCTCTTTTATTTATTCGAAAAAAGTTTAAAGTTATTTAAACATCATCTTCTTTTATTTAGTATCAAAATAAGTGAAATAATTTTACTTAAGTTTTAATATATATATATATATATATATATTTTCGCAATTTTGTTTTACATTTATTATTAAACTAAATTAATCATTTATTATGCTTGCATTATAATTTAAATCCTTTATTATTATTTCTCTCAATTTGTATGGAAATACACAATAATAAGGAGATAACACCTTTAACAGAATATGATGTCATAAATTTTTATGACAGATGCAGTGATATCTTATGACTCTATGTACATATTGAATTTTTTTTTATTCAATATGAATAGTATTGGAATTGTTTTTTTGGAAAAAAATGTGATGTGGTAAATGCTCTTATTATTTAGCTATTTTTATTATGAGGTTCATTCTTTTGGCATGCATCTTCCATTTCCCTTATTGTAACATTTATGAAAGTCATTTTATCTATTTGGCACATTTCTTCTTCTATGTCACATTCTTCAAACGATTTTATGTATTGTCGACTCCATGTTTTCTTCCTCCATCTCAACGCCTCTTGATTGATTTTAACGAGAATCATGTCATTGTCCATAATTGCCATTAACTTTGTGTATATAATCAATTTTATCAATACCTCCAATTTTATTAGGTGTAGTCATATTTCAACAAAAAATATCTCATAAAAAGTGTTGCTTTTTACTTATAAATAATGTGTTATTAGGGACTTGTGCACTTATTTAAATTGTTTCCATTTGTTTTAGAAATGCATGGCCATCATACTTCACATTTATAAAGAAATACATTTATAAAGAAATATTGGAGTTATGAGAATTTGAAAATCTTCATTAATGAACAGAAAAATTGCAAATTTCAAATATCTCTTCTTAAATTAAAGTAAATTTTATTACAATATTATATACCAATAAAAAATATTAACTCACATCCCCATAAAAATATTTTACTATTTTATAAATTTAAATAGAAAAGTACAAAATTCAAATTTCTTTTTCCATGTTAAAGCATATACAAAATTGAAATTTATAAATTATTGTATATCAATCAAAAACATTTACCTATAATAAAAACAACTAACCATTTAATAAATTTCCTTAAAATAATAAATACAAGGTTTAAATCTATCTCCCCCTATTAAACTTTTTTTTCCAAAATATTCATTATATTAATATATAATTATTTTTATCACTCAAAATACATATTAAACTATTAAACTTGATATATACATATTGTTAATATAAATTGAAGTTTATACTTCCAACATATAACTACAAAATAATTACTCATAACAAAATAACAATTTATTAATTTGTTAACAAAACAAGTGTTGTATGGCAGCGGAGTCCCTGCCAGGTTGGGATGGGAGTAAATGTGAGGTAGTAGAGACACGTGGGTACAAAGTTGAAGTAGATGTGGTTTGCATGCAGAACATAGTAAAGTAAATATATAGTTTTATACATATGAAATATGTACTTTTATACATACGAAATATGTACTTGTATAAAGTATATATTTAGATTTATACATACGAAATTTGTACTTTTATAAAGTATGGGGATGAGATTTTATAGAGCATGCACGGAGCCCTCATTGCATACTTAGCCAGTTTTTGGATCGCGGGTTCTCGGGGTGGCGGGTTCAAAGTTGGGCCTCTTATGTTTCGTGACTTACAAATAGCACCGACAGTTCCGCGATATACAAAATGACAGGCAGAGTGGCAGACTATAGAAATTTATCAGAAATTAATAATGTCAGTTATACAATAAAATAGTAATAAGGTGTGTTACATAGGTTCGTGGAGAAAAACACCAAAAAAATTAGCATTGTTGAACTATTTTGCTTTAAAACTAAGGCTTTTCTTGGATAACAAAGATATAGCATTGCTGAATTGGTTTTCTTTGCACATGTTTTACAGAGCATGGACGGAGCGATCATTCCATACTTATCTAGTTTTTGGATCGCGCGTTCTCGGGTTGTCGGTTTAAAAAATGGGCCTCTGTTGTTCCGTGCCCTATAAAAATTGACAAGCGGGCTTGCGAACTATACAAACTTATTATAAAATAAATAATGTCTGTTACATATCTCTGGAAATTACATCAACATTTAAAACATCAACATCGTTGAAGACCAAAAAATTAGCATATAATAGGAATTTTGCAACCAACAATTCCGTCATATATATAAGACAGTAATTTATAGAAGATTATAACATTGTATGAAGATTTCTAGTAATTTGTATAATGCTATAAAACTTCATACATTTTGTACTGAACAATTACGGAGTTGCGGGTTGGTGGAGTCCCGGGTTCACACTTTTCATGTCTAGTGTGTTACGTGATATACATTTTGCACCAAAGACTTCCGTCATATACATTTTGCAGCGAACAATTCCGTGATATACATGGCACAGAGCAATTTATAGAATATTATAACGTTGTATGGAGACTTAAAGTAATTTATATAATGCTATAACATGTCTTAGTTAATGAATAGTATAAACAAACTTTTAAATTTTATTCAATATTTTTTTTTTATAAGTAAGATTGTATAAAAGTCTGTCAAAATGAAGGAGTACAGAGAATTTCCATGGTTTCAAGCTGTAAATACTGAGCTGCCCCGAGGGAAATCCAACTCAACCAGCCAAACCGCTTCATAACTTAAGTGTAGATTGTCATTGATGCAAAAAGAGTTCAAAATTCTGGCTCGTAAGGGTGGGCGCTAGAACTATGGAAAGTGTAGATAGCCTAATTATAATAACCATGGACAAATGCATGAAAGGTCGGCATGCACATGACAAAACAACAGAGATCACCGGTATGGGCTGTAGTGTGGTGACGTGGCCATGCAAAATGCACGAAATGTCGTGTCCCTGGGAGGAGGCAACTCCTCCTAGACTGGTGTGCGGTCTAGTTGCATAGCGTTCTCTGTCTCTAATGGCAGATGCTCTTCCTTCTGGACGTCCTCCGGGCGTGATGGAAGCCTCTGGTCCTCGCAGTCTGCGTCTGCATGGACCAAATTTTCTAGTGGAAACACTGGTGCCGAGGTTGCTGCTGCTTGGGCTATTGCTGATTAGGCTGCCTTTGGTGCGAGGAGATGAGCACCTTGTAATGCGGAGAGGAATTGCAGAAGTTGAGAGGCTTTGCCGTCCAGGCTCTGTAGGTGGAACCGAAGGTCATCCATGTCCCGACATAGGTTGAATACCAGGCTCTTCACCAATGCAAGGCCTGTTTGCCACTCGCATTCTGGGTCAACGTTGGAACCCACTCGAGATTGGGGTTGCTGTCGCAAATTTTGACTGGCTTTCGGACCATCCATTTGAAATTGGGTGTCGTGAAGCTGGTCCTGAAGTGACTGGGTGGTCAAAGATTTGGGAGGGGCCAAAGGGCTTGGGTGTGAAACAGATGTCGAATTGGTTAAAGGTCCTGGGTTGTTGTTCAGTGAGGCCCCTGAGCAGTCCATCTCCTCCATTCTGTTGGCAAGGGACGCAGGAAGGGGAGAGAGAGATGCAAGAATTTGAGTCAACTGCGCCAAGGAGGAGGACGAGGTGGCCGAAGAGGAGGAGGATAATAGGGAGGGAGCAGGCGAGGGATGCAGGACCAGGCGGGGTCGGTTTGGCTGGCAGGCTGGTCGGCCTTTGGACTTCCTTTGTAGCCAGGGCATCTCTGGGACAATGAAAATGTGGCAGGAACAGAGCAAGGGCAGGACAAATGCAGAGCAGGGAAAGGCTGGGCAGGAAGCCGAGCTCCGAGAAGAAAAAGGAGGAAAGAATGAGTCATATAGACCCATTGAAGCAATTGAAATAGGCCAGGCAGTTGGTGAGGTTCCATAAATGGCCTCATGCACAGAGTAAAGGCACAGCGAGGGTGCTGGTCCGTCGAAAGGATGCAAAGGCAGAGCATGGTGCATTGAGAGTAATGGCACCATGCCTCGAGCGAGTTGACTGATTAGGCAGTTGGGAGTGAGTGGCACGCGATCGTCACATCGCCGACGCCATGGAGTATCGCTCCTTGCTGCTCTGCTTGACGCGTGTGCTCTACTAGCACCCCATCCGTGGGAAAGGGAATAAATGTGAAGGAGTACAGACACATGGGCAGGAAGCTGAAGTACATGGGTACATGGGCAAAAAACCAAGGAAAATAGTGGTAATGTGGGTTACATAGGTTTCTTGACAAAAAACAACAAAAAAAATTAGCATTCCTGCACACAATAGAAATTGAAATTTATGAAATGAAACGTTCCTGAATAGCATAATTTATATATACAAAATATGTAATTTTACAAGGCGGAGTCCTGATTCAATAGTTAGCGAGCTTTTGGATGGCGGCTTCTTGGGATGTTTTTTTTCTTCCGTGCCCTACAAAAAGTAGGAATAGTTCCGCGATTTACAAATTGACAATCGGAGTTGCGGATTATTAAAATTTTAAGGGCATGGTGTCCAAAAAATTTAGCATTTTTGAAGTATTATTCTTTAGATATGCTTTGCATATGGTTGTGGAAAAAATACATAGAAATAGTAGTAATGCGCTGGTGCGCTGAAATTTAGGCTTTGTTGTTCTGTGGCCTACAAATTGCACCCAGAGTTCTGCGACATACAATTTGACAATTGGAGTTGTGGACTATTTGATATTTAAGGGCGTACATATGTTACAAAGAAGAGCTGCTAGATACCAAATATGTAATTTGATTAAGTAGATATATAGACCATTGTGGCTGTCGGGCTGGTAGGCTGAAAATTGTGCTCCCATAGGTTCGTGGAAAAAAGCATAAAAAGACTACCAATACCAAATTAGTTTTCTTTAAAACAAAGGCACAAGAGCTTCATTCCAGGTTGTCGGGGTGGTGGGCTGAAAATTGGGCTACTATTGTTCCGTTGCCTACAAATTGTTGGGTATGTGTTATATTCTTTGCATGTGTGTGTGTGGGTGCGTCAGATATGACAACTGCATCTGACGATCCCTCGCACTAGTTGATACACAATGATGTGTTTGGACCTATTCCTGTTCCATCCCTAGGTAAATCTGTGTATTATGTTTCATTCATAGATGATTTTTCAAGGAACACATGGATATATTTTCTTATAAAGAAATCTGAGGTATTTGATAAATTTAAAGAGTTTAAGGCTTTGGTAGAAAATCAGACAGAGAAGAAAATAAAGGTATTAAGAACAGATAATGGTGGATAATTCTGCAGAAACGAATTCAAAGAATTCTGTAAGAAGTGTGGTATAGCAAGGCAGAAGACTACTCCATACACTCCTCAGCAGAATGGAGTTGTAGAAAGGATGAATAAGACACTGATGGAAAAATCAAGGAGCATGCTCAGCGGTGCTAGGTTAGGACAAGAATTCTGGGTAGAGGCAGTGGGTACAACATATTACCTGGTCAATCAATCACCTTCATCAACATTGGATGATAAAACTCCACACGAGGTATGGTCTGGAAAGAAACCCTCTCTTCAACATCTTAGAGTGTTTGGTTGTGATGCTTATGTACATGTTCCAAAGGAAAATAGGAGTAAGCTGGATAATAAAGCTGAAAAGTGTATCTTTATTGGTTATAAAGATGGTGTGAAAGGTTATAATCTTTGGAACCCAGAAACCAAGAAAACTGTTTACAGTGGAGATGTTGTTTTCAGAGATGTAAAAGATGTGTCCAAACAAGAATTCCCACCAATGCAAGATGAACTTGATAAAATAGAGCTTGAGTTGGATGATGTAAAATTTGAATCATCCGAAGAAGAGGAAGCAGAAGAAGAAGAAGAAGAAGAAGAACCTCATACCCCAGTATTGAGGAGATCAATGAGAGATAGAAGGCAACTAGAAAGGTATAGTCCACCTGATTTTCGTTCCAATTTTTCTTTATCTATTACAGATGATGATCCCAAAACTGTCAGGGAAGCAGTGAATTCAGAGGATAGTAAACTCTTGAAGAAGGCCATGGTTGAAGAAATGGATGCCTTGGATAAGAATGAGGCATGGGATATAGTTGAGCTACCAGATGGAAGAAAATTGGTTGGCAGCAAATGGTTGTTCAAGAAGAAGTTTAATGCACAAGGTAAAGTGGAGAAATACAAAGCTCGGTTAGTAGCAAAAGGTTATTCCCAGGTAGAGGGAATTGACTTTGGTGAGATTTTTTCTCCTGTTGCTATGTTAAATTCTATTAGATTTCTTTTATTTGTTGCTGCTGCTTTTGATCTTGAAGTGGAATAGATGGATGTGAAGACAACATTCCTACATGGGGATCTGGAAGAAGAAATATACATGAAGCAACCAGAAGGATTTGTAGTGAAGGGAAATGAAGAGTTGGTTTGTAAGCTAAAGAAGTCACTATATGGTCTGAAGCAATCACCTAGGATGTGGTACCAAAAGTTTGACACATACATCCTTGGATTGGGATTTGTAAGAAGTAGGGATGATCACTGTGTATATTCCAAGCAGGTTGGTAATCACTTCATTTATGTAGTGTCGTATGTTGATGACATGTTGTTGGTAGGAAATAACATGGATGTTATCAAGGAGGTGAAATCACAACTATCCTCCAAATTTGACATGAAGGATCTCGGTGCTGCTAACTTCATTCTGGGAATGGAGATTAAAAGAGATCGTGCAAACATGAAACTCTGGTTGAATCAAAGAAAATATGTTGAGACGATATTGCAGAGGTTTAATATGCATGGAAGTAAACCGATCAAGGTTCCTATTCCTATAGGTGTAAAGTTATCTACAGATCAGTGTCCCAAGACACAAGAAGAAGAAGAGGACATGTCCCATGTTCCATATGCCAGTGTAGTTGGCAGTTTGATGTATGCCATGGTTTGTACTAGACCGGACATTGGACATGTAGTGGGAGTTTTGAGCAGGTATATGTCAAAACTAGGGAAGGAGCATTGGACAACAGTAAAGAGGGTCTTCAGGTATCTTCGTGGCACCACCAGTTATGGATTGTGCTACCAAGGAAGACTGAGATTGGATAGAGTGGTGGACATACATGGCTTTGTTGCTGCAGAGTGGGCTGGAGATCTGGATCATAGAAGATCTACAAGTGGGTATGTTTTTAACCTATTTGGAGGAGCAATCAGTTGGATGAGCAATCAATTGGATGAGCAAAAGATAGGCTGTAGTGGCACTCTCAACTACAGAAGATGAATACATGGCAGCCACTCATGCAAGCAAGGAAGTAGTATGGTTACAAAGATTGTGTTCAGGTATTGGGTTGGTACAACAAGCAGTGAGATTAGATTGTGACAGTCAGAGTGCAATATTCTTGGCAAAGAACCCAACTTATCATTTGAAGACAAAGCATATTGATGTTCAGTATCACTTTGTGAGAGACATGGTTGAGGAAAAGAAGGTGTTGCTGGAAAAGGTTGACACTTTGAAGAATGTTGCAGATTTATTGACAAAGTCTGTGAGTACAAAAAAGTTCTCCTGGTGTAGAGTAACAATGGGCATTGCTGCCCTGGATTGTTGACTATCTAATCCCCTGGACCCCTGGTTACAAAGAAAACAACAAGTGGGAGAATGTTGGGTATGTGTTGTATTCTTTGCATGTGTGTGTGTGGGTGTGTCAGATATGACAACTACGACTGACGATTTTGCTATTTTTAGCGGATTTTGCTATTTTTAGAGGTTTTGTAAATTAATCCCAGATTAAGGGATTAGGGTTTTGGTATCTACGGAATACCTAAAAACATTGTATATATTGTATGGTGAATGGTGAAATTCGTTATAATGAATATAAGAAAGGTTTTCCCGGTTGAGGGTTTCCGGTATAAAATGTCCGTGTACTCTGTGTATGAGCCATTGATTAATTTCTGTCTTGCTTAAGAATCTAGATGCATTGCTTTACTTCACAGGTTTAAAACTTACACAAATAACACCGAGAGTTCCGCGAAATATAATTTGAGAAGCATTTTTGCAGACTATTTGAATTTTTGGATCGCGGGTTCTTGGGCTGTCGGGCTGAAAATTGGTTTTTTGTTGTTCCGTGGCCTACAAATAACACTGAGAGTTCCGCAATATACAAATTGACAAGCGATCTTGTGGACTATTTGAAATTTTGGATCGCGGGTTCTTGGGCTAGGGGGCTAAAAATTAGCCTTCTGTTGTTCCGTGGCCTACAAAAATCAAATATGTAATTTGATGAAGTAGATATATAGAGCATGCACATAAGCTTCATTCCGGATTGTCGGGATTGCGGGTTGAAAATTGAGCTTCTGCTGTTCCGTGGCCTACAAATACCACCGAGAGTTACGTGATATACAAATTGACATGCTGCTTTGAGGACTAGAATTTTTGAATGGAAGGTTCTCGGTCTGACGGGCTGAAAACTGGGCTTCTGTTGTTCCGTGGCCTACAAATAGTCCGTAGAGTTCCATGATATACAAATTGACAAACAAACTTATGGACTATTTGAAATTGAAGGTGCTCGTGTTGAACAAGTTTAGCATTCCCGAATTAGTTTTCCTTTTTACATATGCTGTTGGAGTAAAAAAAAAAAAAAATAGTACTGACGTCTGTTACATAGGCTGGTGGAGAAAAGTATGAAACAAATATGATTCCCGAATAAGTTTCTTTAAAAAAGAGGCTTCTCGACTTAGGCATTTTTTGGATTGCGGGTTCTCAGGTTGGGGACCTGAAAAATGCACTTCTGTTCTTCTGTGTCCTACAAATAGCACCAATAGTTCCGTGATATACAAATTGAGAATCAGACTTGCGAAGTATTTGAATTTTAAGGAGCTCGTGTCCCAAAAATTCAGTGTTCATGAATTAGTTTTCTTTACATAGGTTTTACATATGCTAGTGGAAAAGAGGGCAAAAAGTATAGTATCAGTGTCTGTTACATAGGGCGGTGGGCAGAAGGATGAAATAAATAACATTCCCGAATTAGTTTTCTCTAAAACAGGGGCTCCTCGACACAAGAAATTGAAATTTATGAAATTATAGGTTCCTACAGGCCATAAACTATACATAGCAAATACGTAATTTTTTAAAGTAAACATTTACTTTTATAGATACAAAATATGTACTTTCATAAAGTATGGGGATGAGATTTTATAGAACAACGATGAAGCCCTAATTCCATGTCCTACAAAGAGCAGGCAGAGATACACGATGTACAAATTGAGAAGCGGGCTTGCAGACTATTTTAATTTTAAGGGCCTTTGTGACAAACATTGTGCAGGACATGTTGCAAAGATGCAATAAATGATAGTCTCTTTACGTTTGATTAGAAAGAAAGTAGTGAACACAATTTTACGACATTTATATAAAAAAATAATAAAATGTGTTACATATTGCTGAAAATTTAAAGAAACACACACACATACACACACACATATATAAGTGAAATCTGATATCTGAAATTTGAGTAAGTGATTTATGTCATAGTCCATTTTGAAAATGAAAAATCTAGGAACACATAAAAGCAGGAGGAAAACTAGCCTTCTCGAATTAGAGCATAGACGAAACCCTCATTCCATACTTAGCCAGTTTTTGGATCGCGGGTTCTCGAGCTGGGGACCTGAAAAGCGGATTTCTTTTGTTCCATGACCTTCAAATAACACCAAGAGTTCCGTGATGTACAAATTGATAAAGGAACCTGTGGACTATTTGAATTCCAAGGGGCTCGTGTCCCAAAAATTTAACATTTGGGAATTACTTTTCTTTACATAGGTTTTACACACGGTGGTGGACAAATGTACAAAAAATATAGTACCAATGTCTGTTACATAGGGTGGTGGACAGGAGGACCAAATAAATAGCATTCCCGAATTAGTTTTCTTTAAAATAGGGGCTCGTGGATACAAGAAATTGGAATGTATCAAACTATAGGTTCCTGGAGAGCATAAATGTACATAGCAAAAACGTAATTTTTTAAAGTAGATATTTACTTTTATACATACAAAATATGTACTTTTATAGAGCATGTACGGAGCACTCATTCTATATAATGTGATGGAGCCCAGATTACATACTTAGGTAGTTTTTGGAGCGCGGGTTGTCGAGATGGCGGGCTGAAAATTGGAAAAAAATGAAACGTGTTACATATTCCTGGAAATTTAAAGAAACATATATATGTGTGAAATATGATATGTCGAATTTGAGTGAGTGATTTATGTCATACTTTATTTTGAAAAAGAAAAAAAGAGAATAGAGATAAAATAAACAGAATGACTTCACATTCAACATAGCTGAAGATAAAAAATCCAGGAAGACATAAATATATAAGGAGACAAAAGAATAGTTTTATTTGGAATATATGAAAAAAATAATAGTTTGTTACATATCCCTGGAAATGTAAATGCATTTGTCATATAGATTGGGATCGGGGCTCCCACAGACCATAACAAAAATATGTACAAGAAATAAGAGTGTGGAAAGAAGTTGGACACGCTAGAATGTAATACCTGAAAAGTAGAAATGGGAAGATCAATTTTTGCCTATAGATTTCTACTCAGAAAAGGAATAACTGGATTGATAAAGAAAGGACTATCACTATACACTTACAGGGATGGTACGTATAAGTAATTTTTGTGTTTGGTTGGTCATGCCTTTCCCTGCTGGTTTTTGTGGGCAGCTCGCTTCAATAATTGGATTGATACACAGAGGATTTATGCATTTTCCTGTTGGATTTCGTGGCTGATCCACTTCAAGTTCTCTTCAATATAGCTTCTCAAGGGGGCGACGTTGATGTCATTGCGGATTCGAATGTTGAAAACTTCATTTTCTAATTCACTTAGATCAATTGAAAGTTTACACAGACCTTCATGAATGTCTCCATTCTGTAGCGAATACTCGACTAGTCAGTTGTCCACCTCTTCTTCATGATATTCAACAATTTTGTAAAAATTTTCTAAAGACAAGGCCTTGAAATTATCAACTTGTTGATCAAAATTATGCTTGGTTAACATCAATGAGTTGAGGATTAAGCTGGGGTCCTGGAAGCCATTTGTCTTTCCTGCTAAGTATATTTTGGTGAGATTTGCGAATAATGTTTCTTTCTTTGATATTACTTGCTCACATGATTTCACGATTAGGTACATGTTCTTCACTTTCTGTTTCCAGCATGCTTCTAATTGAGTGAGCCTTTTTTTGGACGGGAGATCATGTTGTCTTCTTCACGTCTCTGGAATGTTGTTGACATGAAAGGCGAAAGGGATGACCGAGTGCACATAGAAAGTTTCTTTAATCTTTAAATCCGTTTGCAGAAGTAGGAGTAAGTTACGTGCCTTGCTCCCTAGGGAATCCATATTCGGTGATGTTTCCCAGGCCTTGGCAATTAGTTCTATTATTTTGTTGATATTTTTCTCCACATATCCTCTACAGGATGTGAGGAAGCTGGAGGACCCTTTTAGATTTGTTGCAGGGGTGCACGTAGTCACATGCATGGCTATTTCCAAGGAACTGCCAAGCAATGGCATAGGAAACAAAGCTTCCTCTAATTCCTTAATCTGGTTCTTTAGTCTGGCATTTTCATCTTCAATGAATCCAACGGAATCATGAAGAAAATCTCCGGTTGCCCTATGAAGTTTAGAGATTTTGGATGTGTGCATATTGGCAAGGTCAAGTTCTAAACGATGTTTTCTTTTCTTATTTTTTACATCTCTTTTTTCAATGATTAATTTTTTTGATTCGGTTTCAAAAACAATGCTCTGGAATACGAAGGATTCATCTTCGTCAAAAATTCTGGTACCAACCATGTCCATTGAGCAGGCATGCTGAATTGCGTGTGCGGGCTTATCAAGGTTGCATAATATGTTTTCCAGATCAACGTCAATATCCATGTTTTGACGATAAATTTCGGGCTGCTCCGCCTCCCCTATAATTCTTTTTCTGTTCTTCTGCACGAGAAGCTCTTGAGGAAGATGTTCACTGTATCTCTACAAAACTGCTGTGGAGCTGCTGGTAGCAGTTTATCAAAAGGTTCGCTGGCTCTAGATGCTGCTTGAAATGAAGAAATGGAGGGGACAATATAACCCCCCGCAAACATTGCTTCAATGCGTGCGAATGGAAAATATCCTCATTAATGACAATATCTATGCGTGCTGTATGGTGACCTGTTAGAAGTAAAGCGTAGTTATTGCAAACTTAGAAGTGCGAAGGTGAGGGTTAGGGATAAGAACATTTAAGGATAGGAGGTTTCGTGAACGAACCAAGCTGGCAACGTGCAAATGACATTGCATGGTATTTGAAATTAAGACTGGGAAGCGATTGGAGGTTTCGTGAAGGAAGCAAGATGGTGGCGTGTGAATGACATTCCATGGCATTTGAAATTAAAACTGGGAAGGGAGAAGAAAATGCTTCGCAAAAATTGCATTAATGGAAAAACTTCTCGAGCCTTGCGTGCATCAATGACAACTTAGATGGTAGCTGCATGATGCCCTATTAGCATTAAATATTTATAAAGAAGACACACACACACACACACGCATATAAACAATATTTTTTATCATGCACACGTGCAAAGGTAACGAACACGGGGAAGGGCAAGCAAGGAAGGAATGGCCAAGTCTGAAAGTGCATGGTTCGGGATCGCGGGTTCTTGGGCGGGTAGGTTCAAAACAAGGTCTCTATTGTTTGGTGTTCTAAAAGTAGCACACAAAGTTCCGCCATATACAAATTGAGAAGCAGACTTGTGGGCTGGCCGAGATTTGACAGACCATCTACAATTTCTGGATCGTGGGTTCTCGGGCTGGCGGGGTAAAAAACGATGCTCTATTGTTCAGTGCCTTGCAAATATCTTATGATAATAAATTGAGAAGAGGATTTGTGAGGTGACCGGCTCATCATTCTACTCCAGGGCTGGTGGGCTCCCACAAATGAGCAATACATATTTGCAGGCTGTACATTGGGCCGATTTTCGCCATATAGAAATTGGGTTCTCGGGCTGGAGGGTTCAAAATTTCTTAAGCAAAGTAAAGGGCTCCGTCTGACTCCCACTGTACATTTCATAACTCATGTGCAACACCAAGTCTGTGATAAATAGATTAGTGTGTGTAGAAACGAGGCAAAAGTAAATATGTGCGTTTATAAAGTATGGACATGAGATTTTATAGATCGTGTACCGATATCGCATTCCATACTTGCAGGTTCTCGTACGGGAGGGGTAAAAAAATAGGTCTCTATTGTTTTGTGTTTTACAAATATCACATACCATTCCGCGATATACAAATTGACAAGCGGACTTGCCAGGTGGCTGAGAATTTATAGATCATGTACAATTTGTGCATCGCGCACTGTCGGGTTGGTGGGGTTAGAAACAAGTCTTTATTGTTCGGTGCCCTACAAATTTCTTATGATGCACATATCCCTTATTCCATACTTAGCCACTTATTTGGATCCCGCACTTGCGAGCTACACATTGTGCCTCTAATGTTCCGTGTCCTGCAAATAGTAATTCTAGTTGGGCGATATACATATTGACAAATGGACTTGCGAGCTGGCTGTCTCAACATTGCAGTTCTGCTGGATGGTGGACGTGCAAAGTAGCGGCTTCTTGGCACAAGATACCTAAAAAAAAAAAAAAAAACATACTTGCAAACAAGTTTGACAAATTCAGAGAAAGTAAAGGAAAAACTGTTTACTATGGAACACATGCAGAAAAAGAATGCACCTTTGCATTGATTCGTGTACATCTCTGGGTAGGAGTTCTTTGCACCTTCTAGTTTTCCTTTCTGTTTATATCAACAAAAGTACAAAACAAAAGGGCTATGAACATAAGATCAGATGTTAAGAAAAATGCAACTACTATGTACATATACCAAAAAAAAAATTGAATAAGATGAATAGAGTCACAAATAGTTTTTTTGAGGATATACCTTATTTTTTCTTTTTTTGCACAATGTATATTTTATAATTAGAGTAGAAGACCGTTAGTATGCTCACCAGAATGCTATGTGTAGAAATCAGGGATACGGATATGCTTTGAAACATAGAAATATGAGTTTGCAATAAGTTTGATGTATATGTCATAATTCAAGTGCAATACCAATTATATTGTGATAAGACCAATATGTGTCTAAGACAAACATATTGTATTGAGAAATGGGCACATTGGACCAGACATGGTCAATAAGTGCATTTTGCAGATGTGCTGTGTTGTTCAGAAGAAAGCACAGACTGTATTTGCACATTTAGTTTTGCAATTCTTTTGTTTTGCCAGTATTTTGTAGCATGTCAATATTGAAGTCTCCTACAAGTACAATGGATCCGTTCAGATGGAAATGGTCCAATGCATTGGAAATAACATTTACTATGTTGGAGAATGATGCATGGGGAGCAGCGTACATATTTAGTATTGCAACTTCTGTTCCATGGGAATTTTTTTTGGCAAGCACCAGTTCAACATTCTTTTCTTCGATATGTATGTGGTCCAAAATTGGTACATGTTTTTTCACCAGTATCATCACCCCATGTGTAATGTAACTTGATATGCAATTGTGATTTCAGAATTGTTTGTTCTGCGTGCATAATGCCATGTGTGTTTCCTGCAAGCACAAAATATCAGATTGTATTAAATCATAGTCATTCAGTATATCATCCATGTGTGCATTTAAGCTGCGTGTGTTAAGCGAGAGAATTGATACAGATGAATTTGTTTGTATGGATTGGTAATCATAATGCAGTTGCCATTTTGCGGTGGTCCTGAGTCGTTCCATATCAATATCAACTTTCTGTTTCACTTTGAAGTTATATTTTGTCAGAGGACTTAATAAATACAAGGAGTCCATGCTTTTGACACGAGACAGTGCTATGTATACAAGTCCATGTATCCGAATTCCAACAGGCTGAAATGCAACATTATCAAGTGTTAGTCCTTGTGATCTGTGGACTGTACGTGCACATGCAAGTTTAATCAGAAACTATTTGTGAATCTTCAGTCGACCTGCCTTTGCTGATGTTGATACTGGCTTTGATATTCGCAAAATAGGAGTCCAATCGCTTGCAGTGTTTGAATTATATAGATAAGACAACTTTCTTGCTTGTCGCTTCCCTATATGCGGTTCATGGAACTTAATCCAAAGGACATCTACTTTTTCTGTTTTCGTATAGCCTTTCG
This sequence comes from Picea mariana, assembly GCA_032191745.1. Classification (NCBI taxonomy): domain Eukaryota; kingdom Viridiplantae; phylum Streptophyta; class Pinopsida; order Pinales; family Pinaceae; genus Picea; species Picea mariana. The sequence goes on along the minus strand of JASDQU010104461.1, from coordinate 24,529 downwards.
GTATTCCATCTGCACCATTCACCAAGCCATCCTGTGAATCATAGTTACAGGCATATATTTCAACTAGCATTTCTAATTTCAGTGCAAGGTGCAAAGGTAAAGTGACTGAATGTTCATGACGTAGGACATTTCCATGGTTGTCTTCTTCCAAGTCATTCGAATTGATGATAATATCATCGCCAGGCATGAGCGACAACATGTGGCTATTATTCTTTGCAACATCCTTATTTCTGTAGAACAGGTAAGGGAAGGTTGGATCTGTTGGTTCAGGCCATAAGCACCTCAAATTGATATAGGTCAAGTCATCATATGTTTGGCTGTTTGTGCGCATTCTATTCATAATTACAATGAATGTTTCATCTGTCTGGCACATTGTAGTATGCAACTCAAATCATTTAATATTGTCTCTCCAGAAGTCATGGGTCACTATTTCCATGTTAATGATAGGTTGTTCAAATATCAAAGAATCTTGGATGGGTTGTGCCTGGTAAAGATCGCCACAGAAGATCATGTCAATGTTTCCAAAGTATTTGGTATGCACATGTTTTATGCTTCTTAGCCGACTGTCAATGGAATATAGGAACCGACTGCCAACCAAAGATGCTTCATCTATAAAGACAAGTTGGAGTTCCTCGTAAAGCTTAGATAATGTATCCAACATTTCCTTGCTAAGTGGAAGAAATAGTGACTTGTTAAAAGGCATTAAAAATGAAGAGTGGACTGTTGTTCCACCAAAATTGTATGCATCTTTTCATGTGTATGCAACTATTAGGCCCTTTGGTTTCATAGGATCAGAGAAATTATTTGAATCATAGATTTGTAGAAGCATTTGGAACAATGATTTAGCTGTGAATGTCTTGCCTGTTCCTGCTCCGCCTGTAAGGAACATGTGCAAATGACTGTTCATGTTCAACCATTTTTTAAGGGCAATATCCTTTACAATTGTTTGTTGTTCGCGATTCAACAAACGTCTTATTCTGTGGTATTCATTATTTTCAATCAGGAAAGGATGTTTTGTAACTTGAAAACCAAGGTTGATACTTTTTTCACTTTCAACCACTGGAGGATGAGAAAAATCCGCTTGTAAGTCATAGGACTCGGAAGGAGTTCTGGTTGTTTTTGGGTTTTTGAATGTCTCATCATGATCGCCAGGGTTTTCTAGGTCATTAAGTGAAACTTTTAGAACGCCCCATGTTGGATTAACATTGTAGGTAAATCTAGCTTCATTGATATGCACTATAGTCTCAAAGGCAACATACAAAGCCTCCCATGTAGAGAAGTTATGTATTAATGTCTCTTCGTTTTCATGGAACATAACGTACAACAACAGTTTTTTCTCTACAATAGTTTTCATAGTCACAATGTTTATTGTATTTGACAAACCGTATAATAGAGGTTTTTTTTTCTTTTTGATATGGGTGTACCATTTTTTTTTGTAATGCGATAGGAATTCTGCTAAGGAGATATGCCTAATAGGAGATGGACGCTGGATGTAATAATCAATAATAGAGTGACATATGACGTCCTCTGAATTGTCAGGTTCTTGTTGTAGCAAAACCGATGGTTTAAGCATAAATGTGCGTTTTTCAAGTGGAGATGTGTTTATGAAGACACATTTTCTTGAACTACAAGTGAGGGGCAAAGAAAGGGCAATGTGAACTACTTGCTGAGCAGACATTTGTTGAAGATTAAGCAATGTATTGCTAAGGGTGTGTATAATTTGTATGGCATCAATATGACTTCTTTCATGTTCTTTGCATATTTTTCTGAATGCAGATGTCATAGATTTGTCAATCTTCATCATATATGAGGTGCAGTAGGATGCTGTAGCATATGCATTTAGCACGTACTGTGCATCTGTATTTGCTTTCCACATAACTGGCATGTCCTTGGAAAAACTGTTGTTCCAAATATGGGAGAATTTTCATTTAAGGAAAAGTGTTGGTTGCCTAAGTGTTATTTGTATGGCTTGGATGTACTCATCTTCTGATAGATTTACCTGTGTCAAGAAGGCATCAAAGCTCATCATTTCGTCAAATCCTCCTTGTTTTAGAAATGTGAACAAGAATTTAGATTTCTCAACAAGAACACTATCCTCTAAACTAACTGGCTCTATGATTCTTGTAGCTCTCATTGGTGGAACGGGAAAGTTGTATCTGCAATGCGAGCTTTTTCATTTTCTACAACTTCTTGTATGGTAATGTCTATGGAATTTCGCAAGGTCTGGTTCCAAATGATCTGTATTGCATGTTATGTATTTATCTACAAATTGTTCGATCTCTGAATTGTTATCAGCTCTATAGACCGGTGCACCCTCTATCCACAACAGTGCGTGGTCATGCTCATTTCCCCTATTCTGGAATTCGGTCACAAAAAAGTAGTCCGATATTTTTTTGAAAAATGTTTCATCATGGCATATCAATTGTCTCAAAGCATTTATTCTATGTCCATAGTATTGAGTACATGTCACCGGGTCTTTTCTTATGAGGTAGTCACTGTCGTTATTTTCTAGTGTATCATTTTTTTTTTTAACTTTTCTTGTTACTATGCAGGTCAGAAACGACAGCCACCAATGGATCCCAACAATGCTCTGCACTTGTAAATGTGATGAAAAATGTTGGCAGCCCCAATTGCCAGATCATTGCGATTTTTTTTTTTTTTGTTTTGCTGCAAATAGTTAGGAGAGGTGCGGATGTTCTTGAAATCTATGTATCCAATATCGTATTTCAGAATTTTTTCTAGGTTTACTTTGTACTTCACATCCTTGGCCAACAAATTTCTTCCTTGTAACTGGCCTTTTCTTATTCGGACCCACATGCAGGACAAAACTTGCTCTATTATTATGCACATTGTTTTGAAAAACAAATTTGTTATGTGACAGGAGAAGTAATCGCTTGAATGTAGTAGCTCCCATCGGACTATTTTATGATAACTGAATCGTTCTGTAATATCAATGCCACGTGGATCTCTGTAGAACAGTGTTGGAAATTTCATTTCCTCAACGAATTTGTCCTTGAATATTCCAAGTGGACGCTGCCCCTCGCCAGGTGGGATTTCGACAATTTTGTCTTGCAAGTCACGAATGCACTGTGAATTAGTGAATCTATGAACCAATGTTTTAGCAGGTGTTTCATTCTCTGATTCATCACTTGTATCATAATCACTAGGATTTTCGAGAGTCTCTGTAGAGTTGCCATGTTCTTCTATGAGAACATTGTTCCAGTTGGCATTTATACAAATGTTCTCTGCTTTGTACAGGGCCCTGAAACATAATTCCTTTAATGCTTTCATAACAGCATGCAAACACACTTTGCCTGTCTGATACACATTTTTGTGTTGCAAGCGTCTTTTCAGAGCCACAACAATTGTAATTGTATTGTTAATGAACTGTGGCAATGCTTTTTGCACAACATCTAGTTGAACAAGAACATTAATAATTGATCCCGTTAAGCCCATCTGGGGTCGCTTATAGCTCCAAGGTCTGATTTGAGCAAATGCAATTCACAGAGAGACAAGTCTCTCCTCAAGTTCCGTAAGTGCACTTACATCTACTAGTGGTGTATTACATCTTATTTGGTCAGGGGTTGCAAACTGTGGCAGTTTTCCATTTTCAAGCGATCGTTTGCATGGAAGACAAACTTTCTCACTGGAAAATAGTTTATTGTGGGATGTCAGGCATGAAAGACTTACTGTTTTTTGAAAGACTTACTGTTTTTTGAAAAATTCAATTGTTCACAAATTGCACATGCAATGGAAGGAGTGTCTTTCATTTGTTTCATGTAGGTCTATCTTGCATTTTTTTCGCAGGGAAGTATGGGTAGAAACTATTTCCTGTTTTTCATGTACACCATGAACTGCCACAGTTGCATGACCATTCTGGGATATGAAATCGCACATGTTTATGTTATGTTCTGCACAGACAAATTTCTTTACATTGTCATATGTGAGTTTCTCTCTAAAAGGAAGTGTAGCAATGCATTTTTTTTCTCTCGCGCATGACCTTTTTCAAGTTGTGGTAACTTACTCTATGTTTCTTTCCCAAGGGCGGGATGACCTGGTGGCAATTGGGATGAATTTCACTCTCACCCAGTTTCTCAGAAACTATTTTACGTTTTTTGTTCAAGGCCTCTATTTTCTTATCAAAAGTCGGATGAATTTGATAAATAATTTTTTTCAAATTGTGATAACTTACTCTACATTTTTTTTTTAAGCCCTCTATGGCCTCATCACAACTTAAATGAATTCTATGCATGTTTTTTTTGTTCAAGCCCTGTCTGCCCATATCGCAACTGGGAGGACTCTCGTTTTCACTAAAAAGCATTCCACGTGTATGCAGATTCGACGCTGTTTGGGTGGCATGCACACTCAACCTTGAACTACCGATATCTCCAAGCAAAGGTTCATAATGGATATGTGCTGTATCTGTTTTCAATGAAAAGATGTGAATTGTTCGATCGTAATTTGAATCGGTAACCCAGGAATGGATAGTGCCAGCTGGTGAGGCCGACCAAACCTAGATCTTCACCTTGAATACCATAGACAACCATCGGAAACAGAATCTACAACCCTCCATATTCCCTTCTTCATATGGAAGTACCATGTTCACAAGGTATTCCTGCCAACTTCCAACTGCCGGCATATTTTCCACGAGATATGGGCAAAGGTGCTGATGCAAGCACCTAAAAGCCTGTTCCCTACCGCCTATAATCACATTGCAGAAGGACTGTACAATGTAAAGATGTAGCGACTAAACATCGAACTCGGCTGCTACCAAACAACAAATTGCATTAAATAGACTATCTCCACAGCTAGACACAACATTTGTTGCCAGCTGTAAACCATAACAATCTATGCCATCTAAAATCTGTTTCCATTGCGATTGAAGGTCTTTGCAAATAACAAACAAATAGATACGAGGACCTTCTATATTGCATATGGACATTTTTCTGTACAACAATGGTTCATAATGGCCACTGAGGGCATCGACATCATGGAACAAGATGCAATATGGATTGTCAGATGTAGTTTTGTTGAATAATAGATATCTTGTTTTTGTTGTCAATGACCATATGCCAATTGATATATTCAGCCAATTAGATAGCCACCGAATACAAAATGTATCTCCCCAAGGTCCCCTCTGATGTGCAGGTAGAACTGGAGATGTAGAGAACCACATCTTTGAAAAATACGTAGCCACATCATGTATTCCATGCAATTGCCGAAGAAAATCAGTTTCCAATTCGTATTCATAGGACTGCAAAGCCTCAACATCGCCATTTTTAAAAAAGGCCAAGAAATAATCTATCAATCCATTGCGCAGCTTGGTTGATGAATACCAGAAATGCAATAGAACCTGGAATGTATCAAAAAGGCAATCCCCAACAATATACAAGAATGCATCCAATCTAAAAAGGCCATTCCTATGCAAAACCACGTCAATGCTGTCATGTACAATGGACTGCGTATATTTTTCATACGACTCAACATCTATTACCTCTTTCATCTTTTCAACTGTCATTTTGAAGTTGTTTGCTAGATACTTTCAGTTTTTATCAAAACAGAGAAAAGCACAGGAAAAAAATAAAAACTAGCAAAATAAAAAAGAAAAGCAAAATAGCGCACCAATCCCCGTATGTATCTTTAAACCTTCTTCTTCTCAACTTGAATCCCCCCTAGTTCCCATAGCAGATGAGAAGAAAATAGACTGACATTGGAAACTAAACCAAACAGAAGAAAGACCGCACAAAAATAAAACCATAACTTAACTCAGTAGAAAGAAAACAGGTAGATGCAGTTTTCCGGCCCACAAAGTAGAAGCATACACTGCATCTACACCCCACCTGATGGTTCCCTCTTCTGATAGCTCCCAACTACTTTTCAGAAATCCCTCTGCATTGCGATTTTTGGAAAAACTATGGACGTGACATCCGCCATATGAAGACACATTGTTTCTAGAAATAGAAACTAAGAGCACAGACAAAAATGGTTTGGAACAAAATATTGAAAATCAGCAAGAACATGGAAACTTACCCATCAATAAAGGATGAGAAGACCTCAACGCCAAAAAAAATGCAAACCACAACAATAGGTCCAACAACTTGCAAAGTTTAAGAACACCAAACCAGTGAACAACCACGAAGAGCTCGAACTGCAAGTGCAGGACCTCAACTTTGCAAAGTTGAATCAAACAAGAACCAGAATCATGGAACGAAACAACGAACAAGGATGGAGCACAAGAGAAGGGATGTTGGGCATGAACAAAACCGTATTGCAAGGCATCTGTACAATAAACATTTAAGACTAGCAGAGATCTTAGGTAAACAATTAAGACAGTAAGGACCATCGAAGGGCGTAGGCCTGTGCAAGCATTTAAGAAAAGATGCAGCGTGGTAGGACTATTCTCTTGAAGCACGTAACAATAAAGCAAAAATCAGACATAGCAATATCGTGAAGAATGTATTCCACCCAGCAGAGAATGCTAAGGAAAACATTCGAACCAATGCTAGCATTAATCCACGTTTCACGAATGCATAACAAAATTTATGATTCAAAAAGACCATATACTACCAAATACTTTGGAAATGTAAACATATTTTACATTGGGAATAGCGAAGGCGACAATAAGACCTCCAATCCATTGTCTAATCAGATCTTGACAAACATGATACTTTTTATTATATAAAAATCGATATTTTCACTTCCTTGTTCCAACAATAGACAATAGGGAAATATTTCTGGCCAACGCACAAGCTAATGCCAGGTCAACAATTTATCGATCGCTATAGTCCCTCTATGCCTATGACAGGGACTAATAACAACTTATTAATTTATAAATATACGTGGAAAGTGCTAAGTTCAAATGTCTTTTCATTGATTAAAGTAAATATATATATTGCATTTAATATAAATTTAAGAATCGTAACTTTTTAAAATATCGATTAAAATGATTTATAACATATCATACAACTTACCCAAAGGAATAGGAACACCAAAGAAAATCATGGATGGATATGTAAGATGGGACAAGAGGAGGCTTGTGTTATCTTCAATGTCATAGTAAATACAACTTTTCAAAATATCAATTAAAATGATTTATAACATATCATACAACTTACACAAAGGAATAGGAACACCAAAGCAAATCATGGATGGACATGTAATATGGGACAAGAGGAGGCTTGTGTTATCTTCAATGTCATAGTAAATATAGGAGGGTTATGGGTTATGACTTAAGTAAGAGTTCATCATCAAATTATTACATTGATTGTGATTGAAGATCTTATCCATGACAATTTGGGGTGGTTTTAGACTTGAATTGCATTAGGATTTCAACATCTTTCTCACTTAAGATATTAAACAAGTCAAATTGGGGCTTTAGATTTTCAAGTTAGTTTCTTTTGTAGATTATTTCAAAACAATTTAGTATTAGATGCAAATACATTTTTTTTTTATTCATTAACAAGGGAGAGATTTCCTAGAAAGAGCAAATCTGCTATAATCATGTATATTTGCAGTTTGAGACAAAGTGGTTTTTTTTTTTTTAATATTTATTTAATGTGGATTGGTTTTTTGTTTCATTGACAAGAAAACGAGCTTAGTATCGAGGACAACCAAATTTTGGTAGTGAACAATTTTCTAAAAATGATTTAATAAATGATATGTTGTATATAAATACATTTCAACGTATTAACCATCTTCACATAATTTTTAATTTAATTTAATTTAATTTATATATTAATACTTGCTAAAAATCAAAATTGACCCAGTAGACAAAAAGGAATATAACATGTAAAACAAGAAGAAAGAAAACATATTCTAATGAAAAAATATACATAAAAAAAATTCTTTTAAAATAAATAAATAAATAATTCTGAACTTAAGAAGAAAATTATTGGATACAACAATTTGATGAGATGCGAAACAAAGAAAAAACTCAAGAACAAAGAAATTCCCTAATTTAAAAAAAATATTTATAACATTTAAAATTAAAAAAATAAATAATAAACATAAGAGTATATCAATCATTAAATATAATTATAATTTACAATATGAACTTGAATATTCACATGATAATTTATAAAAAAACCATCAATTTACCATTTAATTTAATAAATCTATATCAATATAATGATACTTTGAACATTTTACCATTTAATGAATCTATGTCAATATAATGATAGTTTGAATATTTACTACATACTTTCCACTTTTCTAAACTCAAGTGGTTCATGAAATTTAAAAACTCAAAAAGTGAGATGGTTAATAAAATTTAAAGAATATTTATTTGTAAAAAAAATAAATAATGTGATTAAAATTGGATTTGAATTTTTTTTGTTAAAAGTAGGTAAACTTAGTTTTTTTTATATATTTTTTTGATAAGAAGCAAAGTTTTGCATTTATTTTTTGAAATTTTAATAATTTAAGTTTTTTAAAAATAAATTAAAATCTCAAGAACAAAATTTTATGGTCAAAGTTCTATCAATAAAATAAAATATAGGTGATAGGAGGGGAGATATTCTTTGATCCCGGAGGAACACAAGTTGCATCTTATTTGTGGGGTCTAAGGTCATCATTAAACAATGTTGCAAAAGCTTATGCACTATTGAGAGGCCCGATCTTGGCAGTTGAATCACATATCTCTTCATTAATCATTTTAGGAGATTCCACGTTTGTTATTAGGGTAATGCCAGGAAAGTCACACCCACTAGATAATAGATTGGCCAAAGTCTTAGTGTGCAAGCTTCCAATGAGGCAAAAGTTATCAAGTTGATTTCTTTCTACCATATTAAGCATGAGCTCAATGACAAGGTTGATAACTTGGACAAAAGAACCACTCATTTAGCTATGGGTGAATTGGAAAAGGGGGAGGGGGGGCAAAACTATGTTGTTCATGACCATTTTACTATTAATTTTGACAAATACATGTTTATTTTAATATTAATTATCAACGAATATAAGCTTTTCGACAAATACAAGTTTATTTTAATATTAATTATTAACGAATATAAGCCTTTTTATTTATAATTTTTAACGACTATTTCACATTTATTTCCTATTTAATTTCACTCTGAATCTCTTTTCTAGCATTATAAAAGATTCTTTTGTCCCTAAAGATAGGTGGAGGGTCCACCCGAAATGTTAAACGTTAAAAAAAAAACATATATAATTCAATCTCCAAAAAATTTAGGCACTATGTGTTATAACCCTAAATTGCACCACACATGCTTACCTGGCATCAGGCCAACTCATATCCCTTCATTGCCAAAACATCTGCTGAACAACTCTTTGGAAATCCTCTTGGGTCAAGGCCCACACACCCTAACCCATTACTGCACGTGTGTGCACGTTGGCTGGCTCACTACAGCCCGCGTGTACCTATCAAAGCACGAAAAGAGGAAAGTTGCCGACGGAACAAAAAGCTATGGGTCAGTTAACTGAAACTCCCGACCATGCATGGTCGAGGGTTCGTCCAAAACCCTAGCTCCTTCTAGCCTATAAAAGAAGGGGTAGGGGTACCATTTGGAGGAGGAAAAAATATAGCGAAGAAACTCTTCCCATTTACAGAATCCATTGTCCCAACCCTTTAGCCTTTCCTCATGCCAAAGGAGATTTAACGCAAAGCAGTTGGAGGACAGAAGAGGAGGAGCCCAGGATCAGGATTAAGGAGCGGTGGCCGGTCTCGACTTTGATTGTAAGTTGATTCATTTTTCAAATAATAAAAGAATACTTTTCCCGTCCCAATGCATGAGTTATCTATGGTCTGTTTAATTTATGCTTAATTTCTAACCCTCAAGTAGAGAAGTAGCATGCATGCATAGTTGTTTGTCTTGATTGCAGGTCATCTTTGGAAGGAACATCGCAAGCAAGTGGTCAAAGCGCAACGTAGGATCTACATCGAACGTCGGAGACAAGGTTAGTAGTCATTCTCGATGCATGTATTGTGAAAGAGGGGTTTAAGTTTTGGGTTGTAGGTTAAAAAGTAATTTCTTTACGGTCAAAATCTGCATGCAAGTCTGACCCTAGTTTGCTAGTCCGTAGGGTATTTTTCCCAACAACAGAGTTGGCGACCGTACTGGGGAAGATACTCTTTAGGGTTTTCGGATTTAGTTAAGTTTTTGGGTAGTTTAAAAGATTAGATTTTTTGTCTTTCTTTGTCTGTCTGTTTTCTGTTAGGTCTAAGCTAGCAGGGAGCCTGGTTCTTTATACCAGTTTTTCCCTAACTGTTGCTTGACAGTAGTTGTCGGGACACACAGAGGTACATGCGGCCTGCAGAAGGCCTGCACGCGTGTGCCCGCGCCCTATCCTCTTACAGCTCGCGTGTGAATGCTTGCTGTAGGGATAACAGTAGCGTGTAGGCGTTCAGAAGACTTTGGAGGCAGTCCACCTCTTCCCTGTCATAATTATACATTCTCAGGGGGTTTTCCGAAATCCTGTCTGAGTCTTGCTGGTTCACAGTTCTATCTCAGATTGCTTTTTTCGCTTTGTTATTCCTTGCATTATTTTTTCTTTTCTGTTAGAAAAATCATCCAAGCCTTCAAGAGACCCTGGTTATCAATACCAAAGGCCTCTTCCTGGTCTGGGCTGCCTGTTTTTATTTTTTTCTTAGAATTTATACATACACACGACCTATACAAGGTCAGACTGCGTGTACACGCTGCCTGTTTCAGCTCATCACGCATTTGCATGCGTGTTGTTTTAGTAACAATAGCGTGCTTGACATGTTACTTTTTAATCAAGGTGGGGCAGTGATCCCCTCCTTTGATGAGAAGTATTCCTCTCAGGTGTTTGAGTCTAGGGGTTGAACAGTCAGTAGGTTAGGTCCTCTTACCCTTAGCCTGCTTTTTCTCAGTTGATAGTTGACGGAAAATATAAAAAGAAAAATTTTGTTTTATGGTTTTTAGAGAAGCGTAAGAGTCTTTGTTTTCTTGATTTCCATTGCGTGTCTTTACTCTGATTCTTTGCGATCTGCGCTTTAAGCCAGAATTTGTTTTTCTTGGTTTTGTGCTTGTCAGTATTTTCCCTTTGTTGCTTTATTAGCACTTAAATAAAAAAAAAAGAAAGATCTCTTTTTCATTTTCTTCTTTGTTTGAAGAGTGTGTTTCTGCATCATTAGCTAGGGAGAAGTCTTTTGTTTCGTAAGTTTTTACAATGCATTTAGAGCATAAGTAGCTCGTAGTCGAGCGGAATTTCTTTATTTGTGCTGCATAAAATCTTAGAAAAATTGAAAAGAAAAAGAAGTCTTTCTTGGTGAAAAGTTGCTGAAAATTTTGCATTTAGTAAAAGTATTTTGTTTCCAACTTTTTTCATTTATTTTTTGCTTTCGTCTTTACACATCATCAGTTTCACCTTAATTCCCCTTGACGTAAGAAAAATCCTTAAAAGCAACGATAATTTAAAATCTATTAGACTTTTTGTTTGTAGGGTTCACAAACTAGTTCAGGACTAGGGCCTTGGATTAGGTTGGAGAGGAAACTCTCCAAGGCCATTCAAAACCAAACATTAGAGTCTGTGATAGGGAGTGTAGAAGTCTAGTTTCATGGAAGTTATCTAGGACCCCCCTCTAACACAGGGGATAAACACGAGGTCGCATGCAGAAAGGTAGCGGAGATAACCCCTCCAAAGCCAGACCAATTGTAGTGGATAACACATATCGAGGGATTGTTTTGGGATTCCGTTGTTTGCATTTGCCATGGGGATTCGTGGGTCTCGAATCCGTTCGAGGTCCTCAGTTGTCTTCCGGACCATTTTCTCTTGATACCCTTGACAAGTTTCGGGCTTGATACCTTGCTCATTGTGGTCTACCCGACTTTCGACTGTACCTTCCTGGTGACTATTCGCGTGCTGACAACCTAGTTGCCAATCTTTTTAGGGACATACACAAGTGACTGCGGGGGTATACTGCGGTACCTAGGATAGACATCAGGCCATGCTTTGCAGATTATACCCGGAGGGTGCTTCCGTGTTCAAGTTGCACTTGCATCGGTAATTTCTCTAGTGTTGGTTGTTGTAACTGTTCTTCCAAATAGTTTAGTGATTGCTTGTCTTATCTCTTAGGGGCTTCTTTTTTAGTGTGTGTTACTGTTTGAACATGTAGAATATCTTAGCGTGTCTTGGATCTTCTCACACAGTGGAGGATCCCGAGCTTTGCCGGTCACGAAGGCTTCTGGGCCTACCGCCGGTTATATTGGAGCCACCCCCGCCACCATTGAGGCGGAAGCTAGACCAACAAGGGTCTTTTGAGGCAACCAGGTTACAAACCATTGTGCCCGAACAACTCCTAGAGGAATCAACCACCAATCTTGGCTCGGTTGAAACCCCAACCACTGATACCTGGCCACTGGTTATTGTACCAATCCAATTTTACGAAAGCCTGTGAGTGCCTCATACAGCTATGGAAACAAACGCTGTTACTTCTTCTGGGAATTCTTCCATTCCCACCACAGTTGCTACCACAGGAGAAACATCTCCTAACTTGCCGTCGTCGGTCCGAGCCACCATGGTCTCGGCCACAACTACGTCGCACAGTGGACCGAACCTGTCTATGGCGTCGGCCACAACCCCTTTTACACCTAGTGCGACAGACCCTCCGTTCTCATACGGTATGCCTAGTTCGGGTATAAGTCCTGCACTCACTCACTCCACTTGACAGACTTTGGGTCTGGGGGCAGGGAGCTCTAAGGATCCTCTGCAAGGTCAACTTGGGGGCACTCTTGTCCCTTTCAACGCTTTTCCTTACGCTGGAGGTCATATCCCTCCATCGTCCCCTTCGCTTAGTGGTCCGCATCAACAGTCCACCGGGCAGCCTGCACACACTAGTTTATTTGGAGTCGGGAGTCAAGGAACACCTGCGTATAGTATGCCGGTAGGTTCGTTACTGTTTGTTTGGAACGGGACGTTTGGTAACAACACTTTCTCATCCTCTGCTTTCCTGTCTGGGGGCAATCCCATTTTTGGACAGTCTACTCCGGCGCAGGGTACTATTTCTGCGCCGGGGGCATATATAGCAAGACTTTGGAACTCAGGACAAGGATCCGTTCCCTCCTCTGGAATGCCATTCTGGGGTAATTCTTTCCATAGTCAATGGAACCCTGGACAGACTACTATGCCTCTCCCATCAGGACCGACATGGGGTAATCCTTCCCAAAGTCCTTCAAACACGATGCATGCCCAACACCCTATGTCCTTTATGGGAAATCAATTGATGATGTCTTCGCAGATGCAAAATCCTTATGCTGGTCAGGGCCATGGTTTCTACCAGAATCCGGGCCAGCAGCCAAACTTTTCCTGGCAACCTGGTGCCAGTCAAACTCCAGGACCCTTTTTCCCAGGTTATCAACAACAACCCAAACTACCATTCCTGGCAAATTTACACTTGCCAGATTTGACAAGGTTGTTAAATGATCCTATTTGTCACGATCCACGTTGGCCTCCTATGCCAACGAAGTTGCCTTCGGTCATTTCAAAGTTCGAGGCCAAGCCCAATGAAGATCCAGGTGATCATGTGACTACCTTCCACCTTTGGTGTTCATCTAACTCGTTGAAAGATGACTCCGTACAATTGCGATTGTTTCAACGTACTCTTATCGGGAGTGCTGTGAAATGGTACATTGAGCTCGACTGCTCAAGATAGCCTTCTTTTGGCGAACTGGCGATGGCCTTCCTTAACCATTTCCAGTTACCTGTGAGATACGACGCTGGCACAGAGCTGCTTGCCAATTTAGAACAGACAACAACAAACCATATCTCTGATCATATCCGAGAGTGGAGACGCCGGAAGAGTCTAATCAAAGTACCAGTCCCACCAGCATTCCTGCTTGAGTGGTTTCTTAAATCTTTGGTCCCACAATTATCCAAAGACGTTGCGACTTCAGGAGTTTTCTCCGAAGAAGATGCCATCATGAGGGCTCAACAGTTTGAGCTCATCTATTCTCAGTCTGGTTTATTATACAACATCTTGCCGGATGCACCACGATTGATACTAAATAAAACTAGACAGAGAGAGGGACCACATGCCGATGGTATTGTTGGTTCAACACAAACCAAGCCCGCTGAGCAATTGACAAAACAATTGCAACATTTATCTATACAACACTCAGCGGCCAGCCAGACCACTGCTTTGGCTACTCCTCCTACCCAAATGTCATAGGTACACTCCGTGCAGTCAACTAACCCAAAGGCCACCCAACAGCCTGAAGGGAAGAAAAAACAACGAAAGAAGGGTAAGGGGGATAAAAAACCCACTGATAATGCTGGCAGGGACACCACAAAAAAACGGAAGGCGAGGTATCCGTGCAACTTGTGTGCGGAAGTGTTCGACAACACAGGTATTCCAACAGAGGACGAACACCTTCAGTAACCACTCGCATAACCAGATCAAATATCAACACACCGATTGTTTCACGTGGTAAAACCCCTACGGGGAAACATCCACGGCCCTAGCCAACGCGGCCACTTGGAGCAGTTTATTAATGCAAAGAAAAATATTACAGAGAGATTTTACAAGAGAGTTTCTCACAATCGATCATCGACAAATGACCCTCCATGCTCTTTAAATAGAGATTATGGACCAATCGGGTGTCAAGCCACGGATCAATGGCCGTTAAGATCGAGGAGAGTATGAACCGTCGGATCACTCTATGTCGGGAACATATCGTGACCGTCGGATTTCCTAACTACAAATGCATACTAATGCATACTAAAGAAACACACTTTTACCTAACG
>JASDQU010104460.1:290612-308369 GCA_032191745.1 Picea mariana | reverse complement strand
GAGTTCATCGTGAGTATCATATTAACACATCCAAATGAATATGCTTCTTCTCCAGTGAATGATGGCTCTAGTAAAGCGATTACTCGAGACAAAAACAACTCTAGAAATGGAGGCTATGACCACAATAGCAACAACTCTAGGATGTGGTTGATTCCCATCTTTTTCACATTGGAATATTCATAGTGACCCTTGAATTTCAACTCAATGTGCTAGAAAATGAGGGAAACTCTCCCTAATGCAAGGTAAATCTATGAAATGATGGACAAAAGAACTTACTACTATTGACAAACAACAAGACTTCTTCAATTGTCACACACATCGTGGGCAAATGGTAGAAAAAACCACTCAATAACAATCTAATCTCCTACTTACACTAATCATTTATCTACAAAGGATTAGCAATGCAGAAATGTCATGATCATGAACCCCTCTCATGAGAGAGTGAAGCCCATACTAGCTTTGATGCCATGTAGAGAAATGGTAGATTAGACATGGTTTTCACAAACCAAAATTGTGTTGAGTGATCTATTACAACAAAAAAATGTGACACATTTATACATCATTTATACATCAAGTTTTGTCTTAAGGTAGACACACTATCTTAGCACACTAACAACCTATTGAAATAATATCTTAACCACACAGCAAAATAGGAGCCAACTAGTTGGAGAGAATCTCTCATATCCAACTAGATCTAACAACCCTCTAAAACTTAGAATAAAACTATTCATGTAGAGGCAACCGCTATCTCACAATGACCAATACAATAATAATTACAAGATTTATATGATTAAGTGTGACATATTAATTTACATAGGAAAAGTAGGAGTTAATAATTCCAAAATAAAAGTAAATAGTCATGCGACTAAAAGTATTTTTTTTTCTTAGAAAAAAAAATTGTTATATTCAAAAAGGAATATACATGTTGTTGTCTTTGAAGTCCAGCCTTAGTAGGCTTTCTTTCGGATCTATTATACCTATCCTACCAGACTGTTTAAGGCCTTTTACAATACAAATTGTTCCAACTATTCAAAACATTTACAGCCTTACAAAAAAAACATTCTTTAGAGGCAAAATTCCATTGCCTTAGTTTATGTTCCTTCGAAGAACTCATAAAAGAAAAATTCTCATTTTTGCAAGTGTAGTGATTATTTTGAGAGTTCATATGCCTTTGTGTTGAGCTCCCTCAGAATGTGATGAAAAGAAAGTCATTCAAAATTTCTGAAGATGAGCTTGATATCTCTTTGAATTGAAGCCAGACTAGGATTTTGAATGTTGTTTTGGCCTATTCCCCAATCAATCACCACTTTGGAGTCACCACACACCTAGAGATTTTTCATATTGTTTTTTTTTATGTTTCCAAAAGATTCCAAAGTGTTAACAAACCACTCTCCTATTTGCACTAATTCGTCTCCTGGAGAGAACTGTGATGGCGTCAGGGAAGTGACCAAGCGAGGGGTAGGAACGTGAAAGAGAGTTTCGGGCACCTGAAAACTGGGAGACTGAAAAAACAGGAGCGAGAGAGGGGAAGGGGGCGGGAAGTGGAAGGCCTGCAACCCCTGCTTGAGGTTCTATGCCTTAATGGGTATGGCGAGAGGGGCTAGACCGCAAAGCTAATTCATTCCTCCGTGAAAATTCAGACTTCTCGTGCAACTAAAAGTATTATTACATAGGACATTTGATAAAATTAACGATACACGATTGTTATCACATATATTTGCCAATGGTAGTAGGTCGTCCAAGTTGTTCGGGGAAATAAGCTTTCGGAGTTTCGAAGTGAGAAGTGTGTGGAATTATCAAAGTGTCGAAGCCCAAACTCCCGAAATAATCTGAGCCATCAAAAGATGAGGACGCGTGGAGGCAGATCCCTCGCTTTGGAGTTCATAGCTCTAGAGAATTGTGGTAGATCCGTCGCTTCGGATTGACTCGAAGAAGTCGTGGGCACCGCCTGAAACATTCATGGGTGTCATGCCTCATCCTAATCTCGATGAAGGTAGTTATTGAAGATGGGGGCGGCGTTTGAGACCTTGTCCCACCCCATAAATGGAAAACATGCAGAGAGCATATGTAAAGGCATACTATCAATCCGAAGCTTCCTTATGGACAAATTTTCCTGTAAAGAACATAATTGTGTCTAGCTCGCATATGACATGAGGAGGACTACACAATCTAACAAAGCAGGTACCGAAAGAAAGTGTTAATGCAGTGGTCTGATCACACTCCTGGTGGTTGCAACATTTTTTATTATATATAGGCAGTTTTAGTATTTTTTTATGGTCGAATGGTTGAGCTAGGCTCCTTGTTATTGTAATATTTTTATGAAGAACACTGGATCTCTAGTTATGTATTTGTTTTCTGAGACATCTTGGTTAATCATACAGCTTTCTTGCTCTACCTTATTTGCCTCTAATACTAAGAGACTTCATTATTGATTGATTCACATGAATTGTTGTAACTGTATTATGATGAATGTTTGATTATAGTGTTGTTATAATTTCTTTCAGTTTATTTGAAATTTGAATTCAAGTGGATCTTGTGTTTAAGTTTTTCCTCCTTAGGTTGTTGGAAGACCTGATGTCCATGACAGACCTCTACACTCTCCTCACCAAATTCTTCCACCCTTACTCCAAATTACTAACTGAAGTTGATTCCAGACCTCAATTGCTTATGCATGCTAGTCCATATTTCTAAGTTAGAACGTTATCATCATTGAATATTCTCCATTTTACCACCTAAAACTCATTTACATTTATTGTATAAACTGATGGGTACTGGGCTTACCTTCTATGCAATCTGAAGGTGACTTCTAGTTCTAACACACGATAAAATGGAGAATAATATAATTATTTGGCTCCATACTTGTATACCTAATAGTTCTTTTGGATGTGTGTTAACTAATTTTAATTTTCACTATGCACGACAAGGTGGAGAGCATTTGTAAAAGAATAGAAAACTCCTCACCCCTTTTCCTTAAAGGATCCTAACCCACTTGTAGGTATGGGAATGCATACTAAACATCATAACCCACTTGGGGGAGAGGGAATGTATACCAACATGCTTTCATTTTATCATGGATTTTAGGGTATGCCTTCCAACTTGATCAAATCTAAGAGGGTCTCCACTGACAAAACAAGAAATTGTGCAAGAAATAAGAAACAGAGGATACATCTCGAGAATGAGAATGTGCAGAGTGTTATTGTATTAGATGATAGGCTAAATATATAAAGGGAAAACAAAACCACCAAATCAAGAAGTTATAACCAAATCCTAACCACTGGTACAGTTGGCAAGAACAGTTGGCAGTCTACAATCACACATTGTTGAGGTTATAACTAACACTCCATATTAAACTCAAAAGTTACAAACATCAGCATTGATAATGCCCAAGTGTTGTCTCTGAAAATAAAAAATGGTTTTTCCCAATGGCTTTGTGAATATGTATGCGAGATGGTCTCGTGAGCCACAAAATTGAAGAGTGATTTCACCATTATTTAATAGCTCGTGTATGAATTGAAAGAGAGTGTCAATGTGCTTTCTTTTCATATGAAAAACATGGTTTTTTGATAAAGCAATTGTTGAAGTATTGTCACAGAAGATAGGAGTTAGCTCCTTTTCTATATGTGACATGTCATTCAATAGTCTTCGCAGCCACACAACTTGACATGAAGCTGAGGTAGAAGAGACATACTCTGCCTCTACATAATATATTGATACAATGGGATGCTTCTTTGATTCCCAAGAAATCTGATTGTGCCCAGGTGAAAAGCATACCCTGAGGTGCTTTTCTGGTCATCTAGGCTGCTTGCAAAATTACTGTTAGTGTAACAAGAAAGATGATTATCTTCAAACTGAGTGTACCATAAGCCAAAATTGAGAGTGCCAACAACATATCTCAAAATCCTTTTCACCATCTTCCAATGAGAATCTTTGGGAGATTCCATGGACCTGGAAACCAAGCTGGTTTCATACATAATATAAATCCTATTTGTTGTAAGATACAACAAACTTCCTACTAAACTTTTGTACAAAGTAGGATCCACTATAGGGCTTTCATCTTGCTTGCTCAATTTTGTGCCTAGGGGTATAGGAGTTTATGTTGGATTGTAGTCTTCCATGTGGAATATTTTGATGATGCCTAATGCATATTTTTGTTGACATACAAAAATCCCTTTAGTTAATTGGTCAACCTCAATCCCCAAAAAATATTTCATTATGCCAAGATCTATCATCTCAAACTCAGATTGCATGGAATGTTTAAAACTAGTTAAATCAATATTTACAGTATATATCATGTCATCAACATAAAGACAGGCAATCGATATTTTACCTTGCTGATTTGTTTTTGTGTATAGAGTTGGCTCATTTTGGCTTTTGCTGGAACCACTCTTAATTAGGTAAGTAGCAATTATGTTGTACCAAGCTCTTGGAGCTTTCTTTAATCCATACAAGGCTTTATTCAACCAATACACTTTGGCTAACTTCTCTTGACTTCAAATCCTAGTGGTTGATCGACATAGACCTCTTCTTCTAAGACACCATTTAGGAAAGATGGCTTGACATCCATCTGGTATACTTGCCATTTGTGTTGAGTTGTTATGGATAAGAGAGTCCTTACAGTGTCCAACCTTGCTACTGGAGAAAACGTTTCACCATAATCAATGCCTAGTTGCTGTGAGAATCCTTTAGCAACAAGTCTTGCTTTGTGTTTTTCAATCTTCCCCTTTTCATTGAATTTAGTCTTATAAACCCACTTGACACCAATACTTGTCTTATGTTTGGGAAGATCAACAAGATCCCATGCCTTGTTCTTATCAATAGAGTCAATTTCTTGGTTCATGGCTTGAACCCAATGTGGCTCTTTAGCTGTCTCTTTAAAATATGTAGGTTGGCATGACATTAATGCAAAAAGATTATGATGATCAATATCATCCAATTGTTGATGGATCTCTCTCAAGCTTCGAGTTTGTTGATTTTGAATTTCATAGGATGAATTTCTGCTTGAAGAAGAACTGTCCTGAGAACTTCCAGGTTGTCCTTGTACCTGCAATCTTGGAAGGACAGGTTGATGTGTTTGTTGTCCTGAATTTTTTGTGTTTTTAAGAAGTGGTAGCAATGGATTTCGACTGTCCATAGGGCGATTTTCAAACTCACTCCAGAACTGATTTTCAAGAAATTTGACATCTCTGCTAAGAATGAGTTTCTTTGAAATCGGATTGTAGAGTCTGTAGACTTTGGATGTCTCACTGTAGCAAAAAAAAATGCATTTCTCACTTCGATCATCAAGTTTATTCCTAAATTCAAAAGCTATTTGAGAGAATGAAATGCATCCAATGGTCCTAAGATGAGAAACACTTAGTTTTGTCCTACTCCATACTTCTTGAGGGACCTTCATCTTGACACTAGTGGTTGGGGATCTATTCAGAAGATAAACGAAACAATGCAACAACTTCAGCCCAAAAAAAATTTGATAGACATTTGTCTCTGAGAAGGATCCTTGCCATGTTCATTATAGTCTTATTTTTCCTCTCAGCCACTCCATTTTGTTGTGGATTATACCTACCTGTGGTTTGCATGATTATGCCTTATGATTTGCAGAAATTTGTAAATCTTGTTGAACAGTATTGTCCTTCTCCATCTGACCTGAGAATCTTCACATATTTCCCACACTGTTTTTCAGTTTCAGCCTTGAACTCCTTGAACTTTGCAAAGGTATCAGACTTGTGTCTAAGGAAATAGATCCATATTTTCCTGCTAAAATCATCAATAAATGTTAGAAAATAAAAGCTACCACCTATTGATTTTTTTTGCATTGGTCCACATAGGTCAATGTGAACGAGCTCTAAGTGTTGTTTTGCTTAACTGGAGGACCATGGAAAGCTAGTTCACTTATGTTTTCTGAGAATGCAAGACTCACATGGGGGATTTTTCTCTTTGAAGATAGGTAGAACTTTGACCATGGAGTGCTTCTACAAGAAGCTTAGACTCTGAAAGGGTAGATGTCCAAATCATGCAAGCCAAATCATAGTTTCATTGGGGGTGGATGCACTTTGTGCATAAGATTGGGTCAGATTTGCAGTCTTAAGGGTCAGGGGAAACATTTTATTTCTGGTCATGTGGATTTTAGAAATCAATTTTTTGTTGGGAGGTTTGTCATATATCCTACATGATCCTCCTTCAAAAAGTACCTTATATCCATTTTCAACTAGTTGTCCTACACTTAATAGATTATGTTTCAGATCTCGAACGTGATAAACATCATGTATGTATGTCTTTACATCTTGTTTAGTGAGAATAGGTACAGTTCATTTTCCTTGAACCTTGAATAAAGAGTCATCTCCAAGTGTAATATCAAATGAAATAGAAGAATCAATGCATGAAAGTAAATCTTTGTTACATGTCATGTGATTGTTGCATCCATTGTCTAGCAACCAGAGGTCCTTGTGTTGTCCTTCAGTTTTTTGACATGAGAGAAACATCTCATCGGAGGTGTCTCCTCCATGATTTGAGACATGGGATCTTCCTAAGTGTTGATCTGCTTGCTTCTTCCTGCATTCAGGTTCATAGTGCCCATACTTTTTTGCAGTAATAGTATTGTAGGCTTGCTTTGTCATTGGATCTCCTCCCTCTACTTCTTTGAGGCTAGAAATTATGATGTATATTTTGATGTGTGGGACCTTCACCTAAGTGATGGTTTCTTGGACTTCTCCCTCTTCCTTTGTGACCTCTGCCTCTGCCTCTGCCTCTCCCTCTACTGAAAAAGAATTGAGTCTTGAAAGCATTGACTATCAACTTGTCTTCTAGATGTAATCCGGTCTCATGTAACAACAGAGAACCCATGAGTTCATCGGTTGAAAAAATTGACAGATCCTTGGATTCAAGGATGGTTGTAACAACCATCTCAAATTTATTTGGAAAACTTATGAGGACTTTCTCAACAATCCTTTAATAAGGGATGGTTTCACTAGTCAACCTAATCTAGTTTACAATTCCCATGACTCTGGTCATAAATTGATCAACATTTTTATACTGTGACATTTTTAAGGTCTCAAAATGTTTCCTCAAGGTCTGCAGCTTGACTATTTTGACCTTGTCATTTCCCTGGTAGGTTGTACTGAAAATGTCCCAGACCTGTTTTGAGGTAACAACACCTGTGATTTTAAAAAAAAATCGATTCATCCACTAAATTTTGAATCCATAACTTGGTCGTATTCTCTCTATTCCTCTGTTCTTCTTGAGCATTTCTCTCTTGATTGTTCATGGCAACTAGATCTGTTGGATCTAGTTCCACATAGCCAAGATCCACTAGATCCTAGCACTCCTATTCTTGTAAGAAGGATCTCATTCTGAGATACAAAAATTCATAGTTCTTTCCAAGAAGAATTGGCCCTTGTGTTGGTCCTAATTGGTTAGAGGTGGCCATTTTTGTAAAAAAAAAACAGAACAGAAAACAAGTTGTTAGTATTGTTCATGATTTTTCTCATGGATAAAGAAATACCTTTGATATCACTTGATGCAAGCAAACAGGTCCTCTTCATGTTTCCTACACATAAAACTATGTCCTCTAGGGTCCAAAACACACGAGCGAAGTTCGAGGTCTTAGCCCCTTTAAAAAAATTGATTTACAAGAAATTTTGTTTTTTGGTATCGATCTTGCTGGATCTAACTATTCGAGCACAAGATCTCACAGAGTCAGAGCTCCGAGTTGCATTCTTTATCGACTGTAACCTTTTAATGGCGAAAACCAAGTGCTCTGGAGCTTCTTTTTAACGAAAAACATTTAATGTTAAACCCTCATATGACCAAGGGAGAGAACCAGGTGGTCCAGGGCTCCAAGCCCTCGACATTTGAATATGTTAAGACCTCGCTTCCTCCGAATAATCGAATGGGATTAGTCCCGAACAAGAGCAAAGATACACAAGCCTCGTTGACCTGAGATCAATGACCCACAATTACTTCAGGACTCTGGGCTTCGAATCCTTCCACCGCTCTAATTCACAATACACAAATCCAATGACCCTCGGACTCAGCGAACCAACGACCAAGATCTTCTCTGGAACTCCGACCTTCGGGAGTTTTTGTCTTCTAACTCGCGCAAACCTTCAAAGTGTCGAATCTCCAAGGTGACGTAAGCTTCATCCAACGGTTCAAATGTCTTCTGGAATGATTGGTCAGGATCCACTTTGGTGCTTCAACCTTCAGGGCTCTTTCGGTCACTACTTTTCATTTCTCTCGGAGTGTCATATCGTCGAACTATCGAATGGCTTCCACGTGTCTAACGTGATCAATGACCTGGATTTTCTCCGGCTCTTTGGATCTTCAGGCGACTAGTAACCTTTATGAGATCGTCGAATGTGGGGATCGTCTGACACATGTCTACTGGATCTAATGGTCTAGAGTCACTTCAGATCTTCGGGACTTCAGGCACCTATACACCTACTTGGACAAAGACGAAATTCGTCGTATATGCAAAGTCCCCTCTATCTTCTCTACATGCGACCAGGAGCTATGACCTCAGCTTAATCCTTTAGGCGCTAATATCACCTTGTAATATCGACGGTCGTGTTTAAATGGACTGTGAATATCGATGACCACGAATGATTGCAGAGCTTAAACTTGCTCGCGCTTTAATTTTCCTCCCGATCTCCTCAATGCAAATATGCTCATCTGTTGTGGAGTTGATGTTCACCATTGATCTGTTGATCTATAGAGATCAACAATCCAGATGAATTGTGGAGTTTGAACCTGCACACATTTTAATTTTCTTCTCGATCTTCGCAATGGCTCTCCGTCATCGATCTGCCTTCAACGAGATCTAACAGTCATGACTTAACCTTTCCTTGATCTGACAACTGTTGTCGCTAGTACCCAGATTTAACGGCTGAGATTTGTCCGCTCCTCTGTGCGCTCCTCATCTTATCTGGGCTTGATCTAATGGCCCAGATCTATTACCGCAGTCGATTTAACGACTGATATAGTGTCTCCTCTGCTACTTCTGCATTTGCCTCTTGAAGAAGGGATTTCATGAATTCTTGAATGCTCTGTCTTTGAATCTCCTTCTACAGGGATGCCTCCACATGATGTGAGGTCTCCTATGCTCCTTTTTGGCAAACTACTCTCCAAGCTCTGTGAAGAGTCTTACCTCCCGCACTCTGATACCATGACAAAAGAAGAAACTGTGCAAGAAACAAGAAACAGAGTAAACAGCTCGGCAACAAAAATGTGCAGAGCGCTATTGTATTAGATGATAGGCTAAAAATACAAAGAGAAAACAAAACTACCAAATCAAGAAGTTAAAACCAAATCCTAATAACTGATAAAACTGACCAGAACAACTGACAATGTACAGTCACACATTGTTAATTGTTGAGGTTATAACTAACATCCACTGAAAACCAGGATGATTGCATCTCATTGCTAGAGCTATATGTACTTTAGGCGTGGAGAGTAGTGCTCGAGGTTCTTCATTGCTTAGAGAATGTTTCGTGGAGTTTTGGCATGAGAGCTTTGTTATTCTAGTTCAAAAATAATTTGTAAGAGAAGGGTTGATCTCATTTGTACTCATACCATGGGATTGTCGAAGTCATTCGTTTAGATCATAGTCTAAACCTTTTTTTCATTTATATTTTTCAAACTATTTCAAATAAGTTCAAGTAAATAACTCTTTAGAGTTAATTGATTTTTTTCAAACTATTTCAAACAAATTTAAGGAAATAATATTTTATATTTAAATTTTAGTAAAAAATGTTTTAAATGGATGGAATTATATATATTAATTATTCATATTGTAAAATCAAATTATAAAAACAATTTAAAATATTCTATTTTTAATTATAATTATTAACTAAACACTCTAAAATTACAATTTTAATTAAAAAAAATATTCAAATTTAAATAAAAACAAAAACAGTTTAACAAATATGAAAAAATGAAAATAATATAAAGTTTAATACATTTGTAAAACACATTCTTATAGTTATAAACAAATTTGTTAAACACCTCCATTTGAAAAAACTACACATGGACAATACTTCCACATAAATTGCATTCCAACAAAAATTGCATTCAGTAATTATATTCCTCGGATGCCTATACATATTTTTACAGACAGACGAAGCAGTGCGTGTATATATATCGAGAATAGAAGGATTAGAGAAATTAATTAGATGACCTAAACACTAATTTGACTTGAATGCCAGGGCTGCTATAGAGGAAGCTTGACACGTAGGCTTTATACAATTATGACTAATTCATGGTCCTCTTTTTTCAAATAAAGCTCATACTCTCACCAACTATTCGCCCGCCGACTGAACCATCATCGTATCTATAACCGGCACCGCATCCTGGGATTGGCTATGCTCTAAAACCATCCAACGATTCAATTTGGGGATGCTCTCGTTGGACTTTCTCGACCTGTCCACGTGACCATTTCCACGTGCCGAAAATTAACTGTTGACTCTATGTCCATGTGACGAATCATAATCAAAAGTTAGTTAGCGAGGACAGAGTATTTATGTCGGACGAGTAATAATATAGATATTTTCTTTTGCGTTTGATAAATCTTTTTTAATTTGGGGTGTAATAAAGTTGAAAAATATTTATATTTTTAGAATTTAGAATTAATAAAAATCTCAATATTTAAAAATATTTGGGATGGTAAACATATTTATAACATGTGGGTCTAATGGTTAAGAACATGTATTTTTTCTTAAGAGGTTACAGGTTCAAATCGCTGAACCTTAGTAGACTTTACCAGTGAAATTGTTGGGTGGAGAGGGTGACCTTAAAAATAGATTATTATTATTATTATTATATTTATATTGAAGTTTAGGAAGGTTGGTAGTGTGATAAATATTTTGAAATTTAGATCTAATATAGGTTAGGTGTCAAAAAGGTAACACACTCTTTTATCCAATAACCTTTTAGAAATTGACCAAGGCCTAATTTTATTATGGAACTTGTCAGAATTTGTTTTTATCTTAACAATGTTTATTTTTTTTAACACTTATAAAAACAAAAAGATAATTTTAATTTTCCAAATTATTATTAATGTATTTATATTTACATAATAATAATATTTATACTATTTTTATTATTTATGTATAAATTTAAAATCTTTTTATTTTTATAAAATAATTATATGTAATAATATATTTATATATTTTATTTATGTATAATTTAAAATTTTTTTCTCTTTATTTATTTATTTATATATTAATGCCTAATAATATATCTATCATAATGATTTTTTGATTTAGGGTTTTGAATATCATTCGTTCCATTTAGTCTTGTAGAATTTGTAATTGGTACTTTGAACCTACAACAACATGCAATTAGTGCACAAGTTAATTCCAAACCATTTGCACCTCCGTGTAATTCATATTTCATTAAAATTGGAAAAAAATAATTAGAGACTATCAAAATTGAATTTTATTTCTGTTTATTAGACTTCCAATGGTCACCACCAAATTCCTAGTGACATGCTTCAATACAGCATTATAGATTTAATAAGAACCTAAAAAATTATGGCCGTCCACCTTGAACATGTCGCAAAAAATGACATGGATTTTGACATTGTGGGACCCTCTCAATTGAAGAGATGCACACTTTACACCAAAACATACATTACAGAAATGGGCAACGTCAATGAGGTAAGGGAAGACTAAACATCGAATTGAAATGCATTATTGTTTCTCTTTCCTCCAAAAATGTGATATTTAAGTGGACCGTTGGACTGAGGTAGGGGAACAAGCGACTCATAATAATATCCAAATGAATATCCCCTCACATCACATTGATCCCCAATTCCTCCATTTTGGAAAAGGTGGATCGAATGGCTCTGATGGATCTTCCTCCTATCCTAATCTCCTCTCGCTCTACCGTGACAATGCACCATGCATACTAAAACAAAGGTCTCTCCCATTATGTAGAGGTGCATTGGGGTCAAATCAATTGGATGCTTGACTTGGTAGTGCGTCAGTACCTCGGCGGGTGAGGAGAAGATGTCTCTATATTCTTCCACGATCCTATCCACTTGCTTCTGCTGCAAAGAGAGGCTCTATGTAGAGGCCACAGATGTAGCATCGACCTTCTACTTACTATGAACACGGATAAAAAAGAAGACGAACTTCCCGGTCTGTGAAATGACCTTACTACATTGCTTAGCAGAGATTAAAGAAATAGCGGTAGGCGGCACTACCTTTGGTATCATGTACAATTGTTTACCCAAAGTAATAATAACACTGTGGGGTCTAGACTCATAGACAACATGACGCTTCCACAAATATGGTTTTCTTAAAAGAACATCAAAAACTTCAAGGGGAGAAATATCACACAATACCTCATCTTTGAAAGGCTTGATGTCGTAGGGAAGACGACACTATAGCCTGACACAAAGATCTCTCCCTTCGCGAAGCCATCCGATGGTGTAGGGTTGTGGGTGTGGTGTCGTCGGCAGGTCCAGTTGCTTGACGACCTTTACTGAGATCAGGTTCTTCTGACTGTCGCTATCGAAAATGAAATGAAGCGGAGCCCCCTTTACCCACATATGTGAGTGAAAGAGGCCCTCCCCTTCCTCTGGTTCTTCTAGTTCACTTGGATGGAATTTGGTTGTAGCAATAGTGGCATTAGGTTCAACATTGATAATCTGCTTCCCTCCTTTTGGATTTGATTCAGAATCAAAATCGTCTTCTAACTCGAAAGCCTTCAACTCAGCCATGAGTGACTGCTTGGAGCGACATTCTTCAATCTTGTGCCGAGGGTTTTTATGGTACTCACACCATTTTCCCGTATCCTTCTTCGTCTTCTCGTTGCCCTTATTGTGCTGCGGCTTGGACTGGTTGTCCTGAGAGTGGCCATCTCGGCTCGGTCCCTTGATGTCTGGGTTGGGGCCGCCTTTGACCTGCTTCGGCTGTGAGGAGTTTGCAGATCCAAACTCTCACCTCTTCTGCTTAAATTTATGCTCGATCTTGACAGCGCATCTATCAGTCGTGCCCAATGAGGCGATGTCCAGAAAATCCATTTCTATTTGAATGTATCTATGCAAACAACCGCAACATTTGAGCACCAGATGACTCTTAGAGTCTTTGATTCCCAATTTGGTGCGCAGGGTATGGAAAATATTGGTGAAATTTGGTACTGTTTAGTCCCTTTCCTGAGGCAGGGTGGTCCTGGGTCCATCTGGTGTATTGGTCCTCGTAGCTTCTAACATGCTAGTATTGTTCTTTAATGGCATCCTGGAAGAAATGCCATGTATGGGAAACCACAAATATTGTAGATTCATCTATGGCCCTTTTCTTAGAGTAAGTATCCCACTAGTCCTTAACACGGGGGACGACCTTGAGGAGTGCAAAAGTAATCTTTTCCCTATCGAAAAATTTGTGGACCGAAAAATACCCTTCGATGAGATTCAACCATTTATCTACAACATTCACATCTATCACTCCTTTAAATAATGAAATATCAAAATTTACGTGTACCTTGAAGGGGGTTGCATGGCCGCTTGATGAAGATGCTTCTCCTGTGGGCAGCCGTCAAAGGATCTACGCAAAGTTGTCCATCATTTCATTCCTTTGTCGTGTTAGGGATTCCTCGAGCAACATTTTAATATGATCTCCTACTCCATCATCTTTCTTTTCGTTCCCCATGGGTTGTTTTTGGGTTCAGTGCGACCGATCTTGCAATGGTTCGATTGGTTCGAGTCCCAACTTCTTGTATCCAGATCTTGTCGGGAACATGCACGAAAATAAATAAATGAAGAGCATACCTCTCTGATACCAATGATCTGGATTTAGGAGAGGAACGAACTGATTAAGATACTGAATACAATAAACACAGAGATATTAAGAACAACATAGATATTCAGTGAACAATATCTTCTATTGAATAAATAAAATAGGCCGAAAATATAAAACTACATAACTAAAACACTTGCTTGAATGGTGGTAGTTATCTATGAGAAGAGATGTGGCTGCTACACACATCCGTCTGAGCAGAATGATTACAATGAGGCTCCAGAGGCCTTTTTGATATTACCCATGAATGTCAAAACCCTAGACATCCAAAAACCTAACCCTAGAAGGTGAAACACCAAAAGTCATGTGGGCCCCTATGGGTAAGTTGGCACTTCAACTTCCTGGGGTTGTAACTTTTGCATACGACCTCCGTTTTAGGCGCATGATAGCCCGTTAGAAAAGTATTTCAGAGTACTAAGTATTACGTTGTCAAACTCTGAATTCGTTTATAGTTTGACTGTGGCAAGACAAAAAAAACATTGTTTAGGGATCCAAAACGACACTAAAACTACAATAAGATGTGTTGACATGAAAACATACAAAATAAGTCAGTTGGATTAGGTGAGAGGACACCGTTATCCACCTAGAAGATGTGTAGGGATTCAGACAACCCCGGAAGTGTATAACCCACAATTACAAATAAGTACAAAGGAATGTGTTGAGCTAAAAACAAACAAGAGGAACCAGTTGGAATAGGTGGGTGGCCACCAATATCCACCTGGATCATAGATGGTGCACATGTTCAGGTTCTCATCTTCCGCAAACATCCATGCATTGCATGTACCCACCTGAACTCCTCCATTATGTTATTAATTGTTGGAGATGGGTGAGTGCGCCAAGTAATATATGATCAAGACTAGATCAAATTGTTAAGCAATAGATGGAATCACCTTAATAAACTATCTTAGGAACACGCAACATTATACTGCTTCCAAGAATCCTCCTCTAACAAATAATGCCATATCAAATGGAGGGGTTGAAAGCACACATACCAATTAATCAAAAAGAGAGACATATGACAAGAAGTGTCACCTCCAGAATCTTCGTGATGATCCATTTCTCTCCATGAAAATCTCTATTAAGCATCTCAAGCCTTATGTTTGCTCCTCATTCCCCACAACCTTTGCACAAGTAGAACACACAAACACTAAGTAGATCTCCACACTATCCTTTCATGATGGGCTTCACCTCCTTAGTAAAAATCTTTTATGGTCAAACCAAACTAATATCTTAACAAAATGATATATTGTTAACTAAATTGCAAGCTCAAAAAATAATGGTTTTATCACCATACTCCAGTGCATCAACAACTTTTGCACATATATATTAAGTATTATTCTACCAGGGAATAACATTGGTCCAATAGATTTGGCACAAGAAGAAAAGTGCATTGGTCGTTGCATATAGTCTAAACCCTTTAATATGTACATGATCCACACTTCACTTTTGTCTACAAAAACAGATCTAGGATTTGAGCAGCGCACACCATTCATTCACTTTGTAGATCTAATGGCTCATTCAACAAGTTCATTGTGAGTATCATATTAACACATCCAAATGACTATGCTTGTTCTCCAATGAATGGTGGCTCTCGTAAAGTGATCACTCGAGACAAAAACAACTCTAAAAATGGAGGCTACAACCGCAATAGAAACAACTCTAGGATGTGGTTGATTCCCATCTTTTTCACATTGGAATCTTCATAGTGACACTTGAATTGCAACTCGATATGATTGACAATGACGAAAACACTCCCTATTGCAAGCCAAATCTATGAAATGATGGACAAAATAACACATTGTTATTGACAAACAACAACAACAACACTTCTTCAATTGTCACACGCATCATGGACACATGGTAGAAAAAAACACTCAATAACAATCTACTCTCCTACTTACACTAATCCTTTATTTAAACAAAGGATTAGCAATGCAAAAATTCCATGATCACGGGCCCCTCTCATGAGAGAGTAAAGCCCATACCAGCTTTGATGCCATGTAGAGAAATGGGAGATTAGACATGTTTTTCACAAACCAAAATTGTGTTGAGTGATCTATTACAACAAACAATGTGACACATTTATACATCAAGTTTTGTCTTAAGGTAGACACAGTATCTTAGTACACTAGCAACCTATTGAAATAATATATTAACCACACACCAAAATAGGAGCCAACTAGTTGGAGAGAATCTCTCATATCCAACTAGATCTAACAACCTTCTAAAACTTAGAATAAAACTCTTCATATAGAGCCAAAGTCTATCTCACAATGATCAATACAATAATAATTACAAGATTTGTATGATTAAGTCTCGCATATTAATTTACATAAGACAAATAAGAGTTAATAATTCCAACATAAATATAAACTAGCACAATCACAAACTTGTGGCAAGTGAACGTCGAAAGGTTTCGGTTGGCGCAGAAAATGAAACGTGGATTCACATCTCTCTAGTATGTAACAAAACCTTAATCTTTCTTAATCACTCAGACATGACAATCAGCTAGCCACCATAGTAAATTTTAAATATGATCAAGTAAAAGTAAAAAAATAAACATGTAAACGGATGTCTTTATAATAGTGAGGAAGTTAGTGGTTGAAATCACAACCATTGATTTATTGGGACAACTAAGAATATTCCATCAATATTTAATCTTGTCCATACAAAACTGATTAAGCACTAAAAACCTATTAAATGTGTCCATTGTCAATAAGTGTACACCTTTCAATGTAATAATTGTGAAACTAAAATATTATTACATTTAACATTTGAAAAAATTAACAATACACAATAAAATGGAGAGAGTAGTGGTGGAGGTTCCTCATTGCCTAGAGAATGTTTCGTGGAGTGTTGGCATGAGAGCTTAGTTACTCTAAAATTACAATTTTAATTACAAAAATTTATTAAATTCAAATAAAAACAAAAACACTTTAACAATAATGAAAAAAATTAAAACTACCAACAATCACTTTTTAAATTAATGGCGCCATTTTTTATCTTTTTAAATTAATGGCACCCATCCGCCGCTTTTTACATAGAAGTGGTTGTTACTAGTTACAACCAACATGGATGGGGTACAACTATTAATATATTAATACATTTTAAATGTAATAATTAATTATTAATTAATTAATTATAATTTAGTAATTAATTAATAATAATTAATCAATTATTAATAATTTATTAATTAATAATAATTAATTATTAATAAATGATTAATTAATAATAATTAATTATTAATAAATGATTAATTAATAATAAAATATATATTAATTAATAATTGATAATAATTTAATTATTAATTAATAATTAATAATTAATAATAAATAAATTATTAATTAATAGTTAATAAATGATATTAAATTAAATATTAATTATTAATTTACAATAAATCAAATATTATTCAATCAAATTTAAAATAATACACACCATAATAAAATAAAAAAGTAAATTATAATAACAACGTATCACATGTAATAATAATAATAAAATAATACTAAACTAAACATAAAAAAATTATATAACATATTAATTAATTAAGCAAACATTTTTAATGCATTTCTAATGTATTGATGATGATG
Source organism: Picea mariana (assembly GCA_032191745.1). Lineage (NCBI taxonomy): Eukaryota > Viridiplantae > Streptophyta > Pinopsida > Pinales > Pinaceae > Picea > Picea mariana. Next base: position 290,992 of record JASDQU010104460.1, on the reverse strand, counting down.
ATGATTAATTTCCACTAAAACTTAAAAGCATTAAGAGAAGCTTTCCAAGATCACCATACTTTTGTTGAGTTAAGAAGTTAGGAAGATTGGTAGTGTGATCAATATTTTGAAAACAAAATCTAATAAAATTAATAAAATATTAAAATATTATTAATTAATATTTTAACAAAGCATCCATACATTAATAATAAAATAATAAAGTATCCAAAAATATAATAATAAATTAAAATATTAAAATACTAACACAATATTCATAGAGTAAAACTAAAAATATATTTGTACTACATTATTATTTATACATTAATACATTGATAATAATATAAAAATACATTTATATATAAATGTATTAATTTAATATTACATAAATGTAAAAAAACACT
>JASDQU010104460.1:274901-290493 GCA_032191745.1 Picea mariana | reverse complement strand
ATAACATGTTAATAAACAAATACTTTAATAATATTTTGTATTAATATATTGATAGATTTGTAAGACAAAATAAAAACAAATAAATAATACAATCTATTAACTAATTAATAAAATAAAACGTTAATAATAATGCAAAAATATATTAATAATATATAAATACATAAATGTATAAAAGTAGCAATATATTTATTAATTAATGCCTTAATGTAATGTATAAATTAAATATTAATGTACATGGAATCAGTAGAAAAAATAAGAGAAGAGAGAGATGCCAAAATCTAAATAGAGTTAAAAACATTAAAAAAAAGGAGTGAAGAAAGAGACGTAAAACTCCAAATAAAGCTAGAAGCAATGATTGATAAAAAAATTAAAGATACCATTCAAACTCAAATAGAGGATAGATTCTTAGGGTTCAAGAGTAAATTGCAGACAATGAAGGATAGAATTCAAGAAATGGAAAAACATAAACAATCAACCCAAGAAGGAGGCGTTAAGGAAAATTACAACTTGAGAGATATGATTAAAGAGCTAGAAGAAAAACTAACCAACAATTTGACCCTCATTAATATGGAAAACAAATTGGATATCAAACCCATCAAAGAGGAAATGAATAAGCTAGTCGAATTGGACCATGAGCGTAACAAAAGAGCCTTGAACCTCATAATTTTTGGTACAAGAGGAGGATACGCTAGCAATAGTAAAAGAAAATTAAAAAATAAATCACAAATTGATACAACTTACATCATATAAGCAAAGAGGCTAGGAAAAATAATTGATCATAAAGATAGGTTGCTAGGAAAAACAATTGATCATAAAGATAGGTTGATCCGTGTCAAAGTAAGTTGTAATGACCATAAATATAGCATACTTAGTAAATCTTCAAGCTTAAAAGGGTCTGGAATATTTATAAATGCAGACCTCATTCCCAAAAAACAAGCTGAATTAAGGAAGGAAGTTCAAAAGGTAAAAGAAGCCAGGAAAGAAGGAAAATGGGCAATAATTAGAAATCGAAAAGCTATTGTTAGGGATAATAATAAATAGGAATTTGGGACACTCAGGATCCTTTTAAAGATCCTATAATTAATATATTTTGAAATCCATTTTGAATTATTTTGAATTTTGATAAAACTTTAAAGTTTAAATATTAATATTGTATAATCTATTTCAATTTTTTGAGTGATTTAGAGTTTTATGGCTATACCTAAAGAAAAAGTGGTTCAATTTCTTTTTATTGTAATTAAAGTTTATTAATATTTCTTTTTATTGTAATTAAATTTTATTAATATATTTTGAAATCCATTTTGAATTTTGATAAAACTTTAAACTTTAAATATTAATATTGTATAATCTATTCCAATTTTTGGGGTGATCTAAAGTTCTATTGCTATACATAAATCAAAAGTAGTTAAATTTCTTTTTATTGTAATTAAAGTTTATTAATATATTTTCGAAATCCATTTTGAATTATTTTGAATTTTGATAAAACTTTAAAGTTTGGGGTAATCTCAAGTTCTATAATTATACATAAAGAATCACAAGTAATCATTTACCCTCTTAAGGTCCTATAGACCAATCGGTCTTAGTGGATGTTAATCATCATCATCATAATGTAATGTATTAGTGTAACATGGTAATTAATAAATACTTTAATAATATATTGTATTAATTAATTTATACATTAAGATAATTAAGATAATGTAAAAACAAAGTAAAAACAAAGAAATAATATAACCTATTAATTCATTAATAAAGCAATAATAAAAAATACATTAATAATAATGCAAAAATACATTAATAATATATAAATACATTAATTAATAATATATAAATACATTAATGTAATATTACATGTACAAAAATATCATTGTATTAATTAATAAATATATAAACCATCTACTAATTAATGTATTAATACACCAATACATGAAATTAAAGTATTAATTAATTAATACCTTAATGTCATGTATAAATTAAGTGTGAATACATTAGTGTATAAGTTAATGTACTAATGTAACATGTTAATTAGTAAATACTTTAATAATATATAATATATTTTATTAATACATTATACATTAATAAATTGCTAAAGTATAAATACATTATTATATTAATATATTTATAAACTTTGAATAAAATTAACAAAATATTAAAATATTAATAATTAATTTTTTAACAAAACATCCATACATTAATAATAAAGTAATAAAGTGTCCAAAAATATAATAATAAATTAAAATATTAAAGTACTAACACAATATTCATAGACTAAAACTAAAAATATATTTGTAATACATTATTATTTATACATTAATAAAGTATAAAATTATTTTTTTAATATTATTTTCTTATTATTATAAAATAAACCCTAATACAAATAACCTTAACCTAAATTTTAATAGGAATAATCCTAATCTAAATATTTTCCTAATACTAACTCTAATAACCAGAACACTCTTAATAAACCTAACCCAAACCTTAATGAATATAACACTATTTATAAACATATTATAAAGGGGTTTGGGCTAAGAACATGTTTCCTCCTAAGAGGTCACATGTTCAAATCCAGTGGAGGTAGCGTATGTACACCTCTGTAGACTTTACCAGTAAAATCGTTGGGCAAAGGGGGTCTCATACACCAATTTCGTGTCTGGCTTGGTCATGACCTTAAAATAGATGGTATACAACCTGAGTGGGCCTAATGGTTAAGAACATGTGTTTCCTCTTAAGAGGTTGCAAGTTCAAATCGAGAGGAGGGTAAGGTATGTATACCTCCGTAGAATTTAACAATGAAATCGTTGGGCATGGTTGGCCATGACCATGATTGATCATGACTATGGATGATATTTATACATCAATATATTAATGTTTAAAGTAACTTATTGATTAATTGATACATTATTATTAATTAATTAATACATTAATCATGTAATTAATGAATGTATTACTAAAGTATTAATACACTAATAAAGTATTACATAAATGATACACTATTAAAGTACTAATACATTAATAGATACATTATTAAAGTATTAATACTAAATACATTATCAAAGGAATATTTTCCAATCAATTTTTAGTGAATTCGAGTAAAAAGAGCCACGCGGGCTATGTTAAAAATGACATTGTTTTAACTAAAATTGAAGTATATCAACCACTAATCTAGTAAAAATGATGTTAATCAACGTATATCAACCACTTTTTACTTAAATTTGGTTGTTGCTAAAAAGTGGTTGATATACATCGATCATTGTCATTTTCCACCATTTAATTATGCTTGACCATGACCATGGTCAACGGTGGGGCTATGTTTGACACATCGTGACATTATTGTGTTTGTCATATTGTGACACTACTATGTTTGTCACCTTCCAACATTATTATGTTCATCAATATGCGATAAAAAGGCTATATTCATCACACTGCGATAATATTGGTATGTTTGTCACATTATGACGACGTGATGATGTTTGTCACATTGCGATAATATGAGTATGTTCGTCACATTGCGATGACAAGGCTATGTTTGACACATTGTGACATTACTATGCTTGTTAGACTGTGACACTACTATGTTTGTGATATTCCAACATTACTATGTTCATCAGTTTGTGATGACAAGGCTATGTTTGTAACATTGTGACAATATGGGTATGTTCGTCACATTATGTCACATACCCATTACCTAAATCAGATCTTTCTGGTCTTCTGTCGAATCAGAAGCCCTAAACATCCATGGAGGACTAGCGTAAGCTGGCTCTTTCTCTCTCCCCGCTCCCATGTGGTCGCGGGTCATGATCACAGTCCTAATGAACGCAATACCTCTTTCATATTTCGCGCCTCGACACTACAGTGAGGTCGATTCGTTTGACTTGGCAGCCATCGAACCCCGATAGGGCTAGCGATCGGCCAATGGGGACGAACCCCTACAGGGTTAGTAAATGGATAATAGGAACGAATCCCAACAGGGCCAGAGAACAACCAATGAGAAACAGCCCCATTGCGCGGTTAAGTAGAATACAGGTGGCAGAGAGGGAACCGCGACACAGTAGTCGTCATGATAGGAGGGGTCCCACTTCACATGCCACACTATTCTGGACCCCCCCCCATTAAAGGAAGAATGGCAAGGGGGCTCCAGAATCCACCTGAGAGTCGTTGATCATGATGAGTTAATCTCGACCATTCGAGAGTTGCGCGTCCAATTCTGGACCCCCCCCAATAAAGGTAGAATGGCAAGGGGGCTCCGGAATGCATCCTTAGCCATAGATCTGCGTGGGTGGACTTTGGCCATCCAGATCTGTTCGCTACTTACCCTAATGCGCGTTCGCGCCCCAGCGTAAAACTGACATCTCTTCCTCACATCGGACGTTCGTTACGGACCCTGAGATTTCCCGAAGGAATCTTGTCCGTCCATCGGGACTTAGCCACATACTATTGTATTGACATTATGGATCGGTATTTGTCAAGGTCAGAGCCCGAGTTTTTTTCAGCGGAACTCCCGAATCCCCGATCCCCGATTCTCCCGAAACGGGTAATCTCTCAACACGTCACCTCCTTAAATAGGACGGTCCACAACTACTCCAGGGTTTCCACCCAGGAAAATCCCGATCCCTCTTTGCCAGGATTCCCGATCTCATGATTTTCGATTTCTCGGAATGGGAGATCTCACGACGCGTGGCCTCCGTCAATCGGACGGCTCAGATCCGTCCCGGGGTTTTCACCATGGAAAATCTTGAACTCTTGTCAACAGAAATCCTGATTTCCCGACTCCCAGTTTCCCGAAATGGGAGATCTCACGACACGTGGCCTCCATTAATTGGACGGCTTAGATCCATCCTGGGGTTTTCACCATGGAAAATCCTGAACTCTTGTCAACAGGAATCCCGATTTCCCGACTCCCGGTTTCCCAAAATTGGAGATCTCACGACACGTGGCCTCCGTTAATCGGACGGCTCAGATCCGTCCCGGGGTTTTCACCATGGAAAATCCCGAACTCTTGTCAACAGGAATCCCGATTTCCCAACTCTCGGTTTCCCGAAATGGGAGATCTCATGACACGTGGCCTCCGTTAATCGGACGGCTCAGATCCGTCCCGGGGTTTTCACCATGGAAAATCCTGAACTCTTGTCAACAGGAATCCCGATTTCTCGACTCCCGGTTTCCCGAAATGGGAGATCTCACGACACGTGGCCTCCATCAATCAAACGGCTCATAATGGTTCCTACCCATGCTTTCTTCCACGATTCCCTGGGTGTGGAAAAGATCCACGGTCCAGATGCTCTCATGAACCTTGGGGATCTACGGTCCTAAACTCTTCGCTACCCACGAAGACACAGGAAAACAAAGTGGTAAGGAATTTAACGCCCTACCTTCTCCTACTAATCTAACGGTCGTGGGTGACTGGAGATTCCCCGACGAAATCTCGTCCGTCGATTAATACCTATTAGGTTAAGATACTTAACTTTCCAACTTCCTCTCACCAAATCTAACAGTCACGAGTGACCACAGATCTCCCAATGGGATCTCATCCGTTGATTTTTTACCTCATCCTTATGTTGTCATCTCAGTTTTCAAGAGGATCGTTCCTCCTCATGTAGGGTTACTAAGGCCTTACACCTTCACAACCGCCTTCCCGGTTCTTGATGGGCTTTTTCAAGGAAGGTATTTCTATGGGGAGAATTACTCAGGGTACTACCTGAGGTATATAAGGATGTCGTCCTCCCGAGAACCAGGCGTGAAGTCTGAATTGGATCAGTACGCACACAAATAACGAATTCATGAGGACATAAACCATACATAGTCTTTCCATAAAAATATACAACTACTAGTACTGATCAAAACACCATACAGTCATTCTTATAATGAAATCATTCACAGTTTCACAGCTTATGAGCATAATTATCAGAATAAGCACATATATATATTTCAAGATTCCAGAGGCAAAACACTTATCATAACTAACACCAGGGGTCAAGCAATTGCTGAGAGGGGTGTTCGTTTCCACCCAACTGTAGGCTTAGCGACTCCCGACGAATTTACCACTAGCCACCCTCGAGCTGAGACCATGATGCTGTGAGACTGCGTCTCTGTTTACCAGTGACCAGGAGTGAAGGTTTCAATCCTTCCTCTCTGCTATCACTCACTCTGCGTATTTCCAGAGTTCTCCCCTCACGTCTCCCCCCTTTCCCAATCGCTTCTACCCCACGCCTTATCCTCTTGCGAGGTTGCATGTGGCGCGATTACCCTCGCACTGGCCAGTCATGATGGCTCTACGGATGGGTGGTTCACCTCCCCATCCCTCATTAATTCCTGAGGAGCCATCAACCTACCAATCTACGAGGCATTTAATTTGGGGCCAGCGAGCCGCTTTTGGTTCTCCGGGCTAGTGGAGTCCAAATACGGTATTAATTCTCGGTGGAAGTTAACGCCACCTTTCTAGGTGCCTTCCACCGCCATCATGGTCTCTTTTCTGCACATCCCCTCTCAGCAGTCCTGCAATAAAATTCATAATGTTATTCACATTTATTGACCTTTTACTCAAGGTCCATTTACATCACATATTCACATTTATGAGTTTTCCATAGTTCTTGGCCAGTCCAGTTATTTTTACAAACTGGGGGAAACAGGGTGTTACACATTACCATGACAAGGCTATGTTTGTCACATTGTGATGACAGGGTTATATTTGACACATTATGACCTTACTATGTTTATTATATTGTGACACTACCATGTTCATCATATTGCAACATTACTATGTTCAATACTTTGTGATGGAAAGACTATGTTCGTCAGATTGTGACAATATGGGTATGTTCGTCACAATGTGAGGACGGGTTATGTTCATCACATTAAGATGATAGGACTATGTTTTATGCATTGCAACATTACTATGTTTGTCAGATTGTGACACTATTATGTTCGTCACAATTGGAACTTTACTATGTTCATCAATTTGTGACGACAAGGCTATGTTCGTCACATTACGACAATATGGGTATATTCGTCACATTATGACAATGGCGCTATGTTTTTCACATTATTAAAGTATTAATACTAAATACAATATGAAAGGAATATTTTCCGATCAATTTTTAGTGAATTCTAGTAAAAAAGAGCCATAGGGACTACATTAAAAATGACACCGTTTTAACTGAAATCGGCGTATATCAACCACTAATCTAGTAAAAATGGCATTAATCAGCGTATATCAATCACTTTTTACTTAAATGTGGTTGTTGCTAAAAAGTGGTTGATATATGTTGATCATTGTCATTTTCCACCCTTTAATTATGGTTGACCATGACCATGGTCAACGGTGGGGCTATGTTTGATACATCATGACATTATTGTGTTTGTCATATTGTGACACTACTATGTTCGTCACCTTCCAACATTACTATGTTCGTCACCTTCCAACATTACTATGTTCGTCAATATGTGATGATAAGGCTATATTCGTCACATTGCGACAATATGGGTATGTTTGTCACATTATGACGACATGGCTATGTGCGTCACTTTGCGATAATATGAGTATGTTTGTCACATTGCTATGACAAGTCTATGTTTGACACATTGTGACATTACTATGCTTGTTAGATTGTGACACTACTATGTTTGTGACATTGCAACATTACTATGTTCATCACTTTGTGACGACAAGGCTATGTTTGTAACAATGTGACAATATGGGTATGTTCGTCACATTACCACGACAAGGCTATGTTTGTCACATTGTGATGACAGGGCTATCTTTGACACATTGCGACCTTACTATGTTTATTAGATTGTGACACTATCATGTTCATCATATTGCAACATTACTATGTTCAATACTTTGTGATGGAAAGACTATGTTCGTCACATTGTGACAATATGGATATGTTCGTCGCAATGTGACGACGGGTTATGTTCATCACATTAAGACGATAGGACTATGTTTTACGCATTGCAACATTACTATGGTTGTCAGATTGTGACACTATTATGTTCGTCACATTGGAACTTTACTATGTTCATCAATTTGCGACGACAAGGCTATGTTCGTCACATTGCAACAATATGAGTATATTCGTCACATTATGATGATGGTGCTATGTTTGTCACATTTCATGGAAGGAGATTTGTTTGAAAAATTGTTACATTAATATAATTATCATATTATTATAGTACTATGTTCATCACATTGCAACATTACTATGTTCATCACTTTGTGATGACAAGTCTATGTTTATCACATTGTCCCAATATGGGTATGTTTGTCACATTTCAACGATGGGCTATGTTCATCACATTACAATGACAAGGATATGTTTGACACATTGCAACATTACAATGTTTGTTAGATTGTGACACTACTATGTTCATCAAATTGAAAAATTACTATGTTAATCACTTTGCGACGACAAGGCTATGTTTGTCACATTGCGACAATATGAGTATATTTGTCACATTATGACGATGGCGCTATGTTTGTCACATTTCTTGGAAGGAGCTTTGTTTGAAAAATTGTTACATTAATATGATTATCATATTATTATAGTATTATGTTCGTCACATTGCAACATTACTATGTTCATCACTTTGCGATGACAAGTCTATGTTTATCACATTGTGACAATATGGGTATGTTTGTCACATTTCAACGATGGGCTATGTTCATCACATTACAATGGCAGGGATATGTTTGACACATTGCAACATTACAATGTTTGTTAGATTGTGACACTACTATGTTCGTCAAATTGAAAAAATACTATGTTAATCACTTTGCGGTGACAAGGCTATGTTCATCACATTTCGACAATATGGCTATGTTTGTCACATTATGACAGTGGGGCTATATTTTTCACGTAATGACAACAGGGCAATGCTAATCACATTACAACATTACTGTGTTTTTTAGATTGTGACACTACTATGTTCATCACATTGCAAGATTACTATGCTCATCACTTTGCGACGACAAGTCTATGTTCGTCACATTGAACCAATATTGGCTATATTTGTCACATTACCATGGTGGGATATGTTCGACACGTGGTGACATTACTATGATTGTGAGATTGTGACGCTACTATGTTCGTCATGTCGCAATGTTCCGTTTTGTTCATCATAATTGAACATTGGGTCATGTTTGTCACATGACAATGTTGGTTTGTGTTCAACACAATACGAAAAGGAAGTTTTGACAAGTTTTCTTTTTTAAATCTAATGAGTTGTTACCTTTGTCACAAAGATAGGAAATTTGAACCGATGTGATGTATTACATAGAATTCAACTTAAGATCATACTTGTTCTAAGGACATTGATAGAAAATCATCTTTAATTTTACATATGATGATTTTCACTTGTTCTAAAGAAATTGATAGACAATCATCTTGAACATTGTAGATGATGAATTATAATTTTTCTAAGGACATTGATAACAAATCATTTAATAATTTTTACTTGTCATAAGATCATTGATAGCAAATGAAAGCCAAAGTGTTGCTAAATTATTGATAAGTTAATAAAGTAATACATTATTAATAAATTAATATATCATTAATTAATACATTTTTTTTTTTTGTTTGTTAGTTTGTCCATGACATGTGGGACTAACCTGTGGCTAAGAAACCGCGACTCAGGGGCATCTAAGCCGTCAAACATAGTTGGATTTTTTGTCCCAACAGGTTTCGAACCGGTGATTTTAACATCACGGAGCGCCTTAACAGCACACTCCGTCACCGACTGTCCTACACCTCAGGGACCTTAATTAATACATTATTAATAAATTGATATAGCATTAATTAATACATTATTAATAAGTTAATATATCATTAATTAATACATTGCTAAAGTATTACTACACTAATATAATACATTAACAATACATTATTACATTAATAATACATTAAAAAATTAAATAAACATTAAATGCATTAATAAATACATTACTAAAGTGTGAATACATTAAAATATTAATAAAGTATTAAATAATACATTAAATTAAATTAAAATTTAAAATAAAATTGTTAAATTATCATCATTACATTCTTATTATGAAATTAATATTATTTAAAGTATCGTTTAATTATTATTATCTTATTATCATAAATTAAACCTTAATAAAAATTACCTTAACTTTAATACCATAACCCTAATTTTAATGGGAATAACTCTAACCCTAATCTCACTCTAACCCTAACCCTAGTATCTCATAAGTATTAACAATAATTGAAATATATAATTACATTAAATTAAATTAAAATTAAAAATAAAATTGTTAAATTATTATCATTACATTCTTATTATGAAATTAATATTATTTAAATTATCTTTTAATTATTATTTTCTTATTATCATAAATTAAACATTAATACAAATAACCTTAACTTTAATACCATAACCCTAATTTTAATGGGAATAACTCTAACCCTAATCTCACTCTAACCTTAACCCTCATAAGTATTAACAATAATTGAAATGTATAACAAGAATGATAACTTTCCTTTAAATTTTAATGCATTTATACTAAGATTAGTGTTAAGGCATCCCGAGCTTGTATTGATATTTATAATATTGTGAAAAATATGTTGTTTATATGCATAATGCATAAAATGAGTTAATAAATACATTACATTATTACCATAAAACACAACTCATATTTATAAATATTGATATTTATAAGTTATGTGAGCTTGTATTTATATTCATAATATTGTGAAAAACACTATTTACATGTGTAATTTTACTATTTTATAATATTGTGAAAAACATTGTTTATAATATTGTGAAAACACTATTTTAATGCATTAAAATATTAATAAAGTATTAATACAGTAATAAATAATACATTAAATTAAATTAAAACTAAAATTGTTAAATTATTATCATTACATTCTTATTATTAAATTGATGATGATGATGATGATGATGATGATGATGATGATGATGATGATGATTCTTTAGAATTTTACTTGTGATTCTTTATGTATAGCTATAGAACTCGAAATTACCCCAAACTTTAAAGTTTTATCAAAATTCAAAATAATTCAAAATGGGTTTCAAAATATATTAATAAACTTTAATTACAATAAAAAGAAATTTAACTACTTTTGATTTATGTATAGCAATAGAACTCTAGATCACCCCAAAAATTGAAATAGATTATACAATATTAATATTTAAAGTTTTTATCAAAATTTAAAATGGATTTCAAAATATATTAATAAAATTTAATTACAATAAAAAGAAATATTAATAAACTTTAATTACAATAAAAAGAAATTGAACCACTTTTTATTTAGGTATAGCCATAGAACTCTAGAACACCCAAAAAAATGAAATAGATTATACAATATTAATATTTAAACTGTAAAGTTTTATCAAAATTCAAAATAATTCAAAATGGAGGTCAAAATATATTAATTATAGGACCTTTAAAATGATCCCAAGTGTTCCAAATTCCTATTTATTATTATCCTTCTGGTTTTTATCCCTAACAATAGCTCAGAGATTTACTAAGTATGCTATATTTATGGTCATTACAACTTACTTTGACACAGATCAACTTATCTTTATGATCACTTATTTTTCCTAGCCTCTTTGCTTCTATGATGTAAGTTGTATCAATTTGTGATTTATTTTTTAATTCTTCTTTTACTATTGCTAGCGTATCCTCCTCTTGTTGTTCTTTTATACCAAAAATTATGAGGTTCAAGGCTCTTTTGTTACGCTCATGGTCCATTTCAATTAGCTTATTCATTTCTTCATCCTCCTCTTGTTGTTCTTTTATACCAAAAATTATGAGGTTCAAGGCTCTTTTGTTACGCTCATGGTCCATTTCAATTAGCTTATTCATTTCTTCTTTGATGGGTTTGATATCCAATTTGTTTTCCATATTACTGAAGGTCAAATTATTGGTTAGTTTTTCTTCTAGCTCTTTAATCCTATCTTTCAAGTTGTAATTTTCTTCAACACTTCCTTCTTGGGTTGATTGTTTATGTTTTTCCATTTCTTGAATTCTATCCTTCATTGTTTGCAATTCACTCTTGAACCCTAAGAATCTATCCTCTATTTGAGTTTGAATGGTATCTTTAATTTTTTTATCAATCATTGCCTCTAGCTCTATTTGGAGTTTTACTTCTCTTTCTTCACTCTTTTTTTTCTAATGTTTCTAACTCTATTTGGATTTTGGCATCTCTCTCTTCTCTTCTTTTTTCTTCTAATTCCATATAATCCTAAAGGATCTTAGGGTGATTTTGGGGGGCCTCCCCTTGTTAGAATGAGCTTTTGGAATAGGTGGTGGAGTGCTCATATTGAAAAGAAGAGAACAAAAAATGTAACAATTAATATTATGGATTGACTTTGTCTCTCAAATCAACTTTTACTTATGAAACTTAAAATAAATAATAAATAAAATATATTTAAATCTCTTTATGTAAAATTAAAATTGAATCAAAATAAAAAGTGGCTCACCTCATTTCAGATGTCCAATTGCTCAACCTGTTGAAGAAGCCAAAAATAATTTCCTAAAACCCTAGAGAAATCTGGCCTGGGTAAAAAAGGTAAAAAAACAAAGAGAAGTATTATTCTCATTCAAAACCCCAGAGAAGTCCGGAGAAACCTGGGTAAAAAAGGTAAAAATCAAAGTTATTCCCGTTCAAAACCCGCAGAGAAATAATTTCAAAACCCCAGAAAAGTAATATTCTCGTTCAAAACATTCTTATTATTAAATTATTATTATTTAATTTATCCTTTAATTATTGTTTTCTTATTATTACTAAATAAATCTTGGTACAAATAATCTTCACTTTAATAAAACAATAACTCAAATTTTAATAGGAATAACTCTAACCCTAATTGATTTTAATGGGAATATCAAATGTGTTTTATTGATATTTATAATATTTTGAGTTATTTACATGCATACTACATAAAATGCATTAATAAGTACATTACATTATTACCATAAAACACAATTCATATTTACAAATATTGATATTTTCAACTCAACTTGTATTTATATATATAATATTGTGAAAAACTTTAATACAATAAAATAAACCTTAATACAAATAATTTTATTATTTTCTTCTTATTTTAAAATAAACCTTAATAAAATAACTTTAACTTTAATAAAAACATAATCTTAATTTTAATGAAAATAACTTTAACCCTAATCTTACTCTAATCCTAATAAATATTAACAATAATTAAAATGTATAATACCAATGAAAACTTTTCCTCAAATTTTAATGCATTTATATTAAAATTAATATCTAAATATTACAATAGAAATGCGTCATCCTTCCACACCTCACTATCCTGCGATCCTTCCACAACTCACCATCCTTTCATAAACCTTACAAACCTAATAAACCTGTAATTAAATATGCATTAAAATATTAATAAAGTATTAAAAGTAAGAGCTCGGGCCTGCTGCATGTTCTCCTCGTAGATTTTAATGTACCTCTCGTCTGTTGCCTTAATACGTGGATTCACCATTAATCCCAATTTAAATTAGCATTGTACCTAGATATTTAATAGCTTTTCATATAAAACATAAATGAATTAATCGCAAGCTAAGAAGTTAAACAGAATTCAGTCTAAATAAATGACTTAATCTTAAGCTAAAAAGTTAAACAGAATTCAGTCTAAATATCAACAGAATACTTGCATCTATCTAATGGCAAGCTAAGAAGTTAAACAGAAAATTCAGTATAAGTATCAACTGAATACTTGCAATTATCACACAGTTCTTATTTAGTTCTCCATTATGTATGTATTTTTAACATATCTCTAGCGAGTAAAAATCAATAAAATCATTTAAATTATATCTTAAACTTGGACGCTTTCTTCTCTATCTCCATTTTTCCATTGTCTAGTCAATTTTTTTCTGCTAAAAATATATCCAACCCCTGTAAACATTTAAAGTTTAAATTAGAATCAATTACAAAAAAACGACTTAATCTGAGAAGCATTAACCATAATCTCAATAGTTTTATGGCAAGCTAAAGCCACGCAATAATATTTTGATAACTTCCAATTTGAAGCATTTGTCACTTTCAGATATTGAATCGAATCTACCAGTTCATGATCACATCTCCCTACCAGTTCATGATCGCATCTCCCACTTTACTTGTAATTCTGGGATACATTTTAATTATTTGACTATATATTCTAGTTCGCATCATAATTTGGGGTCGCATAGTTCACATCATAATTTGGGATCACACTCAAGGTTTTTTTTATTGTAATACTCTCCTGCGCCAAGTCATGCCATTATCCATATTCTGTTACCAAGAAATCAGGATATAAGATTATTGTGATCCATGGAGACGGAGGATGATCAGGTTATCCCAAAATAAAATTATTAATTATCCGGAAAAATTTTTAAGATATCTATGAGAAAGAAATACATACACTGTTTGCAAGGAGGCATGCAAACCTTGGAGAGCAGGAAACTTGGAAATAGATACATATAAACCTGGAAAATTGGAAGCATGCTATGTACCTGCGCCACCGGAAGAAAGGATTGAAATGATCCGATGGGAATTGAACCGGGCATTCATCATGCATCCAGCTTACCCACCGTTGTATGAATTGAAACACATGCTAAACGCCCAGCCTAACCACCGCTGCCCGTGCTAGTTGAAACGCTAAACGTGGCTACACTTGACATCCATAAAATCGTGGTCACTGATATTTTTATAATTAATTCCAGCTAAATAGTGAACGTGAAAATGAGTCGATCTATACATATTAATCTTTCTTAATTATATTAAACAAAATTATATTAAACAACGAAAGTACATATTTATTCATTAAGGAAGTTATGAAAATTAAATTGTAATCATTGATTTGAGTGTAAAACTAAGAATATGTTAACATTTTTAATTATTTTGAGTGTAAAACTAAGAATATGCTAGCATTTTTAATTGTTGATGATCAAATTTGAATTTGGAATTAAAAAGTTTATTAAACCATCAATTCCAATAAAATAACACCTATAAATATAATAATATAAAATTTAATACATTTATAAGACCCATACTTATAGTTATAAACAAATTGTTAAACACCTCCGTTTGAAGAAACAACACATGGACAATACTCCCAAACAAATTTCCAAACAAAAATTGCATTCCAAGAAAAACTTTACACCAGACGTAGCTTCGACTTTGTGTCAAAGGGCAACTGTTTTCAATTGTCTGTCACAACTGACACTGTTTTAGTTGAGTGGCGTATGGAAATACTCTTACAAACATTGAACTTCATCTGCACAATATTCATCTGATATATAAGTACAGAGAATTCTGTAGGCATTCCAGCAATTGTATGCTCAGTATGTATATACAAGTTATGCTTCAGACTATCTCAGCGCGCAGGCTCCTCTGAAGGATGTTTATAAATTTCCAAGCGGACTGTGGAGTTCAGCGATGGTATCCAGCCTTAGCTTCCATGGCGACAAGGACGACGGCCTAGTGGCGCGTTGGATTACGGGAGGCATTAATACATTTTCCATCGCCACGTTGACATTATTGGCTGAAAGAAAGGAAGCGACCTCTTCTTTTCTAAGTCGAAGCTTCACACGCACAGTCGATCC
>JASDQU010104460.1:237314-265296 GCA_032191745.1 Picea mariana | reverse complement strand
CTAGTAGGAATTATTCCTTTTATTATTTGTAGCTAATCGTCTTTTGATCGTTCATGTTGAGTTATTGATGCTTCTTGTTAGCTTGTTGCCAGTTTCTTTTGGATTAGTTTTCTGTCAAACTCTTTTCTGGGTAGCAGTCACTCTTGTGACATATAGCTTTTTTGAAGTTTTGTAATGGACTTTTTTCGAGCCACTTTTGGACTCTACGCTTTGGCACCTTCAAAATATAACTTATTTTCTTATAATTGAGGATGTGTTTTTTTTTGGTAAAAAAAAAAATATTCAAAATTCTCACACAAAAATTAGAAAAGAAAATTAATTATTTAAAAGAGAAAATGTATTATAAACTATATCATTTATATTTGATAAACTCGATATTATAATTAAAGTTTTCATTTATATTATTTTATGTTGTTGTAGTGATTATAACCATGATAAATATCATTTGAATTTTGTTCGTAAACTCTTTGGTGCCATAATTGTGTTTAATATTATAAACTCTTGTACCAAATGATATCAGATAAAGTTATGTTTTTATATTAAAGAGTGATTTCAAAATTTAATTTGTGAATATGATGTATAATGTAAGACTTCGTAATTAAGATTATATGTTCCTTTTTAAAAATTATAAATTCAAATCTAGAAGAAATAAACTATTTATATCTATTTAAACTTATTTCAATTATTTATATCTATATAAATTTATTCCAAAAATAATGATGATGATTAACGTCCACTAAGATCGAATTGGTCTATCGAACCTTAAGAGGGTAAGTGATTACCTGTGATTCTTTATAATTTTGTTTATGTGCTCGAAAAACATTAAGATAAGCTTTCCAAGATCACCATACTTTTGTTGAGTTAAGAGGTTAGGAAGGTTGGTAGTGTGATAAATATTTTGAAAATGAGATCTAATATGGGTATATGCTGGACAATCTAAGAGAAAGTGCTTTTCATCTTCAACCTTCTTAGTGTCACAAAGGTGACACACTCTTTCATCCCATGGCATTTTAAGAATTGACCAACGCCCAGTTTCACTATGGAGCTCGTGAGAATTTGTTCTTATCTTAGCAATGCTTATTTTTTCTTTACACTTGGCAAAACAGATAGATAATTTTGATCTTCTAGATTAGGGTTGATTACATCTTTATAATACCTTAATTTTCTTTTTTTCTCTAACTCTTTATCACATCACATTTTTTCCTTATATTTTGATTTGACATTTTTTTTAATAGTATTTTTATTCTGCACAATGGTTTCCTCCATGATTCCCCAATAGTTTAGCCAAGACCGAGCGTTTTTATGCCATCCTTGCTTGAGTCGATGGTGGTTATGACTTGATTTTGAAGCAATTTTAGGTAGCCTCTTGTCTTCCATGTTGTTTAACTTGTTCTTATACATTAGGTATCTAGTCATAGCCATGCTCTCAATGGGGGATAGGCTTGTTTCTAAGAGGAGGATAGGATAGGGCGTATTTCCTTTAATTTTGAGATTATAGGTTATAAAATTCTTTTGTATTTTCTCTATCTTTCTCCAGGATTCACAAGAGATACTACAACCCCAGACTTCACATCCATAAAGAATAACAGGTGCAACAAGAGTCTTAAAGAGGAGTTTCTTTTTATCCCAACTCCAAATATCAGCTGATTTACAATTGTTTTCAAGCCCATAATAAGCTTTCCATCCCCCAATAATCCTTTTCTTAATGCTATAATTCAAATTGAGCTTGTGGTGAATATCAATTCCAAGATATTTGTATGAAGTCACTTCCTCCAAGTTGTTGTTTTCATATACAAAGGTATCATAAGGGATCTTATTGGATTTAATAATCATGACCTTAGCCTTATCGGTATTAACAATCATACCCATATTGGAGCAAAAATCCTTGAGGATTCTTAGTTGGTTTTCAAGATCATGGGGACTCCTTGCCATAAGAATGATATCATTGGAATAAAGAAGAAGATTGATGACTATACCAGTGAGAGTAGGGCCGACACAACCTACTTTTTCCAAGCATTCTTCTAACTTATCTATGTATATGCCAAAAAGGGTAGGGGACAAGGGACAACCTTGTTTGACTCCGATATTGCAGTTAATCTTTTTTGACCAGCCCTCAATGTTTTTAAACTTAGTAATAATGTTCTCATACATCCTTATTGCATCAGCCCTCAACTTGAGAGACACTTTTATCTCTTCCAACCTATTCCAAAGGTTTTTCCTAGGAACCATGTCAAAATTTGTTCTAAAGTCAACAAAACAACAAAAAAGATTGGGTTTAGTATTGCGGAACTCCTCTGCAATGATCCTAAAGGTAAAAAAATGGTCCACAGTTGAATGATATCTCTTAAACCCGACCTGACCTTTAGCTCTTTTACCGTGACTTTCTATCCAAATGCTAATCTTCTTTTCCAAAATAATTCCATAAAGCTTGGCTAAAATCGGGCTAATCATAATGGTCCTATAATTAGAGGGAATGTTTTTATTCCCATTTTTAAAAATAGGAACAATGAGGCTTTGCGTCCAAGGTTTAGGGAAGCCCTGCTTGATTGCTAAATTGAAGAGCTTGTGTATGTGAGGGATAAGGATTGGCCCTCTGATTTTAAAATTTTTAGCTTGGTAGCCTTCAATGTCCTTAGCTTTCCCATTTGCGAGCCTCTTAACCCCAAACTCTATGTCATCTAAAGAGAAAACTTCTTCCTTTGTAGGGACAATAGGAATGGTGTCCATGGCATTAGGGAACTCGTAAATACTTTTAAGGTAGGAATTCCAGTCCATTAAGGGAATCCTATTATTTTCTTTAGTATTGTGTTTTAGAATTTGGCTCCAGAACTTTTTAGGATCCAACTTGTATAGTTGCAAAATTTGCTCTTGCCTTTTATTGACATAGTATCTTTTTTTCCTTTTAATTAGGGCTTTGTATGTATTGATATTATCGAGTTTTAAGGGCTTATTAGAAGCATCCCTAATGGATTTCCTAGCAATTTTACGTTCTTTATCATACCAAAGGTTGGTTGTTCTATTATTCTTTTTATAGGACACCTCGAAAGAGAACTTGTTAATAGAAGTGGAAATGGTAGTTGTAAAATTATGATAGAGTTCTTCAATGTTGTCCTTATAAGTTAGGAGGTTTAATTTACTGTTTAAATCGTTTAAGAAAATGTCAACTTTACTTTTGTCAAAGCGCAAATTCCTTTGATTATCAGAATTCTTGTCAATGGTGCTCCTATGTATGGAAAATTTTAGAGTTAGGGTTAAAGGTTTATGATCAGAGTCAAGCTCATGGTCATTTAAAAGGTCAAAAGTTGTTATTTGGTTGGAAATGGGCATATCAGATATCACATAATCTACAACACTACTACCTAGCCCATNAGTTCTTCAATGTTGTCCTTATAAGTTAGGAGGTTTAATTTACTATTTAAATCGTTTAAGAAAATGTCAACTTTACTTTTGTCAAAGCGCAAATTCCTTTGATTATCAGAATTCTTGTCAATGGTGCTCCTATGCATGGAAAATTTTAGAGTTAGGGTTAAAGGTTTATGATCAGAGTCAAGCTCATGGTCATTTAAAAGGTCAAAAGTTGTTATTTGGTTGGAAATGGGCATATCAGATATCACATAATCTACAACACTACTACCTAGCCCATGAATACATGTCATTTGGTTGGATTTTGGCCACTTCATTACTCCATTGCAAATTATTAGGTCTTGAGAGTTGCAGAGCTTGACCAACTCAGTACCAAACAAATTCTCAATTAGGTCTTCAAAGCTTCTTTTGTAGCTATTAGATAAAACAAGGTCCTCATCTAGCCATAAAGGATTATGGTTGGAGTCATCACTTAAAAGAGTAGATTGTTTAGTTGCAATCCTAACATTAAAGTCTCCTAGCAGGAGGATATTACCTTCATTTTTCAAATTATAAATATTTTGTTCTAAATTATTATAGGGACAATTTTTATCTAGATTATTTTTCTTATAAAAAGTAGAATTAATAGGTGCAAAATAAAAAATTGCTATATACATCTTCTTAGCATTGGTGTCTAAAATTTCTATCCAAATGTATTGATTAAGAGGGTCAATATTATGAAGTTGAATGTGAGTAGAAATGTTTTTTCTAATATAATAAGCTATGCCTCCTATCCCTCTACGGTGGGATTTTTTGTTCCATGCCGACCACAAGACAAATCCTTCCATGTTAGGGACCTTGGAATCCTCATGCTCCCAAGTTTCAGCTAGACAGATAATATCAATATCACTCGGGATCCAACTTATCATAGGACCTTTGTGCCATGGAAAGCCACGACAATTCCAAAAAAGGATCCCGAGTGTTCCAAATTCCTATTTATTATTATTCTTCTGGTCTCTATCCTGAACAATAGCTTTTCAATTTCTAATTATTGCCCATTTTCCTTCTTTCCTGGCTTCTTTTACCTTTTGAACTTCCTTCCTTAATTCAGCTTGGTCTTCGGGAATGAAGTCTTCATTTATAAATATTCCTGACCCTTTTAAGCTCGGAGATTTACTAAGTATGCTATATTTATGGTCATTACAACTTACTTTGACACGGATCAACCTATCTTTGTGATCAATTATTTTTACTAGCCTCTTTGCTTCTATGAGGTAAGTTGTATGAATTTGTGATTTATTTTTTAATTCTTCTTTTACTATTGTTAGCGTATCCTCCTCTTTTTGTTCTTTTATACCAAAAATTATGAGGTTCAAGGATCTTTTGTTACGCTCATGGTCCAATTCAATTAGCTTATTCATTTCCTCTTTGATGGGTTTTATATCCAATTTGTTTTCCATATTACTGAGGGTCAAATTGTTGGTTAGTTTTTCTTCTAGCTCTTTAATCCTATCTCTCGAGTTGTGATTTTCTTCAACCCCTCCTTCTTGGGTTAATTGTTTATGTTTTTCCATTTCTTGAATTCTATCCTTCATTGTTTGCAATTCACTCTTGAACCCTAAGAATCTATCCTCTATTTGAGTTTGAATGGTATCTTTAATTTTTTTATCAATCATTGCCTCTAGCTCTATTTGGAGTTTTAGGTCTCTTTCTTCACTCCTTTTTTCTAATGTTTCTAACTCTATTTGGATTTTGGCATCTCTCTCTTCTCTTCTTTCTTCTACTGATTCCATATAATCATAAAGGATCTCTAGAGTGATTTTGGGGGGCCTCCCCTTGTTAGGATGAGTTTTTGGAATAGGTGGTCGAGTGCTCATATTGAACAATTGTTATTATGGATTGACTTTATCTCTCAAATTAACTTTTACTTATGAAACTTAAAATAAAATAAAAAATAAAATATATTTAAATTTCTAAATTAAAATTGAATCAAAGTAAAAAGTGACTCACCTCATTTTAGATGTCCAAATGCTCAACCCGTTGAAGAAGCCAAAAATATGTTCAACCTGTTGAAGAAGCCAAAAATAATTTCTGAAAACCGCAGAGACATTCGGAGAAACTACAGAGAAAAAAAGGTAAAACCAAAGAGAAGTATTATTTGGGTTCAAAACCCTAGATATATAATCTTAGAAATAAAATATCTCCTTTAAAAAAAAAAAGTATTATTCTCGTTCAAAACCATAGAGATAAAGATAAAAAACAAAGAGAAGTATTATTCTGGTTCAAAACCCTAGATATATAATCTTAGAAATAAAATATCTCCTTTAAAAAAAAACCCAGAAAAGTATTAATCCCATTTAAAACCACAAAAATATAATTTCAAAACCGCAAAAAAGTAGTATTCCCGTTCAAAACCACAAAAAATTATATCAATTAATTTTATTTATTATACATATTATTCATATTATATTATATGATACAAGTATCAACTTCAAGGATAAAAGAAACCTATAATACATGAGGCAATACAATTTCCTTTATCTTTATATTAGAGAGAGACAAAACCATATTAGGAAATGTCCCCATGATAGTGCACCAAGAAAGAAAGAAAAAAACACGATTACACATTTTTATTCTATGTTTTATTAAATTTATAATTAGCTTATTTATATAGGAAAAAATCGCAAAAAGTAATATCGTATAATTTTTTTGTGGACATTACCAATCCTATTAATTAATAGAGTTAAGTGTTTTTGAGCAAGTAAGATTGGAATTAGAGTAGCGTCCTGGATTGTATAAAATTGTGGTGAAGGCATAAATATAAGACCTAAGTTCTTGGGTGCTTGGGCTATTTTTAGCTTGGTTCAAAGACTTGTTATTTTTGATATACACATTATGGAAGATTTTAAAATAATAATTGATTGGTTAAATGATAGTGGCACTTTGCAGGTGGCTTCCATTTACTACTGGAAAGATAGAGTTAAGGAACTTATCATTTAATTTTCATTCATCACTTTTGCACATGTTTACAGGGAGGAAAATCAGGAGGTTGATATATTATCGAAGAAGGAATTAGAGGAGTGTCCTGGTGCGATTGCTTTCTTCCAGTGGATGGAAGGACATGATGGACCAAAAACCTATATTCAAATGTACTAGTCTTGCTACGGCTTTATGATGTCCAAGCTTCTTCTTTGGGGATTGGATTTTGTATCATCTCTCTTTTAGCTAGCTTTGGCTTTTGTCTTGTGACTGTGAGGAAGTGTTTTTTTCTCCATTTGAGCAAGTCTTGTTGGCTCTTGTTTTGTTTTGGACAGTAAACTTTTTGATCTTCGTAATCATATGTCTCTTGGGGACAAGGATATGATGTAAAGGTATTTTTGGGGTTGATGTTTCTAAGGCCAAGCCTTGTCTCTATGTAATGGATCTATAGACGATGTAAACCAACTATACATCTTAATATAATGTGCAAGGGGAAAAAAAGTGAGATTGGAATTAGGTTTTTGTTTTTCCCCTTTTACCTCTTGATTTAAATAATTAAGATTAAGTTTGTGGTTTTCCATTTTTTTTTCTTGGTTTAGAGTGTTTTGGTTTTGTCTTTTGAAATTGAAGTTTTTAAGATTATTTTTTTGAAAATTTTCCTTCGAAATTAAAACAACTTTATATATGAATTATATATCACAAATACATAACAAAAAATGTTATTAAAACTTAATAATAATGTAATGATAAATTTATTAATTTCAAAATATTTATCAATATAAGAAATTCTTAATATAACTTATTATCATAAATTATTATTTCAAACATATTTTATTATGATATATTCTTATTGTAAATTATATTCTATGAGATAATTTAGTATCACAACTTTTCCATTTATCATAAAACAATATTTCTATAAATTATCATGAAATTTTCACATTATCATTTCAACCTCATGTTTTATGATTCACATTATCATTTCAACCCCATGTTTTATTATTGAAAATATTCATCATATTCATATTTTAATGTAATAATTAATAGGATATCATTCAAACATTTTGGCCATTAATTACCTCTATAATGTATCATCTTCTATATTTTAATGTAATAATTAATAGGATATCATTCAAACATTTTGGCCATTAATTATATCTATAATGTATCATCTTCTTTTTATTATTGAAAATATTCATTATATTTATATTTTATTTTAATGTAATAATTAATGAGATACTATTCAAATATTTTTTTGCCATTAATTACATCTATAGATAATCTTCCTTACAATATAATGTTTACTAGTTTTTTCAATAATTTTATTTTCAATATTATTAAACAAATTAATATAAAAAATTTAATTATATATATTAAATCAAAAAATAAATATTTATATATATAAATTATAATAAAATATGAGAATTAATTAATTTTTTTAAAAATTAATAATAAATTTTATATTTTATATTTGATACTAAATTGAAAAATTAAATATCATAATCAATTTTTTTTATTTAAACTGTTTTATATTCTTTACTATGCACTAATCAAAATGATATGATATAGCTACGTTACTATCATTTAGATTGTGTTCCCCACTTCTTTATTTATTGATATTTACTATTATACAAGTATTATCATAAAAAAAAAAGTATTTTCATGTTACAAAATAGTATAGAAATATAATGAATACATATTATAATGAAAAAAAAATAAAATTAAATCTCATTTTAAATTTTCACTGTTTTAGATTTAGATGTATTTATTTTAAGTTAAAAATATAATGAAAATTAAATAAAAAAAAAATTAAATTTCATTTTAAATTTTAACAGTTTTAGATGTATTTATTTGAAGTTCAATTAAATGATGTTAACAATTTTGGTTTTATAGATTTTTATAAATTGTATTATGCCGTGTTTATAGCTTAGTCTAAACATGTTATGATTGGGTAGTAAATGCCTTGTTTATAACTTAGTTTAATCATGTTATGATTGACTACTAATTGTTAGAATTTTAAATTTTAATTGTTGAGATTGGTGCAATAAGGTTTTTAGAGGGATGAATCCATTTTTTCAATTAAAAGTGCACATCTAATAATGAAAAATTGCAATTCCAACAATTCTTCTAGAACCATATTCCATAAATTGCCAAAAAAAAGTCCAAAACATTTAGACTTGTCCTTGTTTATTGTATAATGCAAATGTTGTTTAATTTTGTTGATTTTTGTTATTTATAATATAGGATTTAAATTTATTAATTTAAATATAATCTAAAAATGAAAATTTGAAAATATTTTTAATAGTTATAGACTTTAAATTTATTAATTTAAATTTAAATTTGAAAATATTTTTTTTAACTAATAAAAATAGAATATAATTTTATGAAAAATGTTTTGAAATTGAAGTTTAATATTTTTATTGATAAATTACCATAAAAAAATTCTTTATATTTGAAAATTGTTTATTTAAACCAAAAAAAATCTTTACATAAAATGCCATTAGAAGCAGCTACTAATGCAATAGTAATTAGGATTCCTTGAAGACCAATGCAATAGTAATTAGGATACACTGGATTGTTGAGCATTGGAGTATACTGTATCACTAGTCCATCCTCACTAGGAATAGCAAATGCTCCTAGTACCAGGGGACTGGAGACATTAGAGCTGTATTGTTCAAAACGATAGCTTATGGTAAACTTGTTATGGTTGTCATTAAATGGTACTTTTACTACTACATTGTCAAACAAGGCTTAAGGCATTAGCTTCACATTATTGATTGTAACGCTAAAGACATAAGAGGCACATGATGGTATTTTACTTTTGTATTTTTCATTTCATTTTCTTGTTATCTCTTATTTAAAGCAATCTATTATAATAGATTTAATTTAATTCATTTTCATTTTCTTGTTATTGGTTATTTAAAAATTTATTAGAATTTTAATAATTTGAAATAAACAATGTTCAATAAGACAACTATTTTTATCCAACACATTATCTCTTTAAAATTTGGAATTTAAATTTGAGAACCAATTATTTATATAAAGTTAAAATCTGGAAGAAAAAAAAAGGTTAAAATCTTGAAAAGAAATAGGGTTTTTGCTCACCATCATATCATATTGTCTACATTATCATAATTTTTATTATTGTTTTTAAAGGATAGACTCTCTTTCTTGAGTCTAGTTCTAATTTTATGCACATTATTGATGCATTTTTTTTTTATGCACAATGTTTTGTATTATATGCATGATGTGTGTAGCGTTCCTCCTCGTTACGCCGACAAACCTCTTATAACAAGTGCAATTTTTTTTTTTTGTGTGTGTGTGTACAAAGGTAACAAGACTTTATACTCTGCGCCGCCACATGACGACGAATCATGACGCATGCAACTACGATATCAACCTAAAGATCTAAGACGCACATCAACATCTGCCAGCAAAGAACAACATTCAACTGACAAAATAATAAGACTAACTACCCGCCCGTCCTAACCTGCAATGGTTAGGACCTCCAAGACACATAAGCAATGCTCAAGCCCAGGTTCCCATTGATTTTAACCATTTAAGGTCTCAGGGCTGGCGACTGTTTTGAGAGACATGGAAGTGTCTACATCTCGCCCGACACAAGCCGACCAAGCAATAAAATGTATACATCCAAGTACAACAATAGTAAAAGAACAACCACGTCCTCTATGGAGGCGCAAGTCAATTAATTGCAAATTCAATTAATTGCAAATCCAATTAATAGCAATCCAATTAAATGCAATTTCCATTAATAAGGCATTTCAATTAATTGCAAATTTCCATTTACTAAATCATAATAACTTTTGGACTTAGTTCAAACCATTATATTTTATCTGCTATCAATGATAATTAATTTCATCATCACTACCATGAAATAACAACCTTTTTTTTTTCATTTTATTTTACAATAACTACATAGAATGACCAACACATTACATATGATATGTTATCTATAACCATTTCATTAACTTTACGATAAAACGATAACAACATCCACATTAACAATTCCATAACCATTAGCATTAACATTAAACGTTTCATTACATAATCATTACCATAAAACAATAATAACATTAGCATTAACATTACCATAAGCATACATTCAACATTACTTTACATCGATCATTACCCTAAAACAATGATAACATTAACATTAACATTACCCTAAGCATTAACATTCACTTTAAACCTTATATTTTATTTGTTTTATCATGAACAATAATAGCCTTGAAGGTTAGCATTACCCTAGATATTAGCTTCAACCTTAACATTCATTTCAGATCCATTTTCTCCAAATAATTCCAATTAGTAGACAGTTACCCAACCCAACCTCGAAATATGTAAATTAAATAAGTGCAAAATCCCCATTTACCATATCATAATAATTTAAGGTACTTAGTTCAAGGACCCCTTATTTTAGATGTCATCATTGACCACAAAATTACAATAACATTGCGATAAAATAACAATGATCTTTATACTTCCTATGTTATCAAACACTAACATTGTAATTTTTTATATTGCAGGAACATTACATTCACATAATCAAAACAATATATTATAATGACCTTATGTTACCATACATTGCACATAAAATAACTTAAAGTATGAACTGTCCAAAATAAGGTAAGGGTTCCTAAACAGTTTGCATTAACAAGGCTATTACAGTCGAAGATGTTCAAAAATTGTTAAATGACTGCGGTGTAAACCAGGATACCCCTTCCGCCTTTCAGCTAAGAGTTGCGAACAAAGGAGCAAGCAGTCAATTAAAAAAAAAGGGGGTACACGCATCAATCTGGAATGGTAAGTTGCCGAGAATGACTATGTCTTTAAATGAAAACGTAGGTCACAATTAATGGAGCGATAGGTTGGTAAAAGCAATCAAAGGCATTCCAAAAAACAAAATGCAACTAAAATAAAGGCCCAACGCCAGGTATGAAATTCGCAGTAATTCATCCACGATTTTGCCAGGTATCAAGGGAAATAACAACCAATCTTCAATGCAGTCTCAGAAAGGCAAGATTTCGCAGGCAATCCAAAAATCAAGACTTACAACCAAAACGCAAGGAATTACAATCCAAAACGCAGAGTTAGGTGGTCGAATTTGTGCGGGTATCCTCCCCCAAATTGCACAGGAAAACCAACACAAAAACGCAGAAAAATATACACCAAAAACTCAACTAAATACCAACACAGAAAGGCAGAGGTTATGGTTGAAAACCGTGGGTATCCTCCAGCGAATTATAACAAAAAAACGCAGAGTTTGGGTGGTCGAAAAACGTGGGTATCCTCCAGCAAATTACAACACAAAAATTGCAGAGAAAGGTGTTGTAAACCGCGGTTATCCTTCAACAAATTACAACACAAAATTGCAGAGAAAGGCGTTGAAAACCATGGGTATCCTCCAGCGAATTACAACACAAAAATTGCAGAGAAAGGCGTTGAAAACCGTGGGTATCCTCCAGCGAATTACAACATAAAAATTGCAAAGAAAGGCGTTGTAAATCGTGGGTATCCTCTAGGGAATTACAAC
This sequence comes from Picea mariana, assembly GCA_032191745.1. Classification (NCBI taxonomy): domain Eukaryota; kingdom Viridiplantae; phylum Streptophyta; class Pinopsida; order Pinales; family Pinaceae; genus Picea; species Picea mariana. The sequence goes on along the minus strand of JASDQU010104460.1, from coordinate 253,421 downwards.
ACAAAATTGCAGAGAAATACAAACAAAAAGGGTGCAGAGAAGGGTGTTGGAACACAGTCAAACGAATTAAAGCGGATTAAAATTTGTGGGTACAATCGCTATCAATTGTTATGTTTTCTTTTTAAATCATTGGTGGTACATCTACGACTTACAGTCCCCAAAAGACTAACAACAGCCGATCGAATAAAATCCACAACACTGTTATGATTCTCTCCAACAGTGGAATCTACAATTTAGGATAATTCTATCTAACTCTAAGGTCCATAATTATAAATGATGAATATGAAGATAACGCATAAAAATGTTATTTGGAACGCTATCATAAAGAAATAGATTGTAGCCGAGAATGATAGGTTGGCAATTTGAAAAGTGAGAAAACCAAGGGCAAGTTCGTCGGGTATTTTCGTCAATGAAAGACATTAAAAATGCAGAGGATAAGATTCGGTTGTGGAAAGGGATAACCATACGTAAAGACAAACCAGCGCTAGAATGCGCAATGACCATCAACCAACCAAAGACAATCAATAGAAGTTGTTGTTTAATGCTATGGATGTAATAGATAAAGTATAAATTAATTTTTGTTTCAACCATTAACGAATTACAACAACAGAGTTAACATTTTTACAACAATACAATTATAATCGCCGAAGTAAATAAATATGCATTCTACTCTACCAAATAAGAGAGCATATCATTGCCTTATCGCCTGCCTCGAATGACGTCCCGCGCTCTGTGGTGCTCCCGCTCGTCGACCGTCGAGACCTCACCCGTACCTCCTAGCCAACGCTAGGGGTACTCTGCTTCCCCCTTAGCCCCCCAAGACGAAAAGGGGCCACACAATATCCAGATGGTACGTCTAGATCCCAGCTCGCCTCGCAAGGCTGAGCTACCACTCCTATCCGAGCTGGGAAATCCCAACTCCCCACAAGTAATCAGTCAAGCCACAAATCCGACAGCGTAATGTTACGCTAACAATCGATCCCCTTCTTCCTCCTCCTTCCTCTCTTTTATAGAGTTTTAGAACTTCCCACTTTCCCCAAATTTCATTTACTTTAAGTTTTAATAAAATCTTCTAAAAATTCTCTTTCGTACAAGTGTCATTCATCCCCCACGTTTCTCCATTAACTATTTTCTTTAATTTATTAAATTGTCTTATTTCCCTCACCCACCTAGAGTTACTCCTATTTTTATTCCTAGGTGTCCCTAGATTCCCTTACAGTTTTTAAATACTTTCCCTAAAAATGATGTTGCTAATTTAGTTCAATTTAGAAGGTTCTTTAATGCCGATTCTTTACTAAGTTGACCTCGCTTTTTACCATAAGTTCCCTTCTTTCCCTTATTATGTTTCCTCCATTCCTTAGTTTCCTAATTTTTATTATTCCCTTCTTTCCCCTTTTTATTAGAGCCAAAAATGGCAGTTGCGCAAATTAACCTCTTTTCCTTTTTATTAAGAATTTAATATCTTTTACACTTTCACAAGTTAAACAATTAAATTCTTCTTTACAATTTTAAATCCACTGATTTGAATTAAATTTTTACTCTCTTCATTTTACCCCAAAAATTTTATGAAGACTAAAACTATTACTTAAGTGGTTTTTAGTTTAATTTTTTTTTTTTTTATAGGGTATTTTTCTTAAGGTTAGACAAAATTTTACCCCTAGAGAAGTTTTAGACTTAGGACTTAGATTCTGAACTAGGTGACATTTAATTAGGGAAGTTGTTTAAGAATTTATTAAGGTGTTAAATGTCTTAGGGCCATCTAGGTTTGTTCCTTCATCATCATCAATGCAACGTGCCCTTCAGGATGCACCACGTGCTCCAAGGGTGCCACTCGCCTCGTTTGTTTCTTTTGTGCGACGTGCCCTTCAGGATGCACCACGTGCTCCAAGGGTGCCACTTGCCTCTTTTGTTTCTTTTGCACGACGTGCCCTTCAGGATGCACCACGTTCTCCAAGGGTGCCACTCTCTTCTTTTGTTTCTTTTGTGCGACGTGACCTTTAGGATGCACCACGTGCTCTAAGGGTGCCACTCGCTTCTTGATTGATTGGTAGACATCAATAAATCCTGGAGTCAACACTCCACCAGGTGAACTTGTGGGAGACTAAGGGATTCTAAGGAATAATTCCCCCGCCTTGTTACGTGCCCTTTAGAATCATCGCGAGCGACTGTCACAGTCTGCCCTCGCAGCATCATGGGTCCTCTCAAACTAGGTAATCGTTAACCTACAGTTCGAGCCACGACGGGAGTGCTAGTAGGATGTGGCAGGGGTGTTGTCCACACCTCTCCCTCAATCTCTCTGGTAGTCATGTGTGGCCCCTTTACTCCATATGTGAGTCTGGTCGGCAAGCTATTGTCAGCCTGCATCATCAACAAACATGTCAGAACATGTCCACATCATATCATTTGATCAAATGTACTAAAATCACAGTAAAACAATCAAACCCCAAAAGCACACTCCCTAACTCGATCTAGAGTCCAAGGGGTTCCGTCGATGCCTCTGCATCCTCAAGGTCCAAAACCCTACACACTCAGTAAAACCGAGTCAATAGCAACTGTCTATGTCAATGCAGTAAACATCATGTCATCTATCATAATGCATCATAATTAAGGACAAATGTTTTAATATCATAATAGTCTGGATCAATTGCAAGAAAGTGTCCTCAAAGAATAAGTTTTCTCAGTGCGCCAGAGAGGGATGTTACATACACTCCCTCTTGGTCTAAACTTCGTCCCGAAGTTTCATAGTATAAATGCCAAAATAAATGTATCACAGTATCATAAGTCTATCTCTCAAACAAAAATGGAAATTGCTGGCGCATATCATATGCGTCCTCCTAGGTTGCCGAGTGCGGACTATAATTATCCCACTGGACCTTGACCTGATATACCGTTCGACGTCGTAAATTTCGAACGCGATGATCTAAGATGTGGATTGACTTAGTCGTGAGCGCTCCCTTGTCCGATACCTGTAAGGAACTCATGTCAATAACATGCGTAGGATCACTGATATAATGTCTCAAACAGATACATGAAAAACATTGTGCATACGCCTCAAGGAATCAGGCAAGGCTAGTCGATAGGCCACAGGCCCCTTTCTCTCCATAATCTTGAAAGGTCCCACGAACCTAGGAGAGATTTTATCTTCCTTTCCAAACTTGATTGAACTCTTATGCGGTTTAACCCGCAATAAGACTCGATCGCCGACCTCGTAACTACGGTCGATTCGATGCGCATCGACATAACTCTTCTGTCGATCCTGCGCTTCTTTAATCCTTTGTCTTATGGTTTTCATTTTATCTTCCATTTATTGGATCGCTTCTGGTCCCACCAGGACCCTATCCTCAAGTCGATCCCAACGCAAAGGCGTCTGACATGGTCACTCGTAAAGAAACTCGAAAGGCGCCATCTTAATTGTGCTCTGGTAACTGTTGTTGTAAGCGAACTCTACTAGAGGTAAGAATTCTTCCCAACGCTTTTGTTGGTCCATTACGTACATGTGCAATATGTCCTCCAAGGTTTGGTTCATTCGTTCGGTCTGTCCGTCAGTCTCTGGGTGATACGCAATACTAAAGTTAAGTTGGGTTCCCAAGGCCTCTTGGAAACTCTTCCAAAATCGTCCAGTAAACACCGATCCTCGATCGGATATAATCCTCTTAGGCACGCCATGCAACCTCACAATATCACTGATGAAAACTCTAGCAATGTCAGGTGCCTGATACGTCGTATGCACAAGAATAAAGTGAGCACTCTTCGTCAGAGTGTCTACTACTACGAAAATCAAGTCATGTCTCCTTGACGTCAGTGGCAATACAACAATAAAATCCATCGAAATGACCTCCCATTTCGATTCCGGACTGGCATGTGGTTGTAGTAATCTTGTTGGGTGTCTATGTTCAACCTTTACCTGCTGACACTCCAGACACCTGGCCACATAGTTAACTATGTCGGCCTTCATTCCCCTCCAGAAGAATAAGGGTTTAAGATTTGCCCTCATTTTCGTGACTCCCGGGTGTGCCATGTAAACTGCTCTATGAGCCTCACTCAGGATCAACATCCTCAACTCGTCGTTTTGCGGTACGTAAATCCGACCCTTAAACCTCAATAACCCATCACTATCAAAAGAAAATCCCTCGTATCATGGTACCATCAATGTGTTTTGTCTGATAAAACTCTCGACCTCTTTGTACCAGTCGTCGGCACGCTGTAAAGTGAGAATCTTCTCACGTAGATTTGTCTAAAGAGGCAACACCAAAAATGTGCGTGATCTCCGACTCAAAGCATCCGCCACTCGATTCACTATTCCCTTTATGTAAGTAATCTCAAAGTCGTACTCGCTAAGCAATTCCGACCAACGTCGTTGTCGTGCGTTCAGGTCGCTTTGCATAAAAATGTGTGGTAGTTCACAATGATCAGTCTTTAGTTCAAATTTCCATCCAAAAAGGTAGTGTCTCCAAACCTTCAAGGCATATACGATGGCTAATAACTCCAAATCGTGTGTCGTGTAGTTCTCCTCATGCCTTCTCAGTTTCCTCGAAATGTAAGCAATCACTCGTCTGTCTTGCATCAAGATTCCACCTAAACCTTCCTTGGATGAATCTGTGCATACCAAGAAGTCTGCATTCATGTTAGAGACCTTAAGTATTGGTGTTGTCATCAACAACTCTTTAAGCCTCCGAAATGCTTCTGCGCATTTCTCGGTCCAAACAAACTTCTTGTTTTTCTTCTGCAATTCCGTGATCAGATTTGCTATCTTCGAAAATCCCTCGACAAACCGTCGATAGTATCCTGCTAAACCCATAAAGCTACGCACCTCCATGAAATTCGTCGGCGCAGGGCATTCCATAATAGCCTCAACCTTGGCTAGATCCACGGCAATACCTTCGCCGGAGATGACATGCCCTAAGTAGTGAATCCTCGATTGATAAAAAGAGCATTTGGACAACTTCCCAAACAATTTGTGCTCCCGCAGACACTGTAGTACCAAGCGCAAGTGCTCGTCATGCTCCTCCATCATCTGAGAGTAGATCAAATATCGTCAATGAATACTTGGACGAACTTGTCCAAGTACTCGCGTAACACCCCATTCATCAAACTCATAAATACCCCTGGGGCGTTTGCCAGTCCAAACAGTAAAACAATAAACTTGTAGTGTCCAAACCTCGTCTTAAAGGCGGTCTTAGGGACGTCATCCTCCTTGATCCGTAACTGGTGATACCTTGATCGCAAATCGATCTTGGAGAACACCATCGCACCTTTCATTTGATCGAACAGATCATCAGATCTCGACAGGGGATACTGATTCTTGATCGTAGCCTTGTTCAGTTGATGGTAGTCAATGCAAAGCCTCCACAATCTGTCCTTCTTCCAAATGAAAATAACAGGTGCACCCCACGGTGACACACTAGGACATATCAGTCCCAGGTCCAGTAACTCCTTCAGTTGCATTTTCAACTCCTGTAACTCCGGGGTCGACATCCGATAAGGCGTTCTTGCTATCGGTTCGGTCCCTGGTTTCAGGTCTATGGTAAACTCCAATTCCCTTTCTGGCAGCATCCCAGGTAACTCCTCTGGAAATATGTCCACGAATTCCTTCACCACTGGAAGTTGCTCAAGATCTTCTGCTACTCCCTTCTCATTTAATGCAAGGATCGCATAAAGCTTGCACCCCTTGCGCATACTCTTCCGTAACTGTAAGGAAGAGACGAACCTCAGGGAAACTCCCTAGTTCCATCCTACAATTACACATCTCTGTCCCTCGTCATCGATCAAGCTCAACCGTTTCGTCTTATAGTTGAGTATCGCCTCATGCGATTCCAACCAATCCATACCAATTATGACATCATAAGATCCTAAGATCGTGACGTACAAGTTGGTCCTCATGACAAACTATCCCAGGTTAAGGGCACATCCCATAACCTTTCCTCCAACCCTCTGTTTGGCTCCCGAAGCCATCTCTACGAAGCTAAACTCGTCCTGTTCGACTGCCTTTACCTTAATCCTTTTTAGCGCTGCACCAGAAATGAAACTCTCGGTAGCACCGGGATCTATCAAAATACTAAGGGTTTGATCAGCAACAATACCTATCGTCTCGAGCACAGTCGACTAATGCTTTGCCTGGCGATTATTCACCACGTCATGAATCCGATGGGCCTTTCCCATATCTCCCACTTTAGTGGGTCCGGCTGATCCAGACGCTCTGGTCCTCTCCACAGGACAATCGCGCTGGTAGTGTGGCTCCCCACACGTCCAACACTCCTCCTTCGGCCCAGTAGTCTTGGTACCCAAAGTAGAAGATGACGGCCCACCGGCCTGGAACCCTGGTCTGTGCTGCTGAGTTCCATATGAAACCCGCCCTACTGGTCTCACTGGAGTCCTAGTCTGACCCCCACTGATAAGCTCCTCCTCTACTATGAGGGCCTTCTGGATGACATCATGCAAGGTTTGAGGCATCAAAATCCTAACCTTTGCACGCAAGCTGCTATTAAGGCCGAACACGAACCTGTTGACCTTAAGTTTTTCAGTGTTAAGGTGCGGAGCGTACCGGAGCAGCTCCATAAAACGGGCCTCGTACTCGGGCACCGTACGACCTCCCTGTCGTAAGGCATTGAACTCATTGAGCTGACGCTCAATGAATTCCTCTGAAAGGTACCTCTCTCGGAACCGTTCCTCGAACAGTTCCCATGACACATCTTCAATGGCCATGTTTAGCTGTGGTAGGAGCGTCTTCCACCATAGAAGAGCGCTCCCCTTTAGTTGAAAGACCGCCATGCGGACCTTCATGTTGGAGGTATAATCGTGAAGTGCGAAGCACATCGCCATGTTCTCCAACCATGCCTGGGCAGCTGCACCGTCCGGGGCACCAAAGAACTCAGGAAATTTGACTTTCTCGAGTTCACGGTGAATGCTATCGGTAACGGCTGGTGCGCGTGGCAGAACCTCAGCGGGTGTTGGCGCCCTGGCCTCATCTCTGTCCAAATGGTTGATTAGTGCCTCAGACATGCGCTGAAAGGATCTCATCATCCCGACTACATTGCCAACTACTATCTGCTCCTGTCAGAGAACCTGCTCGTATCCCTAGGGGTTAGACCCCTCAGGCGCGAATGCTACTGGAGGCGTCGCACCCCCTCCCCTAACACCCCGTCGTCTGCCTCCGTGACGTCCTCTAACCATGATTACCTGCACACACACAATCAACTCGATTAGCAACAGTATAATCATATCATGTCAACAAAAGCCGTAGAGATCCCAAGTCGCGGGTCGAATCTGCTCTGATACCATATGTAACGTTCCTCCTCGTTACGCCGATAAACCTCTTATAACAAGTGCAATTTTTTTTTTGTGTGTGCATGTGTACAAAGGTAACAAGACTTTATACTCTGCATCACCACATGACGACGAATCATGATGCATGCAATTGCGATATCAACCTAAAGATCTAAGACGCACATCAACATCTGCCAGCAAAGAACAACATTCAACTGACAAAATAATAAGACTGACTACCCGCCCGTCCTACCCTACAATGGTTAGGACCTCAAAGACACATAAGCAACGCTCAAGCCCAGGTTCCCATCAATTTTAACCATTTAATGTCTCAGGGCTGGTGACTGTTATGAGGAACATGGAAGTGTCTACATCCCGCCCGACACAAGCCGACCAAGCAATAAAATGTATAAATCCAAGTACAACAATAGTAAAAGAACAACCACGTCCTCTACAGAGGCGCAAGTCAATTAATTGCAAATCCAATTAATAGCAATCCAATTAAATGCAATTTCCATTAATAAGGCATTTCAATTAATTGCAAATTCCCATTTACTAAATCATAATAACTTTTGGACTTAGTTCAAGACATTATATTTTATCTGCTATCAATGATAATTAATTTCATCATCACTACCATGAAATAACAACCATTTTTTTTTTTCATTTTATTTTACAATAACTACATAGAATGACCAACACATTACATCTGATATGTTATCTATAACCATATCGTAATAATTTAAGGTACTTAGTTCAAGGACCCCTTATTTTAGATGTCATCAATGACCACAAAATTACAATAACATTGCGATAAAATAACAATGATCTTTATACTTCCTATGTTATCAAACACTAACATTGTAATTTTTTATATTGCAGGAACATTACATTCACATAATCAAAACAATATATTATAATGACCTTACGTTACCATACATTGCACATAAAATAACTTAAAGTATGAACTGTCCAAAATAAGGTAAGGGTTCCTAAACAGTTTGCATTAACAAGGCTATTACAGTCAAAGCTGTTCAGAAATTGTTAAATGACTGCGGTGTAAACCAGGATACCCCTTTCGCCTGTCAGCTAAGAGTTGCGAACAAAGGAGCAAGCAGTCAGTTAAAAGAAAAGGGGGTACACGCATCAGTCTGGAATGGTAAGTTGCCGAGAATGACTATGTCTTTAAATGAAAACACAGGTCGCAATTAATGGAGCGATAGGCTGGTAAAAGCAATCAGAGGCATTCCAAAAAACAAAACGTAGCTAAAATAAAGGCCCAACGCCAGGTATGAAATTTGCAGTAATTCATCCATGATTTCGCCAGGTATCAAGGGCAATAACAACCAATCTTCAATGCAGTCTCAGAAAGGCAAGATCTCACAGGCAATCCAAAAATCAAGACTTACAACCAAAACGCAAGGAATTACAATCCAAAACGCAGAGTTAGTTGGTCGAATTTGTGCGGGTATCCTCCCCCAAATCACATAGGAAAACCAACACAAAAATGCAGAAAAATATACACCAAAAACTCAGCAAAATACCAACACAAAAATGCAGAGGTTATGGTTGAAAACCGTGGGTATCCTCCAACGAATTATAACACAAAAACACAGAGTTTGGGTGGTCGAAAAACGTGGGTATCCTCCAGCGAATTACAACACAAAAATTGCAAAGAAAGGCGTTGTAAACCATGGGTATCCTCCAGCGAATTACAACACAAAATTGCAGATAAAGGCGTTGAAAACCGTGGGTATCCTCCAGCGAATTACAACACAAAAATTGCAGAGAAAGGCGTTGAAAACCGTGGGTATCCTCCAGCGAATTACAACACAAAAATTGCAAACAAAGGCGTTGTAAACCATGGGTATCCTCCAGCGAATTACAACACAAAATTGCAGAGAAATACAAACAAAAAGGGTGCAGAGAAGGGTGTTGGAACACAGTCAAACTAATTAAAGAGGATTAAAATTTGTGGGTACAATCGCTATCAATCGTTATGTTTTTTTTTTTTAAATCGTTGGTGGCACATCTACGACTTGCAGTCCCCAAAAGACTAACAACAGCCGATCAGATAAAATCCACAACGCTGTTATGATTCTCTCCAACAGTGGCATCTACAATTTAGGATAATGCTATCTAACTCTAAGGTCCATAATTATAAATGATGAATATGCAGATAACACATAAAAATGTTATCTGGAATGCTATCATAAAGAAATAGATTGTAGCCGAGAATGATAGGTTGGCAATTTGAAAAGTGAGAAAACCAAGGGTAAGTTCGTCGGGTATTTTCGTCAACGAAAGACATTAAAAATGCAGAGGATAAGATTCAGTTGCCGAAAGGGATAACCATGCATAAAGGAAAACCAGTGCTAGAATGCACAATGACCATCAACCAACCAAAGAAAATCAACAGAAGTAGCCGTTTAATGCTATGGATGTAATAGATAAAGTATAAATTAATTTTTGTTTCAACCATTACCGAATTACAACAGCGGAGTTAACGCTTTTACAACAATACAATTATAATCACCGAAGTAAATAAATATGCATTCTACTCGACCAGATAAGAGAACATACCGTTGCCTTATCGCTCGCCTCGAATGACGTCCCGCGCTCTGTTCCGCTACTGCTCGTCGACCGTCGAGACCTCACCCATACCTCCCAACCAACGCTAGGGGTACTCTGCTTCTCCCTTAGCCCTCCAAGCCGCAAAGGGGCCACACAGTATCCAGATGGTACGTCTAGCTCCCAGCTCACCTCGCAAGGCCAAGCTACCACTTCTATCCGAGCTGGGAAATCCCAACTCCCCACAAGTAATCAGTCAAGCCACAAATCCGACAGCGTAACGTTACGCTAACAGTCGATCCCCTTCTTCCTCCTCCTTCCTCTCTTTTATAGAGTTTTAGAACTTCCCACTTTCCCCAAATTTCATTTACTTTAAGTTTTAATAAAATCTTCTAAAAATTCTCTTTCGTACAAGTGTCATTCATCCCCCATGTTTCTCCATTAACTATTTTCTTTAATTTATTAAATTGTCTTATTTCCCTCACCCACCTAGAGTTACTCCTATTTTTACTTCTAGGTGTCCCTAGATTCCCTTACAGTTTTTAAATACTTTCCCTAAAAATGATGTTGCTAATTTAGTTCAATTTAGAAGGTTCTTTAATGTCGATTCTTTACTAAGTTGACCTCGCTTTTTACCATAAGTTCCCTTCTTTCCCTTATTATGTTTCCTCCATTCCTTAGTTTCCTAATTTTTATTATTCCCTTCTTTCCCTTTTTTATTAGAGCCAAAAATGGCAATTGCGCAAATTAACCTCTTTTCCTTTTTATTAAGAATTTAATATCTTTTACACTTTCACAAGTTAAACAATTAAATTCTTCTTTACAATTTTAAATCCACTGATTTGAATTAAATTTTTACTCTCTTCATTTTACCCCAAAAATTTTATGAAGACTAAAACTATTACTTAAGTGGTTTTTAGTTTAATTTTTTTTATAGGATATTTTTCTTAAGGTTAGACAAAATTTTACCCCTAGAGAAGTTTTAGACTTATGACTTAGATTCTGAACTAGGCGACATTTAATTAGGGAAGTTGTTTAAGAATTTATTAAGGTGTTAAATGTCTTAGGGCCATCTAGGTTTGTTCCTTCATCATCATCAATGCGACGTGCCCTTCAGGACGCACCACGTGCTCCAAGGGTGCCACTCGCCTCGTTTGTTTCTTTTGTGCGACGTGCCATTCAGGATGCACCACGTGCTCCAAGGGTGCCACTCGCCTCTTTTGTTTCTTTTGCACGACGTGCCCTTCAGGATGCACCACGTGCTCCAAGGGTGCCACTCGCTTCTTTTGTTTCTTTTGCGCGATGTGCCCTTCAGGATGCACCACGTGCTCCAAGGGTGCCACTCGCTTCTTGACTGATTGGTAGACATCAATAACCCCTGGAGTCAACACTCCGCCATGTGAACTTGTGGGATACTAAGGGCCTCTAAGGAATAAGGCCCCCGCCTTATTGCGCGCACCTTAGAATCATCACGAGCGACTGTCGCAGTCTACCCTCGCTGCATCGTGGGTCCTCTCGAACTAGGTAATCGTTAACCTACAGTTCGAGCCACAGCGGAAGTGCTAGTAGGCTATGGTAGGGCTACTATCCACACCTCTCCCTCAACCTCTTTGTTAGTCGTGTGTAGCCCCTTTACTCCATATGTGAGTCTGGTCGGCAAGCTATCGTCAGCCTGCATCATCAACAAACATGTCAGAACATGTCCACATCATATCATCTGATCAAATGTACTAAAATCACAGTAAAACAATCAAACCCCAAAAGCACACTCCCTGACTCGATCCGGAGTCCAAGGGGTTCCATCGATGCCTCTGCATCCTAAAGGTCCAAAACCCTGCACACTCAGTAAAACCGAGTCAATAGCACCTATCTATGTCAATGCAGTAAACATCATGTCATCTATCATAACGCATCATAATTAAGGACAAATGTTTTAATATCATAATAGTTCGGATCACTTGCGAGCAAGTGTCCTCAAAGAATAAGTTTTCTCAGTGCGCCAGAGCGGGATGTTACAATGTGTACTAGGGTTTTGTAAAAGTGTTATAAATATTTGTGTTCTTGTGTAGGCATGTTTGTGAGTCTTAGTGCAAGCCTTTTCAGTGTTTACACAAAGTTTAATGACTAAAATTAGGCACTTGCATGTGTATTTTAATAATCCATTACTAGTGTAAGACATTGAGACTTCTAGAACCTTATAAAATATTTTGCATCACTCTCTAAGCCTATATGTTGCTTATATATGGTCATCTGACAATTATATCATGGAATTTTTGTCATACTTTTGCCACCTTGAGCATGAGTCATGAGACCCTAGAGCTACTTTGTTTTTATGATGTGTTTTTTATTACATACTTTAATGATGATGAGATTAATGACTTCCATGCATATGTTCTCTTAAATGAATGAATGTAGTGTGCTTACTTTCCTACTATGGATGCCATCCATAGTGTTATCGTAGTGCAATAGTTAATGAAAGAATAGTGAATGAATATATAATTCTTGCACCATCACCATGTTCTACCTTGCATTACTTCTTTGGGAAACTATCATAAGGTATCGGTCAAATTCCATTTCCTAGGAAAGGTTGACAGTGTCAGCCTCCTAGACTACACTAGACTTGTTGTTGGACCTTGTGTGAACCTTGGTATTAGAATTAGAACCAAAAAATGATTATGTTGTTAGGACCAAACTAGTGCATAATAGGATGTGATGTGGTGGAAGCTTAAATGTTTGATGAGATTCACGACTGGTTTGATAGAAAAAATGATCATTTCACTGGATAAGAATGCACTTATCTAGGCCCAAGCTTGTAGAAATGTAAAGATCAAAACTTATGGAAGTACAAGAAACGTTTTGGGTGTAATTCATGGTGCTTCTATTTGAATGACTCAAAATATTTGAAAAGGTACCTCATTATCCTTGGCATCTAGATTAGTTTGTTTAATGCAATGCATTGAACCAGTTAAAGGTGAAGCGATGGGACCATGAGACCACACATCTTGTGGTTTTATGGTTTCGAATTGTAGAAGAAGGTTTCATCTAGATTTTTCTATGAATACCCCCTATCCTTTGCTAAAGTGTAGAAAGATTTCAAGAAAGGGCCTAGAGGACCAAGAAAGGACAATTGTTGAAATTCTAGTGTGAATCAAGATGTTCATGGCGGAGAAGGGGTTGTTGATTAGCCTTAAAGAGATAGAAGCTTAAGTGTTCCACTTAGGTTTGGGTGCATGATGAAACTATGTGTTGTGCATACCTTTATTCTTAGGTAGAGATAAGGAGGATGTGGAGAAACATTAGGTTTTATGAGATGCAACTTGGAATGAAAGAAGAACTGCTAATGACATACACATGGTTGAGTTCTAGACTACCTTGTGAAACAAAAGATCTCTTTAGAGGTATATGGAATATAACTAGAGAGATACTTCAAGGTTTGTGAGGACATTATGTGAGATGTGCCAAGATTTTATGAAGGAATTTCAAAAACAAAGTCAAAGTAACAGAGCATAGATGAGCTCAATGAGATTAACTAGTGCATAGGAGAGATGATTTGGGAGTATGGATAACATAGTTTTATGGATTTGATGAACATATTGGACTATAAAATCTAAGATGTGTGGAGCATGGAGCGGTTCATTGTTGGATGGTTTCCTCAGTTGTGCATTCCCTTGCTACAACAACACCTCATCACTCAATAGGAGGATATGGAGATGAATTGAGGGCTAGGTGATGCTCTGCTTCTAAGAGTGGCCCAATTCCAACATATTATTTGAAGTATATTTAAAATATAGAAAAAGGAAAGAAAGAGGAATATGAGACAATGTTTGGCACAACTTATGTAAAAAACAAGGCCATCTACATAATGAGTATCTTTTGCTATTGTGATGCAATGTGGTTGCACAATGATCCTCCATGGGAAATGTACCACCTCAGTACTATGAGATGTTTTTTCCAAAATATGCATAGACCTCAACATTTTCACCTACTATATAAGTAAAATAATGAAACAAGCATGGTATTTTGTGATTTTTGCAAGTTCACCCATTATATTTATACTTGTCATGCTTGGAAAGCTTTGGTTGAGCACTTTGAGAATGATATTTTTTTCATAGAGAAATTTTGGGCGAGGGTCAATCACACCTTGATGATAAATGGGGGGTTAGGAAAGATTGTGGTTGGGGGCTCCCCCATTGTTACAACTGCAACAAGTTGGGTCACATTGTGTAAAACTATCCATTACCTTGCTAACTAAGATTTGGATACTAGAGGAAGATGGGGCATAATATTGAAGATGTCCCTAGTTGATTGAAAAGTGGGAAGCATGAGGAAAATGATAGTGGGGAAAAAATCTGGTTCATATTTAGCACCGGGATGTTAACACCATTAGTAGCATAGTAAATGTTATCACCTGCATTGACTAGGACATGTGCTAGTATGGGGACAAAGCGAGCATAAAATATTGGCAAGGCATTGCCTCCTACATTTGGGTTTGATGTTTCTCAACAGAAGGGGTATATTAGAGAATCCATTGAAGTCATGAAGGAACGACATGAAGTCTAGAAATTAAACCTAGGATACCTATCACCTTTTTTATAGTTCTTTTTGCATAAATATCTAGTCATGGACAATAAGGGGTAGGAGATGACAAACTTAAGGCTTAGCTATAGATACTACTGGGTATCTTGTAGCATTATGATTCTTCCCAACAATTGTGTGAGTTCTTAATTAAATTATTGGTTAACACAAAGGAAGAGCACTTGATGAGTGCAAAACCTAAAATTAAAAGTTTTGGCGAGCGTGAAGAGTACATCAACCCCATGACCATTAGTGAGCTAAGATAACATATATTTTTTTCACTTTTCATAAAATAAGAAGAGGCACTACAATGGTGGCAAACATAAGAGCATGAATAGTAATCTTGATGCTAGCTATGGTATATGGTCTAGGTGCTACATTAGAACCAAGTTGTGTAACCCATTGAAGTTTGGCATATTGAGAGATTAAGGAAGGTACAAAACTTTTTGGAGGACATGGAAAAAAATGTTTACTTTTAATTTATCATATCCATGTATGAAACTACCTTGCATCCAACTCCTTCTTTCTAGGGTATTTTTTAGAGGCAAATTTTAGCTAATTGTGTTAGGGACCTAACCTCCCTAACCCCTCAAGTAGGTAGAATAATATGTTTTCTATGTAATAAAGGCCGACACTAGTAAATAAGGCATGTGTAATAATGTGAACACATATAATATAAGAAGACTTAATAGAAGGGTGAGTGCAAGCTAATGATAGTCTCTCATGACACGTTAGTGGAAATGTAAACCTGGAAAAACAACAATTTGTTAACTTGGAGGGATTATTCAAGGTACTTTTACAATGGATTTGAATATGGTGTAAGAATATGAAACATAGGAAATTGAATTAGATTTCCGAATATACAAATTTTATTCATAGAAATTGTGAATAACTATGTCAAATTTGATTTTTTCTAACAATGGTATCTTATTTTTCCAACAAAATATAAGGTATATATGTTTTTTTTTGTGTGCAAGTGTTGAGTACCTTAACAATGGAATTTCGTTCCAAAAACTTGTATACTTGTAGAGAACCCATTGTTCTTGTTCCGTGTATTTTTTGGAAATTTATAATATTAATTTTATATATTTTTTAAATTATCAAAGTCAACATATCCCTGAAATTACAACGTCTTTTGTTCATGCAAGCTAAGAGGGTCTTAACATGATCAGAACATTTTTTTCTTTTTTGAGATTGTGGATATATGTCTCCTCTAATGCCACATATAACTCATTTAAGAAATGGTTAAGCCGACAAAAAGTTATAGCAGGAATAAGAGAGGTATGTATTCTAGGATTTTTATATATATGAAGAAAAAAATAGATTACAAATAGTAAACATTATTATTATTTTTTTAAATTGTATATTTGGAATCTACACATCCAACTCTATCTATGTCTATAGTTTCGTCAATAATTGAATTGTGTAGCCTATAGAAAAATAATTTCAAAAACAAAGATATGGAGAGGAATTCATAAAAATGGAGGTTTTTATGTATTTGCAGACCGAACCACTAGGTTTGTCATCCCAAACCTAAATATGAGGCAACCAACTCAGCAAACACTTATGCTAGAGTTGTCACTCCCGCCAGTTTTTTTTTAAATTCAAATAACATGTGCGCGCGTTCCTATAGTGTGCATGCGTTATTAACAACAGGAACACACATGCATTCATGTTAACACACACAAATTCCCTCTC
>JASDQU010104460.1:203206-232535 GCA_032191745.1 Picea mariana | reverse complement strand
AAGCACGTTACCCATTCTGCTCTCTTCTATATTCTATGTATCCTATTCCTCGGATGCCTGTATATATATCGAGAATAGAAGGATTAGAGAAGAAATTAGGTGACTTAAACACTAATTTGACTTGAATGCCAGGGCTGATATAGAGTAAGCTTGACACGTAGGCTTTATACAATTACGACTAATTCATGGTCCTCTTTTTTCAAATAAAGCACCTTTTTCTCACCAACTATTCGCCCGCCGACTGAACCAACCATCATCGTATCTATGACCGGCACCGCATCCTGGGATTGGCTGTGCTCTAAAACCATCCAACGATTCAATTTGGGGATGCTCTAGTTGGACTTCCTCGACCCATCCACGTGACCAACTCCACGTGCAGAAAATTAATTGTTGACTCTATCTCCACGTTACGAATCATTTTCAAAAGTAGTTGGTGAGGACAGAGTATTTATGTCGGACGAGTAATGATATAGATTATTTCTTTTGCTTTTGACAAATCTATTTTAATGGTGTTGGTAAACTTTCTATTTTCAACCATTTGTCACGGCAAAACTAAAAGAAAAAAGTAGCTAGAAAACTGTCAAAAGATAGAACTTTTAGACTATTCTTATTTGGGATGTAAGAAAGTTAAAAATATTTATATCTTTAGAATTTAGAATTAATAAAAATTTGAATATTTAAAAATATAATTAGGGTATGGTTAAGATATTTATATTTATATTGATGATGATGATGATTAACATCCATTGACATTGAATTGGTTTATTAGACCTTAAGAAGGTAAGTGATTACTTGCAATTCTTTACAATTTTGTTTTTGTGCTAAAAAAATATTAAGAGAAGTTTTCCAAGATCACCATAGTTTTGTTGAGTTAAAAGTTTAAAAAGGATGGTAGTGTGATAAATATTTTGAAATTGAGATCTAATCTCTGTATAGGCTGGGTGTCAAAAAAGTGACACTCTTTCATCCCATGACATTTTAGGAATTGACAAGACCTAATTTCACTATAGAGCTTGTGAGAATTTATTCTTATCTTAACAACGCTTATTTTTTTCTTTACACTTGTCAAAACATAAAGATAATTTTAATTTTCTAATTTATTATTAATGTATTTATATTTACATCATAATAATAATAATATTTATACTATTTTTATTATTTATATATAAATTTGAAATCTTTTTATTTTTATAAAATATTTTTTATAATAATAAATATATGTAATATTATATTTCTATATTTTATTTATGTATAAATTTAAAATTTTGTTATCTTTATTTATTTATATATTAATGCCTAATATATTTATCTCTTTTGTGTTCGAATTGAATATCATAATGATTATTTGATTTAGGGTTTTGAATATCATTCGTTCCAGTCACTTAGTCTTGTAGAATTTGTAATTGGTGCTTTGAACCTACAACAACATGCAATTAGTGCACGAGCTAATTCCAAACCATTTGCCACCTCCCTGCAATTCATATTTCATTAAAATTGGTAAATAAAAATCAGACACTATCAAAATTGAGTTTTATTTCTGTTTATTAGACTTCCAATGGCCCCCACCAAATGCCTAGTGTGGCATGCTTCAACACAGCAGTATAAATTTAATAGCAGCATGAAAAATTGCGGCCGTCCACCTTGAACATGTCGCAAAAAATCACATGGAGTCTGACATTGTGGGACCCTCTCATTGAAGAGATGCACACTTTACACCAAAACATACATTGCAGAAATGGGCACCGTCAATGAGGTAAGAGAAGACTAAACATCGAAATGAAATGCATTATTGTTTCTCTTTCCTCCAAAAATGTGATATTTAAGTGGACCGTTGGACTGAGGTAGGGGAACACGCGGCTCATAATAATATCCAAATGGATAGCCCCTCACGTCACATTGATCCCCAATTCCTCCATTTTGGAAAAGGTGGATCGAATGACTCCGATGGATCTTCCTCCTATCCTAACCTCCTCTCGCTCTACCGTGACAATGCACCATGCATACTAAAACAAAGGTCTTTCCCATTGGGGAGGAGTGATCCAAATGAACCATTCATATTAAAACAAAAGTTCTAAAAATTCGAGTTCTAAAGAGTTTTCATAAGTTAGTAGAGTACAAAATGCGGGGTAAAAATATAAGTTAGTAGAGTGCAAAATGCGAGGTAAAAATATGAAGAAGTCAATTGAAATATCTATCCACCCTCTATATCGCTAAATGAAATATCTCTCCACCCTCTATATCTCTAAATGTTGGCCAAGGCATAGTTGGGTGGAGGCCATGCCAAGGCAGAATGTGAATCTTTAAAAATGGGTGGGACGTGTTACCTCTACCAACCAACTTCTCCACCATTAAATAGAAGTGAAGGTGATGCGGAGTCACATCAACAAATAATGAGGTGTGGAGATACTTTTCTATCCTTTTCCCTTTACATCAAGGAAAGGTTTAGAGTTGTGTGTAGGTGTAGTAATGTGGAGCATTAGAAAACAAAAAGAAAGTTTTCGAAGACTCTTTAGCCTCACATACTATAGTTGGTTTTATTTAAATATTGGGTTTCCAACCCAATTTCGAATTTCAAGTGTCAACTAAATTCTCTCAAACTTACTCTTGTTATTCATGTGAGATAATGTGATCTACAGAAAAGTTGTGCTTCTTGCAATGTCCCTATTTTGGAAATTATTAATACAAATTTACACATTGTGTGTAGATTTGTGGATTTCATGATGGTAAATGGTTGGAATGGCTTTGTTGATTATCCTAATCATCATTTACACTTGTTCAACTTATCAAATATCTAAAGATATCAAGGAGATCAAGAACACCATTTGGTCAATATTTGGTAAAAAAATGCAGAAATTTTTGTAGGTGATTGTTTTTGTGTTCATCTTCTAGCACAATTTCCAAGCAAATGGGATTGCATCTCAAAAATCTAAAACATAGTTGTTTTTAGGAACATGCCCAATTAGTTGATTAGAGGCCATTTCCCAAAAACATGAATCATTTGGGAAATGTAGGTGGAGATTTAAGAGTAATATTTCCAGATTTTATTGATTTTTTCCATATTTTTTAGAATTCAATTTTCTAAACAAATCACACTCAACAGAAGTGCCACCTTCATCAATTCAACTTGGATATTTGATCATGATTTTCTACATCAGAATTAGGATGAGATCCCTTTGTTTAGGATCTCATCTTGAATTTAGTATTTGGAATTATATTTTGTAAATTTTATTTAAGCAAGAATGATCAATGAAGAAGAAGTTCAATCTTTCTCTTGGAAGAAAGTTGAGGTTTAGTAGAAAATATTGAAGGTATGATAAATGTATTAAATAAATTCATCCTTTATAGCATTTCATGCTCAAGGATTCATACATTCTGATAATCAGACTGTGTTATTATTGTAATTCTGTTCTTTTTTCTACTTGCTTGAATACAATTGAGATTTTTGCAATGCATTAATTTCCACGAAGTTTCAACTACGATTATAACAAATATTTTTCTTTTAATCACCTATATTTTGTAAAGCTGTGTTCAATTATTTGTCTAAGATTCGAAATGAAATTTTAAATTTGAAAATCCTCCCAGTGGATGTATGAGTTTAGCAGATTGTTGGCTTATATATTCATTTTTGTTACATTTTCTTTTATGCTATTGTCCATTAAGAATCTAGCTATCAACATGAATGCCCCTGACTATATGAAGTATTGATGAAATCTTTACCAGATCCTTAAATCATCCAACCTCCTTGATCCATAACTCAGACCAATCAATCATTGCAATAACTAAGATGTGCTAGGCATGTTTCTCTTTGTAGTCGAGAGCATCTTCTAGCGCTAACATCGTTTGGTGTTGTTGTAGGGGACAAAATTGAAGAAATCTTTCCCGAGGAACGACAATGATTAATCTGATCTTTGATGGTGAAAAAAGGTCAGGCATGTACAGACTACATATCATTCACCTGGCGACTCCATGGTTGAAGACTCCATCCATAGCTCAACCGGTTCAAAATATCCAAAGAAATGTAAGCCATTTTGGCTCAGAGGTATGCAAGTTTTTGTTTTTCAAATGTACCTGGATTTATGAATCCTATGCCTAAAAGAGAAGAATGGGGAATTTGTCTTTTGAGGTTTAAGTGAAATTATTGGAAAGTTCCTACTGAACACTTGTTAGATTTCATGAATGTATGCACCAACTGGATATTGTCCATGAAGATATTTTAATGAAGATGTTCATGTATTCATTGGAAGGAAAAGCACGAGAATGGTGTAGATCTCTACCTCAATATATCATTTCCTCATTAAATGAATTTCATGCTATATTTAATTCATATTGTAAAAACAAATATGCAATTGATTTCCTTTATGATGAATGTTGTGAAGAATTTTCAATGTTGCATCATTGGTACAGCCATAAAGATAAGGATATTAGTTTTATTCTGATGCATGAGGAGACAATTATTCAAATTGAAGGTTTCATTGAACATGATGTGTCTCCTCTTGGAATTGATGAAACTGTGTTGCAACCTCTTGATTTTTATAAGAATATTGTTCTTCTGGATGTTGTTAACGTATTTTCTTCCAAAGAAGTCAATCAACAGTTTCCAGGATTTATTGTTGTCCCTTATTGTAATGAAACATGTGATTTTCATGTGTTTCCAAAGGATTATAGTTTTATAAATGGAGCATAAATCACAAAGGAGCATTTTGATCTCGTAAACCAACAAGACGAGTATTTCTACGTTCTTCATGATCCCATAGCCATCTACATGGAGACAGTTTTTTCGGAGATCCCCAATGTTGTACCATTCAGTATGCCAACAAATTGCAGCCGTAAGTATAAGTTGCACATTACATTCCTGTTGCAAAAAGTTCATTTTTTCTACAATCTCGCATTTACCTGCAAAAAGGAAGATCATTTTATCAGTCAAATGCTCACTTAGTATCACTGGAAGTTCTCGTTTACATAAAACAAGATGATCTAGTTGGTTAAAGTAGGCAGTGTATATAAATAAGCTCACATCTCGAGCATATGTTTTGCAGTTTATTTTCAACGGTGTGATTTGCAGTTTGACTTGGAAAGTAGGATAGAGGAATAATGACTCCATAACCTAATGCAAACACTCGTAAAAAGATGTTTCAGTTTGTAGTTTAGTTTTCAGCTGTGGTTTGTTTTTAGCTTGCCCACAGTTGTTTTCAGTTGAGGAGAATGGGTTATAGGTTGATGAAGGAAGAAGGCATTGGTCTACTTGTTCTTGGTGTCCCACAGGGAGGACACCATCCCCAGTTGGAGCTAGTGTTAGCACTAATTTTTGTCATTGGAAAAAATTAAAGTTTTGTCAAAAATTTGGAATCTTGGTTTAAATTCTTAGTTTTTGAAGACTCTCGGGCATGCACATACTTTGGTTGGTTTTATTTCAATATTGGGTTTCCAACCCAATTTCTGTTGGATCATGTTGTCATTGATGCCAATGGTTTGATGGATTTATGTCATTGATTGATGTCAAGTGATTGATTGATGCCAAAGGATTGATTGATTGATTATTGATGTAATGTAATGTGTATTGTCCTTGATGAGAATGCATAGATGAAGATGGATCAATGAGTTGTCATTGATATGAAGAATATGGATCAATGAGTAGTCATTGATACATGATGAAGATGGATCGATGTGGTTTCATTGGTATATGATGCATTGTTGGAAAAATATATAGATGACTCATTATTGGCTTATCATGATTGATAAGGTGCACAAATGGATGATCTCCAAAGTGGTCCCCTTATGGTGAAAGCCCTCATGGGAAGACACTTTGCAGATTAAGTTATCCTAGAAGAATGGTTGGAGGACCCATGATTGTATGTGGAATAATGAGGTGAAGATCAAGGAAATTGTTGGTGAAACTATCCTAGATGTATAGTTCTTGTCATGTCATTTCTAGTGGTATGTGGAATGTCACATAACTCCTCATGGTTTGATAGTTATGGCCTTACAAAGATGAAGGACCCCCACATGAAAGCTTGAAGCCCCCAAGGTCAAAGAAGTCAAAGTGACCTAAAAGAAGAAATCATTATTTAGATGATAAAGTAAAGTGACAAAGTCAAGGTGAATTATTTAAATAATAAAGAAAAGTGACAAAATCAAGAAATGATAAAGTAAGGTGACAAAATCAAGAAGGAATATTTAAATGATAAAGTATTGGAAAATTTTCTATTTATGGAAAGTGGTTAACCCTAAAATAAGGAAAATAGGTTAAGTGACCTAGAAATGGGTTAATATTATTTAAATGATAAAGTAAAGTGACAAAGTCAAGGTGGATTATTTAAATAATAAAGAAAATTGACAAAATCAAGAAATGGTAAAGTAAGGTGAAAAAATCAAGAAGGAATATTTAAATGATAAAGTATTGGAGAACTTTCTATTTATGGAAAGTGATTAACCCTAAAATAAGGAAAATAGGTTAAGTGACCTAGAAATGGGTTAAGTAACCTAAAAATGGGTTAAGTGACGTAGAGGATGAAAGTATAAATAAGATAGCAATGGTCTCTTGTAGATCATCCTTTTTGTGGATCAATGGAGAGCTTCTTGTGAGAATATCTTTTAGAGTATTGGTGGAGAGCTTCTTATGAGAGCTTCTTGAGCATTTTTGGTGTGGAACACTTGAGAATATTGAAGCTCTATAGGTGACTGAGGTAACCAAAAGATATATAAGCATAATTTCAGAAGGAAGGTGAAGAAAAGAGGGTCGAAATTAAAGGGAGGATAAATTCTTTTCATGATGTTTTCTAAGGTATGTTATTTACAGGTCATCTCACCATTTTCATAATAAAAAATTTTATATAATGATTCAGACCATGAGATTGATATTCCATTGAGAAAACATATCCAAGTATCTATGGTAAAAAATTCATCTTGTGGGTCTTTGTATTTTTGGAGATACACTCCGTGGAAAATAGGGTTTGTGGCTAGTCCTGAAACTAGTCTAAAACATGTGTTTCGGGTAAAAACGTCATAAATTATTCATAATATGTCCAAATTCAGTGAGACCAATTGTGTTGGTTGTATTAAAGTCTTTAGTATGTTATGTAACCGTTCAGATCTATTGAACAAATATTTCATGCGGGGGACGCTCTACAAGGTCGCACTCTAGAATAAGCCAGAATTCAACAAAGTATGTCATTATTGCTATAATGTCTTTTCTGAGAGGTTCCAAGTATTGAAACCCGAAGGAATTGCATAAAACACATTGTATAACATTGTGTATCAGTTTGAGATACTTATTCATTACAAGTACAAAGTTATGATTATTTCAAGTTAGGGTTGTTGACTAATCCAAAACTAGTCATGGTTGAGACAAGCAGTTGATGAGTTGGCACATACATGAGGTCTATAGTTGATGATGTTGGTAAATATTGATGATTCATTGTTGATGAGTAGTTGACATGTGATTGGTATATACTTGGTACATGGTTGGATACATTTTTTTATGGTACAGGTTGATTACCGGTTGTTTGGCACAGGTTGGTGCATGGTTGATGCACTTGTTTATGGTACAGATTGATATCTGTTGAGGATTGTTGTCTCATCTTAGTTGGTGCTGAGGGTGTAATATGAGTCTTGCATTATAGAGTTGGTGCTCTTGTAGAGTTGTACTCTATTCAGTTGTTGCTGAAAAACCCCAAGGATTGTAGTCCGTAATAAAAAGAAAATTATACATACATCTTGTGTTCTTTGTGTTCCTTGTGGTGATGACTTGTTGATAATATATTGCTGATATATGTTGCTAATATGTGTTGACATTTAACTGGTTATAAATGACAACAATGATTAATGAGTTAATGATGATTGTTAAATAAAGAGTTTTGGGGAAAATATCCCTACATTGTTCACCCCCCCCTCTCAGTGTAGTCGGTGTGTCCAACAATTGGTATCAGAGTAGGCCTTCACTACAAGCCTTAACAAGCTTGAAGGAGATCCATAGCCACACAAATTGATGATGAAATACAAATCCTTGATGACGATAGCTATTCTACTTAGAGAATAGAGATGAGAGTGTATTTGAAGACAATGGGAGCAGCTATTTGGAAGGCAACTATTGGTGGATCAGTTCCATTGAAGAACAAGTCAAAGTTTGCAGCTCAAAGGGAAGGAAAGAAGAATGATGCATTGGATCTCAAGACCATTCTTAGTGGAATCTCAAGCCCTATCAAAGAAANCATGGAACAATGCACTTCCACCAAGGATCTATGGCTAAAGCTAGAGGAGACATATCAAAGCAAGAAGGAGAAGGAAGATATTGAAGACCGCTCCATCAAGATTATCAAAGGTAAAGAATCTCCAAAAACCCTTGATTGTATTATTTCTAAATGTGATCTTGAAAACATTTCAAGTGAAGATAGCACAAAGGAAGATCCCAAAATTATTTCAAATGAAGATATAGAATCTCCAAAGACTCTTGATTGCAATGATTCAAAATATGATGATGTTGATTTTTTCTCAAGTGAAGAAGATGATCTAGAAATAGTTTTTGTAAAGTTTGATGGTAGTTATCCCATGGAAAGAATAGGAGAAGATCTATTAGAACTTCAAAAGGAAGTTGAAGAGGCTTTATATAGATATAGAAGTGATCATTTTTATACACACTATAACTATCTTTCAGATAACACTAAGAGGTTTCTTAGGAGGAGTCAAAGGCACATCTTAAAGTTAAATGGAATGCTCAAAGAACAAGAAGAGAGAAATAAGACTAAATTGGAAGAAAATGAAGAAGAGATCACAAGACTAAAGAATGAAAAAGAAGATATGAAGGTAGATGATGAGATTAGCAAAAGTTTTGAAACTAGTATTCATCTCAAGACCCAAATTGAAGAAGCCAAAAGGGTAGAAGAGCTTTTGAAGAATCAAATTAATGAAAATGAAGAGTCGTGTGATAAGTTAGAAGATGAAATTGTTGATCTTAGAAAGAAAGTGGAGAAGTCAAATAAATTCTTGAATAGCTCAAAAATCTTGGATGAGATCTTGGAAAGTCAAATATCACCATATGATAAATCAGGTCTTGGATACAAATAAGAAGCTACACATGTTGAAGCAAGCACCTCAAAGAAGCATGAGGTAAGTCCATCAAAGAAGGAAGACAATGTTGCAAAGCAACCATCTACACAAGGCAAAGAAAATTTCAAAAGAACAAAGCAAGGAAGACATCAAGAAGTTATCTTTGGGACACCAAAGCAAAGGTATGAAAGTATTTTTCATGGGCATTGTTATTCATGTAATGAATATGGTCACAAAGCTTTTGAATGTAGATCTTATGAAAGAAGATATAATGGAAGATTTCATAACACCATAAGGTGTTGGAGATGTGATCACATAGGACACATTGTTGTTCACTGTAACACCATGAAATGCTACAACTGTAGTGGATTTGGCCACAAATTCTAGGAGTGCTGGAACACAAGAAGAAATTCCATGTTGAGGACTTCACACAGTATGGCTATAATAAGGAATGAAGTAAGGAAGGGAGACATATTTGAAAACATGGATGCTCAGAGATCAAGTTCTGAGGAGCAGGGACATCTACAAAAGTGGGTGAACAAGACAGAGCATCCAGAACATAGTGAAAGACTGAAGGGAAGTTCAAAAATGTCATATACTGAGGCATACGTGGGTGACAGTGGTATCAGTCGCGTACATACGCAGACTGACCTTGTATAGGTCGCGTACATACGCGAGATGTCTATGCAGCAGGTCGCGTATATGTGGTGAAGCCTAAGGAAAAGGGCTATGCACAGGGATTGTAGTTTGATGTGATGGTATAACTCTATGATGCAGGGTCTGACATGGTTTATTGCAATTTCTGACACTGTTTGTTGCAGGTTTTCATGATACTATATTGGATTATGTAAGGTGATGATGTAAAATAAAATCTTGGGTGCATGGCACTAACCCATGAGTATGGATTGATGCATTTTCCGTTGAAGAAAAGTGTTGGTTATGACAGTGAAGTTATAACACCTTGGTTATGTGATATATCTTGATGATGTATTGGAAGCTTACTTGTTGGAAAGCTTGGTGCATGAATTTAGCATATGGATGGGCTACACATTGGGACATGTGGTTGGTGAGTTGATGAGGTGATTATGTTGTACATCATTGATGATTCATAGCTTGATCTATAATTGATACATGTTTGGTACACACATAGATGGCATATTCTTGATGATACTACACCATTGGTACTACTTGATCAACACAACAATTGGTATTTGTTTTAGATACATGATTGTGGCACTTGGTTCATGGTGGATACATATCATGAGTGATATGAAACATGGTTGGCATATCGGTAGATGCACATGGTTGGCACATTGGTGGATGCACATGGTTGGCATATTGGTAGATGCACATGTTGGCATATTGATAGAGGCATATGATTGATACATTCCATGGATGATCTCTTTTGGCACATTGCATGATGTTGATGTACATGGTTGATGTACATAGGTGTTGTGCATGATGAGCACACATTTTTTTATAAGATGTGCTTGGTTGATATTTTGCTCATGATTCTTTATTTCATTGTTAACATATCTTTTGCTTCATGATGCTTGGTATAGCATGAGTTTGATGCATGAACAGGTCCAAGGATCGTTATATGGTAGCACATTGTTCATCTCGCAAAGAAGATATGGGAGACATACCCATAGTGGGAGTCATTCTTCTTCCCATGATTCTAGGAGGAGATATTTATCAGATGCATACCTAGAAAAGATCCCTATATTTGAAGAAAGAGTACAGAGGCATAATTCCAGGAGGAGCGATGGTCACAGGGGGATTATGTTCGATGTATTTTCAGCATTACATCAGAGTGATATCCCTTGTTCAAAAGGGGAGAGATTATTCAGAGAAAGATCAAAGGCACTCAGACAGGGGGAGCAACCCCAAGGAAAGTTCAAGCAGGGGGTGCATCCCCAAGAGGAAAATGACCCTTTGCCATTGATGTCAAAGGGGGAGAGATAGTCACATTGATGTGATTGATGATTATTGATTGGGAGAGATAGTCACATTTGGGAGAGATAGTCACATTGACTATTGATGTAGAGAATTCCTTACCTACATGTTGACATCAATAATTGGTAATTAGTGTTGACATCAATATTGGTATTGCCATCAATGCCAAAAGGGGGGATTGTTGGATCATGTTGTCATTGATGCCAATGGTTTGATTGATTGATTGATTTATGCCAAAGGATTGATTGGTTGATGATTGATTTAATGTAATATGTATTGTCCTTGATGAGAATGCATAGATGAAAATGGATCAATGAGTTTCCATTGATATGATGAATATGGATCAATGAGTTGTCATTGATACATGATGAAGATGGATCAATGTGGTTTCACTGGTATATGATGCATTGTTGGAAAAATGTATAGATGACTCACTATTGTCTTATCATTATTGATAAGGTGAACAAGTGGATGAACTCCAAAGTGGTCCCTTTATGGTGAAAGCCCTCACGGGAAGACGCTCTGTGGATTGAGTTATCCTAGAAGAATGGTTGGAGGACCCATGCTCTCATTATTGTCTTATCATGATTGATAAGGTGCACAAATGGATGAAATCCAAAGTGGTCCCCTTATGGTGAAAGCCCTCATGGGAAGACGCTTTGCGGATTGAGTTATCCTAGAAAAATGGTTGGAGGAACCATGCTTGTATGTGGAATAATGAGATGAAGATCAAGGAAATTGTTGGTGAAACTATCATAGATGGATAGTGCTTGTCATTCCATTTCCAGTGGTATGTGTAATGTCACATAAATCCTCATGGTTTTAGAGTTATGGCCTTACGAAGATGAAGGACCCCCACATGAAGGCTTGAAGCCCCCAAGGTCAAATAAGTCAAAGTGACCTAAAAGAAGAAATCATTATTTAAATGATAAAGTAAAGTGACAAAGTCAAGGTGGATAGTTTAAATAAGAAAGAGAAGTGACAAAATCAAGAAATGATAAAGTAATGTGACAAAATCAAGAAGGAATATTTAAATGATAAAGTATTGGAGAAATTTCTATTTATGGAAAGTGGTTAACCCTAAAATAAGGAAAATAGGTTAAGTGACTTAGAAATGGGTTAATATTATTTAAATGATAAAGTAAAGTGAAAAAGTCAAGGTGGATTATTTAAATAATAAAGAGAAGTGACAAAATCAATAAATGATAAAGTAAGGTGACAAAAATCAAGAAGGAATATTTAAATGATAAAGTATTGGAGAACTTTCTATTTATGGAAAGTGGTTAACCCTAAAATAAGGAAAATAGGTTAAGTGACCTAGAAATGGGTTAAGTGACCTAAAAATGGGTTAAGTGACCTAGAGGATGAAAGCATAAATAAGATAGAAATGGTCTCTTGTGGATCATCCTTTTTATGGATCAATGGAGAGCTTCTTGTGAGAATATCTTTTGGAGTATTGGTGGAGAGATTCTTGTGAGAGCTTCTTGAGAATTTTTAGTGTGGAACACTTGAGAATATTGAATATCTACAGGTGACTGAGGTAACCAAAGGATATCTAAGCCGAATTTCAGAGGGAAGGTGAAGAAAAGAGGGTCAGAATTCAAGGGAGGATAAATTATTTTCAGATGTTTTCTAAGGTATGTTATTTACAGGTCATCTCACTATTTTCGTAATAATTTTTTTTCTATAATGATTTGGACCATGATATTGATATTAAATTGAGGAAACATATCCAAGTATCTATGGTAAAAAATTCATCTTGTGGGTTATTTTATTTTTGGAGATACACTCCGTGGAAAATAGGATTTGTGGCTAGTCCTGAAACTAGTCTAAAACAAGTGTTTCGGGTAAAAGAGTCATAAATTATTCATAACGGGTCCAAATTCAGTGAGACCAATTATTTTGGTTATATTACAATCTGTATTATGTTGTGTAACAGTTTTAGATCTATTGAACAAATATTTCGTGTGGGGCACGCTCTACAAGGTCGCTCTCTAAAATAAGCCAGAATTCAACAACATATGCCATTATTGTTATTAATCATTTTCTAAGAGGTTCCAAGTAGTGACAGCTGGAGGAATTGCAGAAAACACACTGAAGAAAATTGTGTATCAGTTTCAGATCTTTATTCATTACAGGTACAAAGTTATGATTAATTCAAGTTAGGGTTGTTGACTAATCCAAAACTAGTCATGGTTGAGACAAGCAGTTGATGAGTTGGCACATACATGAGGTGTATAGTTGATGATGTTGGTACATATTGATAAGTCATTTTTTATGAGTAGTTGACACATGATTGATATATACTTGGAACATGGTTGGATGCACTTGTTTATGGTACAAGTTGATTATTGGTTGTTTGGCACAGGTTGGTGCATGGTTGATGCACTTGTTTATGGTACATATTGATATCTGTTGAGGATTGTTGCCTCATATCAGTTGGTGTTGAGGGTGTAATATGCTTCTTTCATTATAAATATGGTGCTCTTGTAGAGTTGTACTCTATTCAGTTATTTTTGAAAAACCCCAAGGATTGTAGTCCGTAATAAAAAGAAAATTGTACATACTTCTTGTGTTCTTTGTGTTCCTTGTGGTGATGACTTGTTGATGATATATTGCTGATATATTTTGTTGATATGTGTTGACATTTAACTGGTTATAAATGACAACAATTAGTAATGAGTTAATGGTGATTGTTAACTAAAGAGTTTTGGGAAAAAGAGCCCTACACTGTTCACCCCCCCCCCCTCTCAGTGTAGTCGGTGTGTCCAACAATTTCAAATTCCAAGTGTCAACTAAATTATCTCAAACTTATTATTGTTATGCATGTGAGATAATGCGCATTGCAGAAAAGTTGTGCTTCTTGCAGTGCCCTTATTTTGGAAATTGTTAAATACAAATTTACAGATTGTGTGTGCTTTTTTGGAATTCCATGATGGTAAATGGGTGGAATGGATAAAGTGTTGGAATTGTGAGAAGAAAGGACATCTGAAGAAAGACTGTAGAGCTCCAAAGAAACAAAGAGATGGACAACATGAGAAAAATCAGGAAGCAAATGTAACTGGTGATGTGTTACAAGATTCTTTGATTCTTTCTGCAGATAATATTTATGAGTCTTGGGTAGTAGATTCAAGGGCTTCATTTCATGCCACACCCCATCGGAAACATTTTCTAGATTATGTTCAAGGTGATTTTGGACAAGCTCATTTGGGTGATGATGCACCATGGAAAATTGTTGGAATGGGAAAGGTAAAAATAAAACAAAGCAATGGAAACCAATGGTTGTTGAAAGAGGTAAGACATGTTCCATATCTAAGGAAAAATCTAATTTCAACAGGGCAGTTGAAAATTGAAGGTTGTATTTCCATATTTACAGATAAGGTGTGGAAGGTCACCAAAGGATCATTGGTGATAGAAAAATGAGAGAAGGTAGGTACATTGTACTTATGTATTGGTAATACTAACTTATCTATCTCTTTAGCTTCTACAGGATTGGATACAACATTGTGGCATCATAGGCTTGGACACATGAGTGAGAAGGGGATGCAGATACTTTACAAAAGAAATTTGTTTCCAGATCTTAAACAAATTGATTTGGATTTCTGTGAGCATTGTGTTTATGGAAAACATAAGAGAGTCATATTTATCAGAGTCAGAAAAGAAAAGAAGAGTGAAAGGTTAGAGCTTGTGCATACATATGTATGGGGACCAGCTCAGTTATCATCTCTTGGTGTCTCTCGTTATTATGTTAATTTTATTGATGATGCAACTAGAAAAACTTGGGTTTATTGTATTCGACAATAATCTGATGTTTTTTATACTTCTATGAAATGGAAATATTTGGTTGAGAATAAGACAGGAAAAAGGTTGAAGTGTCTCAGATCAAACAATGGAGGTGAATATTGCAGCAAGGATTTTGATGATTATTATTCATACTATCGGATTCGTAGAGAGAAGATAGTTATAGGAACACCACAGGAAAATGGTGTGTCATAAAGGATGAACAGGGAAATCATGGAGCGTGCAAGGAGTATGAGATTGCATGTTGGTTTTCCCTTACAGTTATAGGTAGATGCTACAGATATTGTTGTTTACTTAATAAACAGAGGACCTTCAAGATCTTTGGATGATAGAATTCCAGAGGAGGCATGGAGATGTAAAAAGGTAAACTATTCTTTTTTGAAGACTTTCGGTTGTGAATCTATTCGCCCTAGAAGTCACCTTCAGATTGCATTGAAGGTAAGCCCAATACCCATCAGTTTATATGTCACAGGTAATTGAGTTATGAGTAGTCAAATGGAGAAAACTCAATAATAATAGTGTTCTAACTCAGAAATCTGGACTAGCATGCACCAGTCATTGAGGTCTTGAATCAACTTCAGTCAGTAAGTTGGAGTAAGGTTGAATAGAGGGAATAATTTGGTGAGGAGAGTGTAGAGGTATGTCATGGACATCAGGTATTCCAACAGCCTAAGGAGGAAAAACTTAAACACAATATCCTCTTGAATTCAAATCTCAAAGAAACTGAAAGAAATTATAACAACACTATAATAAAAAATTCATTATAATATAGTCACAAGAATCCATGTGAATCAGTCAATCATGAACTCTCTCAGTATCAGAGACAAATAAGATGGAGTACGAAAGATGACTTAGATTAACCAAGATGTCTCAAAAAACAAATACATAACTAGAGAACCAATGTTCTTCATAAAAATATTGCAATAGCAGGGAGCCTAGCTCAACCATTCGACCTTAAAAAAATATCAAAACTGAGTATATATACTCAGAACTGCTGCAACTACCAGGAGTGTGATCGGACCACTGCATTCAAAGTTTTCAGTTAGTTCCTACTCTGTCAGACTGTGCAGGTCTTCTCATGTCAGACGCGAGCTCGCCTCAGTTATGTGCTTTGTAGGAAAATCCATCTAGAAGGAAGCTTCAGATTGACAATCTACACTCACGGTCGCTCTCAACATGCTTTCCATTTATGGGGTGAGAGGAGGTCTCAACCACCGCCCCCATTTCCATTAACTACCTTCATCAGGATCAGGATGAATCCTAACACCCGTGAATGTTCCAGGTAGTTCCCATGACTTCTTCGAGTCAATCCCGACGCCTCGAGGCTAAGAAGATCTTCTTTTGTGACCAGATATGGGTGCTTTTGGCCTTTGGCACAACTTCTCTCCATCGCTCCATCTTCAATGTGACCTAAGGCCATGATGCTACACAATTGTGCGATTGCGGGCGCTACCAAGGGTGGTCTGAAAGAAAACCACTTTTGTCCCCGCAATTCACCATGAATCGCCACATGTCCCTTTCCAAAAACCATGGTTCTAAGTGTGGCCTATCCTTGAAATTTTAAAATGTGCGCACCTTTCGACTCCGCAATGGAGCGTGACCATTAATCTTGTGATCTGAGATGAGGCTTCCTGATCAACGACCCAACTCTGTCACTTTAGATCGATGGATCAGATCTTCTCTCTTTGAATCATCGACTGAGATCTTCTTCGTGAATCGGCCTTCAGGAATTTCAATTCTCAAACCACATTTCCCTCTAAACAAAACCTCTGGAGATGAGGATCTGATGATGCGTGGCATTCTGGATTTGGGCGGCTGATATCCACTTCGGGTCTCCGAGACTTTGGGAAAATCAAAACTCAAATCTGGCTTACTTCTCCATATTCTTTTACCCGAATATGTGGATCTGATGACACGTGGCTCTGGTTGATCAACGACTCAGATCCATTTCGGTCCTTTGGGACTTCGGCCCTTTGGGATTTCTAAGCACTTCTCATTTCAAATCTCCCAAAGCTCATTTCCCTGAAGGCTTGGATCAACTGCCACCTGTCCCCTTTAAGATCAACGACTCATATTCACTTCGGGGCCTTTTGTTCTGGCGCTAATATTTGAGCAACTTCGGGTTTCTGAATGCCCGCACACCGTCGATCTGATTTGCCTGATTGGATCTCCGTCGTTGAAAGATAAACTTGTCTGCTTGCTTGATTCAAGTCCAGAACGGACTACTCTGAATTCTGCACTTTGACGTTTCTTGTGCAGGGCATGAACTTGGATGACCTGTTGCCCTTGACAACTATATGTGATAACATTTGGCTCCATAGGGGATGGCATGCTCCCTACGAGCTGCCAAGAACACGCAGTTCCAGTGCCTAGCTCTTGGGATATGGAGTCAAGCTCAAAACTTGTGTCAGAAAATAGGGAAATATGCACACTACTCTACTAAAATGAAAACAAACACATGGGCTCCAGAAAGAGCTTATTTATGTACAGTCCTAGGCTAACTGATTTTTACAAAGCGTTAGGCGAAAGAAAACTTCTACCATAACCACCCAGACTGTTTGGTAATATAATTCTTCTCTTTACTGCAAATAATCTATAAAAGGTAAGGGAAGTATGACAGCATAAAGAAAACGTGTATTGGAACACTGGAAATACCTCCAAATGATGATAATATGAACAATTTTGCAGGCTCCAATGCTTTTGGAAAACATAGTTTCATATATAACCCCATAGGGTCACAAAATTTATAATTAGGAAAGCTCGACTGGTAAGAAATTACCTCCTTCTCTTCATGGTTACTCACCCATTGTTCAATGTTCTCAAAGTACACAGGTGGGTGGAGGACAGATGCAGGACTAGGGATGATTTTAGGGGCTAAATTTCGCTCATGGGCTAATCTTCCATGGTTTTTCTCAAAAAAATATTCGCTATTCTAAAAATGATTCGCGCAAATTCTATAGGATAAAATTATTTTACCTTACAAATCGCCAAGATTTTATACAAACTATATTAAATCCTTAGAAATTTGAATATTTTTACAAACAAATCGCCAAACATTTTGTAGTTGGCATATGAAGGATTAGTAAGATTTGCCAAGGTTTCTACATTTTAAAATAAATTTCCATCCTTAAAATCATCCCTGATGCAGGTTGGCTAATCCCAGGTAATATTTTCTCACTTACAGGCTTTGGACAGGAGATAAAATGCACCTGTAGTTCCTCCTTTTCTCCTCCATGGCTCTCCCAAGGATCAGATTCATACTCCTCATAAACATGAACCATGGAAAATCTCTCCTCTTCGTTATCTTCGTTGGAATATTCGTCAAGAGTTGGTTGTTCTTGGTCAGTATTTGAAACAACTTCTTTATCATAAGCAGGACTGCCAAAAACATCAGTTTCCAGGACATGAATATTCTCTGCATTTCCTTTATAAGAGCAGAAAACAAACTCTGCCTTCGACTCTGAAAAACTAGGAAAAAACATAGAGGTATATTCCCTAGCTTTTGTTGCTAGCTTTTCATCTATCTCATCTTCATAGTCAAGAGAAAAATCTTCTGCAGAATACACTTGCTCTTCGACATTGGGATATTCAGAAGAGACATGTTGATCTTCATGAATGCTTAAAACAACAGATGCGTCTGATATGATTCCAGACATTTATATGTTATTTCTATCATAATGAATATCATTCAACACCTCATGCTCTTCATGGAAAATTCTTTCTTCCACAATAACAACTTCATCACAAAAGTGATCTTTGTGATAGGTAGAGTCTTTATAAAACAAAGAAAACTCATCACAACAGTTTTCATAAAGACACTCAGCTGGAAAATAATCTTTATAAAACGAATTGAAAACTGCATGAAAACTAGTCAAATAGTTGATGCTTGCAACAGGAAGAGATCGACCCCAATCATGAGCAATCCCTTGTAATGAAAACTTGAAAAGATTAATCTGAACATCTTCATGAACGATATGAAGTCGATGAATAAATTCATGAAAGTCCAGCAAATGAGCAGCTGGTACTTCCCACCCTTTTCCTCGGAATCTAGGAAGGCTACTTTCCCATTCATCTCTACTAGGTAATGGGTTAGGGAAACCAACTATTTTTGAAAAATCACAGAAAGCAAACCTCTGACCTAAGTTCTGGTCCATTTCAAACCAGTGGAGTCGCCATTGGGTTCTTTAATCATGGCTTCTCCAGGTGAATGATGCGTAGCCTGAAAGTGTCTGGTCTTTGTTCACCATCAAAGACCAGATCTGGTCATTATCGTTCTCCCAAAGAGATTTTAAATCCTGGACAACAACAAAAAAATTTCTAAGAAAGATTTCCTGCTCTTAAATAATCCTCTCTGGGTCAGCTGAAACAGTGGAGTTGTAACAATGGAGTCACCAGGTGCACAGTTGCAATCTTCAATGGTTCTGATATCTGATGCACCTTCATAATCATAAGCTTCTATGTCATTCTATCCCAGGGAAAAGTCCTCAATTCGTTCCCCAGAAATGATGCTATAAATGTTAGCACTAGAAGTCACCTTCAGATTGCATTGAAGGTAAGACCAGTACCCATCAATTTATATGTCACAGGTAATTGAGTTTTGAGTGGTCAAATGGAGAAAACTCAATAATAATAGCATTCTAACTTAGAAATCTGTACTAGAATGCACCAGCCATTGAGGTCTGGAATCAACTTTAGTCAGTAAGTTGGAGTAAGGGTGAATAGAGGGAATATTTTGGTGAGGAGAGTGTAGAGGTCTGTCGTGGACATTAGTTCTTATAGCATCCTAAGGAGGAAAAACTTAAACACAAGATCCTCTTGAATTCAAATCTCAAAGAAACTGAAAGAAATTATAACAACACTATAATCAAACATTCATTATAATATAGTCACAACAATCCATGTGAATCAGTCAATCATGAACTCTCTCAGTATCAGAGGCAAATAAGATGGAGTAATAAAGATGACTTAGATTAACCAAGATGTCTCAAAAAACAAATACATAACCACAGAACCATTGTTCTTCATAAAAATATTACAATAGTAGGGAGCCTAGCTCAACCATTCGACCTTAACAAAATATCAAAACTGGGTATATATACTTAGAACTGCTTCAACTACCAGGAGCGTGATCAGACCACTACATTAAAAATTTTGAGTCGGTGCCTACTCTGTCAAACTGTGCAGGCCTTCTCATGTCAAACGTGAGCTCTCCTCAGTTATGTTCTTTGCAAGAAAATATGTCCAGAAGGAAGCTTTGAATTAACAATCTACACTCACGACTATTCTCAACATGCTTTCCATTTATGGGGTGAGAGGAGGTCTCAACCATCGCCCCCATTTCCATTAACTACCTTCATTAGGATCAGGATGAGGCTTGACACCCATGAATGTTCTAGGCAGTTCCTACAACTTCTTCGAGTCAATCCCAATGCCTCGAGGCCAAGAAGATCTTCTTTTGTGACCAAATACAGGTGCTTTCAGACTTTGGTGCAACTCCTCTCCATCGCTCCATATTCAATAAGACCTAGGTCCATGACCCTACGCAATTGCGTGATTGTAGGTGCTACCAAGGGTGGTCTAAAAGAAAATCACTTTTGTCCCCGCAATTCACCATGAACTGCCATGCGTCCCTTTCCAAAAACCACGGTTCTGATTGCGGTCCGCCCTTGAAATTTTAAAACGTGCACACCTTTCGACCCCGCAATGGAGTGTGATCGTTGATCTTGTGATCTGAGATGAGGCTTCCTAATCAACGACCCAGCTCTGGTGCTTTATATCAATGGATCATATCTTCCCTCTTCGAATCATCGACTGAGATCTGCTTCACGAATCAGCCTTCAGGAATTTCAATTCTCAAACCACATTTCCCTCTAAACAAAACCTCTGGAACTGAGGATCTGATGACGCGTGGCATTTTGGATTTGGGCGGCCGAGATCCACTTCGGGTCTCCGGGACTTTGGGAAAATCAAATCTCAAATATGGCTTACTTCTGTATGTGCTTTTACCCGGAGCTGTGGATTTGATGACACGTGGCTCTGGCTGATTAACGACTCAGATCCATTTCAGGCATTTGGGACTTTGACCCTTTGGGATTTCTAAACACTTCTCATTTCAAATCTCTTGAAGCTCGTTTCCCCAATGTCTTGGATCAACTGCCACCGGTCCCCTTTAAGGTCAACGGCTCATATTCACTTCGAGGCCTTTCATTCTAGCACTAATCTTTGAGCAACTTTTTTTTTATGAATGCCCGCATGTCGTCGATCTGATTTTCCTGATTGGATCTCCATCGTTGAAAGATAAACTTGTTTTCTTTCTTAATTTGAGTCCAGAACAGACTGCTTTGAACGCTGCGCTTTGACCTTTCTTATGCAGACCACGAACTTAGAAGATCTGTTGCCCTTGACAACTATATGTGATAACATAATCATTTGTCCATATTGATAAAGAAAATAGAAGAAAGCTTGAGGCAAAATCCAAGAAGTGTACCTTTATTGGATACAGTGTTGATTATTTTGGTTATCGTTTATGGGATTATGAAAATAAAAAAATCATTAGAAGTAGAGATGTCATATTCAATGAGAAGGTCATGTACAAAGATCAGTTGCAGGGAAAGAAACAGGAAAAAAAAAACCAGAATCCATAGTGCTTGATGAGATCACTAGAAAAGAAACTCCAAAGGTACCAAAAAATCAAAATGTACAACAACATGATCACTAGGTAACTCAAACTACTGCGAGTGTTGTTAGAAGATCTACCAGGTTAAGTAGATCCCCTGAACGATACTCTCCTTCATTGTATTATTTATTGTTCACTGATTTTGGTGAACCAAAATGTTATGAAGAGGCAATGGAGGTAGACACCAAAAACAAGTGGGAGCAAGGAATGAAAGAAGAAATGGATTCCATGGTAAATAATCATACTTGGGATTTGGTTTAGTTGCCTGCAAGAAAACGAGAATTACAAAATAAATGGGTTTACAAGTTGAAGGAAGAAGATGGAAGAAAAGAGCAGTACAAGGCTGGACTTGTTGTAAAGGGGTTTGCACAAAAGAAAGGTATATATATTGATGAAATATTTTCTCTTGTTAAAATGACTTCAATTAGGACTATTTTAATTCTTGTGGCAGTAGAAGATTTGCATCTTGAACAGTTAGATGTAAAAACAACTTTTCTCCATGGGAATTTGGAGGAAGATATTTATATGCAGCAGCCACATGGGTATGAGGTCAAAGGGAAGAAGAATTTGGTATGCAGGTTGAATAAGAGCTTGTATGGACTAAAGCAATCTCCAACGTAGTGGTATTTGAAGTTTGACAGGTTTATGACAGAACATGTGTATAGTAGATGTCATTCTAATCACTGTGTTTATTTTAAAAGGATAGAAAATGGAAGCTATATTATCTTGTTATTGTATGTAGATGACATTCTTGTTGCAGGGTCTAATATGCAGGATATAAATGTGCTCAAGAATACATTAGCTAATTCATTTTCAATGAAGGATTTGGGTGCTGCAAAGAAAATCCTTGGTATGAGAATAACAAGAGACAGGAAAAATCGCAAATTGACATTGTCTCAGGGTGATTACATAGAGAAGGTGTTGGAGAGGTTTAGAATGAAGAATGCAAAACCAATTAGTACACCTTTGGCCAGCCATTTCAAATTAACTAAGGAAAGGTGTCCCAAGACATAGGAGGAGATAGAATACATGTCCAAGGTCCCTTATTCATCAGCAGTTGGCAGCTTGATGTATGCAATGGTTTGCACAAGACTAGATATTGCACATGCAGTGGGAGTTGTGAGCAGATATATGAACAATCCAGGTAAAGAACATTGGGAGGCAGTAAAGTGGATTCTCATGTATTTGAGAGGTACTGCTACTCATGCATTATGTTTGGAGGTTCATACACTGTTCTACAGGGATATGTTGATTCATATATGACAGGTGATAAAGATAGAAGGAGGAGCACCACAGGGTATGTTTTTACTGTAGGTGGAACAACAGTAAGTTGGATTTCGAAACTACAAAATTTTGTTTCACTTTAAACAATGGAGGCAGAGTATGTTTCTACTACAGAGGTTAGTAAAGAAATGATTTGGTTACATAGGTTTATGGAGGAATTGAGAAAGAAGTAGGAGATTAACAGGTTGTACTGTGACAATGAGATTTTCATTCATCTTGCAAAGAAATCATACTTCCATTCAAAGATTAAGAATATACAACGCAGGTACCATTTCATATAATCTATCTTGGAAGATGGAAATTTGAAGTTGGAAAAGATACACACTAGCCAGAATCTTGTAGATATGTTAACAAAGGGAGTAACCAAGGAGAAATTGAGTTCCTTCTC
This sequence comes from Picea mariana, assembly GCA_032191745.1. NCBI lineage: Eukaryota > Viridiplantae > Streptophyta > Pinopsida > Pinales > Pinaceae > Picea > Picea mariana. The sequence continues at coordinate 209,388 of JASDQU010104460.1, read as the reverse complement.
AGTTTCAGTTGGTCTTCAAGAATGAATATGAAGATGAGAAATTTTCCAGGTCCAAGAAGGATCATAGTCCAACATATACATTAGTGATGGAGTTGTTCAGATCAGTCTCCAAGTGGGATATTGTTGGTTGGGGAGCCTGATTATCTTCTCGATTCAGAGCTATTTGTTTTCAGTCATGTTTATACCCCATGAAGACTTTACACCCCAGAAGAATGTACACTCTTCCACGCGGGGGAGTGCAGNGGGGGGGGTTACACCCTTTGTGGGGTCCGGGGGAAAGCGTACCCCCGAAGGAAAAATTGCCTTGTAAATGTATATGGTAATTTCATTGTAAATCTGGACCATTTATTATAAGGTCGTATATCTGATGGTAGAAGTTATGTTAGGGTTTTTTTCCGTAAAAGGAAACCCTCTTTTATGAGGGAAATGTATTGCAACTATGGATCATTGAAAATATTGTATTCTGAGATAGGAGACTGTGAGGGAAAGAAGAGGAAGTTACAACGGGTTTGTTGTAGGTTGTATCCCTTCATTTGCTAGATAATAATAAAACAAAGACCTAACAATTTTTCTGGTGGACGTAGCCCACACTGGGTGATCCACGTATATTCGTGTCTCTATTGTATTGTGTATCTTCTGTGTTTTATTTCCACATTTGTTTTATTTTATTGCTCCACGATCCTGTTTTTCTAACACTAATCGTCATTTACACGTGTTCAAATAATCAAATATCCAAAGATATCAAGGAGATCAAGAGCACCATTTGGCCAATATTTAGTAAAGAGCCATGAAAGTATTTTAAGCATAGACTTTTGGAATGAAACACTAAAACCCCATTCAAAATTTGTTTTCCCATTTGTGTTTCCAAGGTAAACATCATATTAATTGTGTCTTGAATGTTTTGGATATTTTTATATGTTTGTAGGAAAAAAATATGTAAATGGTGTGTTTGATTATATTGTTGTGAGATCCCTGTGGGATGGTACTATAGATCTCAAGTGTGTTCTAGCAATTTTCAATGTACCGCATTATAGTTTTTCATGCATGAATTTAATTCATGTCGAATGTGTGGTTACCTGCAATAACCATATGACTTTGATCATCCGTCTACTATATAAGGGAGATCAAGCGTTGAGGCAATATAAATATTGCACTATTGCGGAGGGAGTTTCTATTTTGGTTTAACTTTAGATATTGGATGAATCTCTCACTCCTTGAAATTGTAACTCTTCTCCCCAGTCGAAATCAAATCTATGTGGGTGTTTTTTTTTCTCCCTATACTATAATGTCATGTTGCCTAGGGTGATTTTTTTATTTGCTAACTGAATTTCCATTAGCTAGGTTGACTTCCTTTCGCCTAGGTGACTCAATTCATAGTTGGTTTGACTTAATTGATTGCTAGCCAAATTTCCATTAGCTGGGATGACTTCCTTTCACCGAGGTGACTCAATTCATAGCTGGGTCAACTTCCTTTCACATGTGCGACTCAATTCATACACCACAAGGAGAACACCTTGTAGTGGAGGCTTTTGCGAAGGTTTTTAGTGTTAGGAAAAATTTACAAATATAACTCTACTACAACCTCCACTATTCCAAGTGGAACTTTTAACGGATGTTCAATATAACTAAAAAAAATTCAGTGACATTTTTTTTTGTGTTTTTATTGGTAACAAATGCATCGATGTGTTTTAATTAACATGCATCGGTGCATTATTAAGAAACATGCACCAGTGTGATTTTAAGTAACATGCACCGATGCACACACACAATCAGAAAACATTGATGCTCTTAAAATTATTACGCACCAATATTGTATTTTATGTTATATGAAACTCTGGTGCTTTATTGTTACTATACACACCATTCTGTGTTGTATTTACTGCAACAATGATACTCGTATATATTTTACTCCCCAATACTCTTATAGATGGTCGCACAAGTGCTTATACTACAACATGCTAATGAAATTTACATAAATTGAGATGATATGTCGATACCACTTTTATTTACTAATCATCAATATGTATCCCATAATTATAGCACTAGTGCGTGCATTTTATATAAAGCACCAGTACACGAGTGTGTATATTATATGTAACACACCAATGCTTATATTATATATAAAACACCAATACATATATTATATGTAAAATACTAGTACTACTAGGTCGCTTAAAGTAATAAATATAATCAATCATAAGTTTTGATGCTTAATGTAACAATGCTTTTCACAATGGTGAGCAATGGTGCTTCTATTTTATCAATTGGCATGTTTAATTTAACAATGCTTTTCACAATGGTTAGCACGGGTGCTTCTATTTAATTAATTGGCACTGGTGTGTATTGTTTTAAGAGTGATACAAGACTTTTATTAAATTAATTGATAGACATGGGAGTGATCCAAGGTTGGAGTGATACAAGACTCTTATTAAATTAATTGATAGACATCTATTTTCAAATAAAACTGGTATACCATATTGACTGGCCATTTGGATGGTGAGTCTTCTTGGTATACTATAATTGACTGGCCGTTCCGATTACTATATATTATTTACTCTATTACAAAATGAATGATTTAGTAATTTTTTGTTTTGGCATAAATATAATAACATAAATTAATTATATATATAATCTATATTTTTCACTTGATTTAGTAATTTTTCATTTAACATAAATATAACAATTAAATGATTATGAAAACTACATTTATTTTTATAATTTTAATGGTAACCGACGTGAAGATCTTTTATGATAATCAAGAAATGCTTTTTTTCCCTATTAAACTATTTTTTTGTTTTCTTATTTAACAATTCCGCTCAAGGTATATGTATTTTCTCCATCACTCTCTCTCCCCAATCATGAAATAACCAAAATAAATAAATACCTATTTCGAAACACTACTTTGAATTATTGTTTTTGAAAGATTAAAACACCATAAAATTATCTACAATCACAAACAAACGAGTCAAGATGTTTTGATAATGGAATTTTATTTGAATCGAAGGCGTCTACACGTAGGAGTGTTACAATATTTTTATTAAATTATTTGATGGACATCTATTTTCTAATAAAACTCGTATACTATAGTTGACTAGCCAGCCATTTGGGTGGTGAGTCTTCTTGGACCAAGGTCACGTGCGTTAACATTGACCAGGAAAATTGAACGCCGATGTGACTCCCACACCACACATCACTGTCACACTTTGTATTGAATGACATAAAGAATCTTTTACTAGATCCCGCGTTCCCATTACCCTAAACTAGTTTTTGGCGTGGATTTCTCTCATCATTTGATAATAATACATAACATAGTGCACATTCTCTTCTTGTAATATGTTACGCAACCAACTCTCTTGTAACATGGGCAAATTTTTATATTATAAACTCATGTTGGTTGAGATTAATCTGATGGTCGTTTCAGGGCTTCATAGCTTTAGTCACGATTCATATTTGATGAGGTTTTATCTCAATATGATAAGTACATTTGCCAACCTAATCACATCTCAAAATCGTGAATTAATTTCCATTTCCGAAATGTTTTTAGTACCCATCAAAATCGTCAATTAATCACTATTTCCAAAGCTCATGGTTTCGGTTTATATTATTGGGAATGTTATATGCTTTGCAGTGGAAATTCAACAACCCGTTGGTTAGTCCAGAATGATTGACTAGGGGATGGATGGATTGATTGACGGATAAGTCGAGTTTAAGGTTGACACGATAGGTTGACTTGGTTGATACGATAATTAACTGGAGATCAATCGGATGGTCAATTAGTTGGTTGACAGCGTAACTAACTGGAGATTGACCGGATGGTGATGCTCATAGGGGTGAAGATGTGGGATTGAAACTAGTGAAATGAATCACATAGCATCATTCATAACCTCTGGGACTTGCATCTAATAACTAGGACTTCGCAAGAAGCCACCCATCCCATGACTCCTCTCGCTCAAGTGCATTTAACTATGTATTTTTCCCCATGATCAACTTGTTAAAAGAATATTCCAACCACACACTAAAATATGATCCAACTAGTTGGAGAGAATCTCTTATATCTAACTAGATCTATCAACCTCCTAAGACACGAACAAAATTCTTCAAGTTTAGACAAATTCTATCTCATAATAATCAATACAGTAACAATCACAAGCTTTGTATGATCAAGTATCACATACTAATCTAGATAATACAAATAGGAGTTAATAATTCCAACACTCCCTATCACGCACCTAAGAGTCTTATCAGAATTTTTATTTTCGACATTTTTTGTTGTGTGGTACTACCTTGCCTCAACAATAGTGGCTTGAACAACATGTGCTTACTACAACCAGACATCTATTCACTTAAAGTGTAGCCATAGCTTTGCTTTAAGTTACAATAATTTGTTGGAAATAGTGTTGTCATTGAAGCTAAAGACAAGCGGGGACTATGAATGCCTCTATGTGTTGTGTTAATGAGTTTCTGCATGTCTACCCTATGTGCACAAAGGTCAGAGCACTGCATGTGAAAAATCAATCCAAACGAGTTCAACAAGATAGAGAAGAGTAGAAACCAACAGTTTTTGTTTTCTCGTGGCCTACGAAAATGATTATCCATGTTCGATGTCCCATCTCTACAAGAGGTATGAGAAGAATGAGACAACCTCGTTGAAGAGGAAACAAAGGAATGAGACCGAGTAGGAAACAAAACCAGTAATAAGAATATGAGGGCATAGAGAAATCTTGGGTCTATGTCAATTAGCAATAATAAGTCGAGTAAAGGTGAAAAAAAACCGTGGACCTAATAACAGGAAGTAGATCTGACCAATGGAAGTGATTAAATGGACTGGGAACATCAAAATGATATATAACACATGCATAAGGATAATCACTTTCAAAAGGTTTATATTGCAGAAGACAAGGTTACATGGTTTAAACAAAGAATGGGTAAGCTACATAACCCTACGTAGTGCATTAACTTTTGTTATGGAAAACTGTGGACACGGGACTGGATAAACCATGATCGTTTATCTCCGGAGATCAATAGTTAAGATCAAAGGATTGGGGTCCGATACCCGGTGAGCAAGTTCGGATGTCACATTAATGTCACGTGTCTAGCAAGATGAGTGTCACATAATAGGGAGTCCACATCAGTACCACACCAGTGCCATAACAAGCAGCTCTGCAAACACCACATGCAATGCCATGTGTTAGGAAACGTACCAATGCCACATCATCCAATATACATGTAGAATAAGTCCACATGGAAGCCACCTCATCTGCAACATTAACACAATGGATCGAAACAATTAGATTCAAGTGTATGTATAGAAGAATCATAAAGTTACTGTGGCCCATGGTGAGATTTCAAAAAAATGACTAAGTATCAAGACAAATGTGGATTGTCGCGGGGCGACAGAGATTCAAAAGTATGTGAAGAAATAATAAAATGAGCACGAACCTGCTATGAGATCTAAAAGATTGACTAAGTAACAAGACATTGCGGAGTTAATGAAGCATGACTGAGAAGTATCATAATGTCTCACAGCCCGTGGTGAGATCTCAAAAATTGACTAAGTATCAAGACATCGTGGAGTTAATGAATGATCCGTCAGGATTTTTCGAAATGACTTATGGTTGAGTTTTTATTCGCATGTGTTAGTTAACCATTGGGAAACTTAATGAAAGAGCGAGAAAAGCAAATGAATTATACAGCCATTAACATAATTGCAAATCTGAAATGCAATAAAGAACAACAAACCATAATGCACAAGTTTGATAACGGAGTTCGGCAACTTTGCCTACGTCTCCGAGCCTTTTCTCTGTGAGGGAGGCTTCTTGATTTCTTTTCAAAAGCTTATTAGTACATATTTACAATGCCGATTGGCTTCTAGACTGATCTGATCATGTTCGCCATGATCTCTAGAATCTTGCACAACTTACGGCACCTGAAACGGATGTCCCGAACTCTCAGAAATCGTCCGACAGCATCTCTACCTCAACAGCTCCTCTGCCTCAAACTGGCTTTATCTTGGCCTTGCATCAGCATCTCTGCTCTGAATGCTCTCCAAAAGCTCTCAAGCATGACCAAATGGCCTCAAATGGCCTTGGTTAAATAGTTGGGAAAGTTGGTTGCAATCTCCAACTTCCTCCCAAGAATTAGGCTCTAAAAAAGCCCAATAACCCTTAAAAATGAGTTAATTA
>JASDQU010104460.1:130500-161374 GCA_032191745.1 Picea mariana | reverse complement strand
AGGTTAGGCCAACTCAGCATTTCGGGATGGGGAAGACTTCTCCTGCTGCCATCTGGAACAACTGACGAGCTTGAAGGACGGTCATGGGGTATGGTGGGAGCAATGGCATTGAGGGGCACGTGGAAGAAGTGGAGAGGAACGAGAGTGATATCAGAGAGGGGTGACGACAGGCCGTTAGAGAGGCGTCCGAGTTGGAACCACCCCTAGGCGAGAGGCTGATGTGGGCAGAAGGGGATGCGTGGCAGGCAACGACTGGGAGATGGATGGAAGAGGAGGCCACGCGGACCAGAGAGGAGGGATGAATAAGTGACACATGGAAACGGGGGACAGTGGGTAGAGGGTGAGTGAAGTGACGGGAGGAGGGTCCACCATGGCTAAACACAGGTCAGCTGGAAAGATCGTGGCTGCACGAGCGCCATTGATCTGGGCGCTACGATCATGGCCATCGAAAGCTGCATCAATAATTCCGGACCCCCCCCCCAGCTTAAAGGGAGAAAGGCGGGGGGGGGTCCGGAATGACCTTTTCCGCCGTTGATCCGGGCGCGCTCATCTGGGCCGTTGGAGAGATGCGCCCCCGATTCCGGACCCCCCCCCTCAGCTTAAAATTCGGAAGGCAAGGGGGGTCCGGAATTCACTGTGCGCCGTTGATCCGGGTGCGCTGATCTAGATCGTCTGATCTTGCTTACTGTTTACCACGAGCGCATGTTGCCCGAGACCTTGGATAAGTGGCTTTTAACCCCCCTTTTGATTTCCTACCCCCGCTAGCAAGAAATATCGCTAACAATATTATATATAAAGCACCGATGCATATAATATATGTAAAACACTGGTGCGACTAGTCGTACATTATGTCGCTTAAAGTAATAAATATAATCAATCGTACGTTTTGACGCTTAATGTAACAATTCTTTTCACAATTGTTAGTACTAGTGCTTCTATTTAATTAATGGGCACTGATGTGTATTGATAAAAAATACATTGTCTTCTATTTTATGGCACACGCCATTTAGTGAGTTCAAAAGAATACAATGCACCGATATGCATACATTTTAATTTTTTTTTACAAATTTTCTATCAATCATCTCAAAATCAAATATTTTTTATAATAATATTGTTTTATATTTTTGTTATGTAGAAAAAGGAGCCATCAAATCAATCCAGAGAAGAGGTTTCTTAGAGAACATAAACTTTATATACATCCAGGGAAGAGTCAGACAAATCTCTTTGTATAATCGCAAGAACAAATCTCAAAAGAGACTTCTACAAAGGATCCGTGTTGGTGAAGCAAGTGGACTATAAGTCCCTCATTTATAGATCATCGGTACCAACATGCATTGCACCACAATACTTTGTTTCTATGGTCAAAAGAGAGACCACCTTCTACATTTTACAAGACAATACCGTGGGTTCAAAAACAAGATGAAACACATAGCCAAATGTAGACATTCTACCATCACCATCTCCGGCCCAATCTAAGTCAATGCAATTGACCAACTAGTTCATTTTATCACTGCAATAATTTATACCAAGATGGTAAGTGCCCTTGATATAGCGAACAATTCTCTTTGTAGCATTAACATGAATTTCTTGTGGATCTTAGATAAACCAAGAAACAACACTAACAACAAAGGAAATATTAGATTGATTGTGAGTCGAATAGAAAAAGATACCAACACATCATCAATAGAGTGTAGTATGAACTTTCATAGAATCACACTCCTTGGTTAGTTTCACTGTTGATTGATAAGGTGCTACACATGGTCGATAGTATTCCATTCTTAATTGTTTAGTTGTTGTCAAGCCATTCACTCCCACAAGCAAGTGGATCACAACTATTCCAAATTCCAACAAGAGGTATTTGAGGTAATTGGGAGTTTCATAGCGACACTATTTATACCCTCTAAAAGTTGATATAGAGTGAAATCTTATTTAGAGATTGGAGTCACAATTGCTTCCTTAATTCCTTAGGTGATCTTAGGGTCAGACCAACCTATTCAATACTTATTAATAACTTCTACAAATTTATTTAATACTATCTTATATGCATATTAATAACTGAACTTACATACCATCTTTTAATGACTGAACTTAAATACCATCTTTTAGTAACATTCGATGGGAGTGGCATGCCCTAGTAGAAAGTACAATGGAGATTTGATATTAAGCTATCAGTGTTAAGCCTATTTGAACCTCCATGTCCGCTATTTCATACATTTTTTGTCTAGGAGCTAAGCCCACTAACCCACCTATAGCCAACATAAGGGCCAATCTCTCAAAGGCACCTTCCTTATTCAATATATCAAAGGGACTACTAGGTTAGATGTTTTCCAAAGAACCATAGGCCATAGGCCACCCATCAAGACATTCTTTGTAACTTCCCATCAAGACATTCTTGATATCTTCTTCATAGTTGAATTTCATGAGCATATATTTGTTCAACATAACGACTACCTCAACTTTCCCCTTCAAGGCCCAATTGGAGCCATCTTCGAACTAAGTTTTCAAGCACCGATAATAATATTCTATATGAAGCTAGATAAATGCACTGGATTTCTTACTTGTAGAGGGAACCTCGATCTCAACAAATCCCAAGATGACAAAAACTTGGGACCCTCCATTTTCTAATTTTTGCAATGGTAGTTGGCATTGAGGTTTCATCATTCTTCAATTCTATTTCACACTTCTAGCAATATGGGGGAGTTTCATTGTATTATTTCATTGTATTATTTCCTTGCATGCGTCATTGTGATTTTGATCTCCAAATCGGATCATAAGAAAGTACTTTTGATTTTTCTTATCACTCTAATCAACCCCTTTTTCAGGTTTTGGGTTAATTGAAGGTAATCACATAATGGGACCATATTTTTCGATTGATTCATTTTCTTTAATTATTGGGTCGTTTCATGGTTCTAGCTATTCTTTGAAATAAAAGTGACTATCTTTTGATCCTGCCTAATCAAATGATTAGGATTCTTTCCATGGTGTAGTAATAGCATGTTCCAAACCAAGAAAGAATGTAAGGAGGATGGGAACGCAAGATGCCAAAATATTGCTGAGCAAGAGAAGTTGGAAAGGAATTTGAATAGTGGACATCGCCATGTTGAGATCTCTACAACGAAAGAGGTGTACGTAACAAAAGAGGGGACCTTCGAGAGGAAGACAAAGACTGCAGTTTTAGCTCCGAAACCCTAGCTTACCATCCATCCAGCAATTCACCTACCAGAACCCTAGATACTCATTTCCCTATAACTATATGTATTTTCGAAACATTACGTTGACAGATTTTGTGCTAAATATCACAAACAAGTCAAAATGTTTTGACAATGGAATCAATAATGGAATTTTATCTGAATTGAGCACGCAGGAGTGACACAAGATTTGTATTAAATTAATTCATAGACACCTATTTTCAAATAAAACTCTTTTTATTAAATTAATTGATAGACATCTATTTTCAAATAAAACTATTATACCATAGTTGACTGGCCGTTTGGATGGCGAGTCTTCTTGGACCAACCTCACGTGCGTTACTAGAGCCCGCGTTCCCATTACCCTAAACTAGTTTCTCTCATCATTGGATAATAATGCAATATAACAAGGTCCACGTTTTATTGTTGCAGTCTGTTACGCAACCAATTCTCTAGTCACGAGTTTGACCAGAATAGGAGCAAATTTTTATATGATAAACTTAATCGCCGTTTCAGGACTTCATAGGTTTAGTCGCGATTCAAATCTGATGAAGTTTTATGTAAATATGATAAGTACACTTGTCAACATTATGACATCTCAAAATCCATTACCGAAATGTTTCGAGTGCCAATCTAAATCGTCAATTAATCACTATTTCAAAAACGTTTCCAACGCCTGCTGTTTCGTTTGATATGTCTTCGTCCTTTTTAGTCTACGGTTAATGGGTTAATGTGGATAATCATTCATCAACAATATTTAAATTGTAGAGAAATGCATGAGTAAGCATGGTTTTTTGGTAAAGTCTACGGAAGTATACATACTCTATCCTCTTTAGATTTGAACTTGATTTGAACTTGTGATCTCTTAAGAGGAAACACATATCCTTAATCATTAGGCCCACGATGACACACACACACACACACACATATATATAAGGTTTCTTTTAAGATAAATATATATTTTTAGTACACTAACAATTTGTTAAGAGAATATTTTTTTTTTTGTAAATAAAAAGAGATTGCATTACCTTATGCCATCAAAAAGCAACACATGTCTAAGAGTACATCAAGTCTTGCTCCTTGTTCTGCCATAGGTGTGGAAACCAGAAAATGTGGGTGGCACTATGCATAGACTAGAAAATGACATATGTCTAAAACCATAATAGCTTGCCACCTGTTATGCCACATGCATGGAAACTAGAACATGCGATCGACATTGTTCATTGACCAACTAGTGCACGAGAGTTTCATGGAAGTAAAAAACATAACATCTAAGACTAGGAAATTAATAGTAAAAAAGCTAAACATGAGGCGAACCTGTGCTCTCTTCCTGGCGAACTATGCAGGCATATGACTAGCATCATGTCGGGCAATGACTCTTCGCAGGATCGCTAGACAAGGAATCAAACAGAAGATCCATGCTCTTGCTGATGATGCTCTGGTTGTGCAGCTTCTCGGCCAGGTCCCTCCTCATCTCGAAAATGAGGGCCAAATGTTCATCCATGAGCCTGCATGATTTGGATGGGTTGTGGTTGTCCAGAGTCGGATGCATTGGCACTTTTGTGTGCAAATCCATGTTGGATGAGTCGTGACGTTCCTCCTTATTAAAAAATTCACCCCATTTGATCCCTGGGTCTTTCGTGTTGGGGTCGGTGGAGTTCTTGCAGCAATCTGACATTAGAGGAGGAAGTTCCTCCTCTACCAGACAACCTGTCATGACCAGCTCCCGGGAATTCAAGGGGATTTCGATACTTGCTTGGGTCATTTGTTCACCGGCATTGTCCTACAAGTTATGAGGAATCTCCTCCTCCACTATGAATCCTCCACAAGTGGGCGCTGGAATAGGCGAGTGAAGCTCTGCTTGGGCATCCATGCCCCAGTTTTGATCAGAGTGGGGATAATCGATTGGGATGTTTCCTGGAAAGGGAGAGAGAGCAACAGGACTAGTGCGTCGGTGCCTCCCTACTTGACTGTAGTAGACCGACCTGTGCTTGGGCTTGCCTCTCTCACGAGGCATGGTGAAACTAAGCTCGTGGGGAGAAGAATTCACAATGGAAAGGTCAGAAATGCTTGGGATGGATAGAAGGAAAATTACCAAGGCCTGGGAAATCCCAAGGTTGACAACCAAGGGAGAATGAGAAACTGAGGATGAAAATCAGAGATAAAGGAAACATCGGGGAAATCCATGTGTGATGATGAGTGAGAGGATGGCTAAGGAAACCATGAATGCTAAAGTGTTGCAGGTAGGAGGCATCGTACCAGTACCAATAAACCAAACTTGAAGCACCATTAGAGCAGTTGAATTGTCTTGATGCCCTAGGATCTGGCGAGAGTAAATGCTAAGAATTTCAAGTGATCTAAGGAGGATGCTGGCAGCGAGGGTAGTAACTTCTTCATTAGCTATTTTTTCGGCTACTTTGTTGGCCTCACGTCTTATGTGTGAAGTAACGAGCGCGAGGGTAGGATGTAAGAAATCTTGTAGAAGAGAGAGAGGGCCCAAGAGGCACCAGCTAGGAGTGATTTTCTCTAGATCCGTGCCATTGATGATTTTGGTTACCAGTGTGATAATTAATTTTGAATCTCCTTCAATGATTAGGGGTTGTAGGTTGAGCTTTGAGGCTAGTTGAATCCCCCTGATGAGACCCCAAAGTTTTTCTAAGTTGTTTGTATCATGTCCCAAAGAACTCGCTCTTAAGTGCATGATTTTCCTTGTGTTGTCTCTTATAACTGTGCTAAAACTTGTTGGTCTAGGATTTCCTTTAAAGGCTCCATCAAAGTTCAGCTTCCAGAATCCTGGGGGAGGACAACTCCAACTGGAGAGGCTACGAGCGATGAGGGTTGGGGGAGAAGAGAAAGAGAGAGAGGCCTTGGATGTTATCTTTTACCAGGAAGAGAAGATGAGGGATTATGGTGGTTCATTGGGAGTATGTTTTGGGGTCCAGGATTGAATTTGAATAGTTTCCCAAATGCTCCCCACAATCTGGGTCTAGGTTGTGGAGGAAGTAGAGATCTGGGAGTGGAAGATGTGTTGGTTTCTTTCTTTCTAGAGCTGCCAAACTATGAAACCTAGTAGGAGTTGCCAGATCCTATTTAGGAGTGGGATTTTGAAATCTCCCGAGCCCCAATTTCTAATAGTATTGATGACACTTGTTCTATCTCTTTTGGTTTGCCTCATGATAATTGCAGCTTGATCCTAGATCATATTGTTGTTGGGGCATTGATTAAAGATATGCTCCATTGTTTCTTCCTGTTGTTGGCATAAGTGACAAATTGAGGGTCCAATGAAACCTCGCTTTTTGAGGTTATCCCAGGTTAGGAGTCAATTCTGGACGAAGATCCAGGGTAAGGTGGAAACCTTTGGCCATAGTTTATTTTTATAGATTGTGTGTCAAATATGATTTTTTGTTTGTTGGTGAAAGTTATCCTGAATTTGATAGGCTTTCTTAATTGTGAACGTACCAACAAGGGAGTTCTCCCAGTGAAGAATGTCCTTTTCTTCACTAATTCAAATCTTCTAGTTTCCCACTATTTCTTGCCAAGGTTGCATTTCAAAATTTTATGGAAGGTTGAGATCATGTGCAAGCAGTTTCCAACTGTGCCAAGGGGGATGATGTGTGTTATTAAGCCAGAGGTATACAATTTTGAGGCACGTCAAATCTGGTAGGTGGTTTTGGTAAAGACGTAGATTCTCCAGTGTTTGCAAGGGAGTGTGTTGCTGCCAAGGATCTGTCCAAAATTAGCGGAGTGACCATTTCAAACTTCCCAAAAATCATGCTTTTGAATGAGTTGGTTGTTTCTCCAAGCCACATTCCAAATGTTAGAGCCATGGATATGTTATTCAAGCCTTATGATTTGTTCTTGTTGTAGTTGGGGGTATATTTTTTCCTCCATAGTCGCGCCCAGAGTTCTTCTGGGTACTTTAACCAATGCCTCCATATTTTTTCTGCCATGACATCGTTGAGATTTCCCAGGTCAGAGTCCCAATCCTCCCAGAGATGTAGGTTTTCAGATTTTTTCCCGACTGACTAAGGTCCATTTTTTCCCCTATTTGTGACCGTGCTAGAGGAAATTCCGCTGAATGTTTCTTATGCTCTTAATGACCGTTTATGGTGATGCGAAGACTGAGAACATATAGGCCGAAATATCTTGAAGCACTACCTTTAAGAGGATGAGTCTATCAGGGAGGTTTAGGGATATGAAGGTCTAGGAACTGAGGTGAATGGAGATTGAGAGGAGAAGGGAATTCTAGGAAATATTCTGAGCAGCTGAGTCTATCAGGGGAAAACCTAGATATTTGGACAGAAAAGAGCAACGTGGGATGCCTAGGAGGCGGAACATGTTCTTTTGAATTGCTAAAGGAGTGTTGAAAAAGAAACGATGAGATTTACCCAGATTGAAAGTGGTCCCAGAGGCCTCACTGAAATCTGTGAGGATGATTTGGAGTCGACGATTTCATTGGTCGTGGGGGTGTTCAGAAGCATTGTATCATCAACAAATTGGCTATGGGAAGATGTTGGCTAGAGACCATGGATTGGGAGCCCTTGTAGTGTACCATTAGATATCGAGGCTGATAAGTAGTGTCCTAACCCTTCGACCATAGTGAAAAATAAGAAAGGGGAGAGTGGGTCCCCTTGATGGATGCCTCGAGAGGGAGAAAAAGGCCTCGAGGGAATGCCATTTAATAGTATGGAGAAAAGAGATGAAGAGGTGAGTTTCATGATTTAGACTATCCAATATTCATTGAATCCAAAGGATGAGAGAAGAGAATTCATATACTGCTAGCTAAGTTTATCAAAATCCTTAGAAAGGTCAAGTTTTATAAGCATACCTCAGTGTGTGTGGACTTGAGTGAGTGAATTGTAGAAACTTTTGAGGTCCTACGAGGCTTCCATCTAAGGTCTGTCCTTGACCTTAGTATGGCTCTAAGTTTCAACTATGTGGCTGTATTTTCTTGTTGTTTTTAGGACAACAAATAGTCACCAAAATTTCTGCTCAATATTTGATGGTTAAGTGCCATTTTGAGGTGCCCTTGAAAGTGTTTTCTTTACCCAATGTTAGCACATGCAATAGACATCAAAACACATAACACTACCTCTATATCTTTAACTTTAAAATGTTTATCTACACTTCTAAGCATGCATAAATTTGACACATAGATTTTTGGTCAACATGACCCTAGAAAAAAACCTTTCATGGGGAAAACCAGTTTGGAGCAGATATATATAGAAGGCCTCAAAGGAAAAAGTACAACATAAGTGAACCTGGTACGATAGAAACCACTCTCGGATGCCTTGGAGCTTCTCTAAGACTTTCCCACAAGCCTTGTGAAGTAAGGCGCCCCTTGCCTTGGTGAGCCTTTCTTCCTCTTGCTTGCTTTTTCTTTATCCTGATGCCTTTGTCTTTGACCCTTTTCCTTTACCACTGAGATGCTACGATCTTTCCTTTACCCACTTGAACTTTTAGTTACCCTTTCCATCTCCCTTTAAGTTTGTGCCCCTCCTCACAAGTGCGCCTCCTCCAAGATATGGTGCACACCTATCTTTGGTGCTCCCTCTCCTCTAGCAATGGCCTCCCACAAAGTGTGTTGTTAGTTCTCCTCACTAAGGATCCGTCTGACAAGTGCACAAGCTCTCCACACAAATCACAAGTGTATGAAGTGCGCCTTTCTTCAAGGAATGCACCTCTCCTCCTCCAAGTGCGCCCTCAACCATAGAATGCACCCTCACTCAAGTATGGTCCTCCTCCTCCATGGAAGCACCTCCTCCAAGCTAATGTGCCTTCCCTCACTCAAATGGGAAAACCCTAATGCAAATGCGCCCCTATCTCCTCAAGAAATGTGCCCTTGCTCTCCTCCGCTTCTAACAAGTGAAGAATGAATCTCAAAAATGCACTAAACCCTCCTTTAGCCTCCTTTGGCCAAGCCCTAAAAGATCATTGAACAAGATCCAATCTAGCCAAGTCTAATCAATGGGTGAGATCTAATCAAAAAATATAACTAAGGAAACCCACCTTCCTTAGTTTCTTTATGTCTATTAATTCACCCACTTTGTGAATTAATTGTCACTTTATGACTTAAGTGACATATTTCACTTTTGACTTAAATCTCCTAAGTCAAAGTGAAATTAGAATCATAAAGTAAAGTACAAGGGTAATAGACTCCCCCTTTGTGTTTAGAGACTCATAAACACATGGGGACCACTTTCCAAGGTACCCAAATCTCAACACTCCCTCTTATTGAGGAAAGTTATCGTCACCACCAATATCATCCCTCCAGTGGACATGGTTGCCTCCTGTCATATACTTAGTGAGTATGGATGTACCCTGAGCACTGAAGTAGTCTCTGTCATATATCTTCTCAATCTACATGATCCATAAATGGAGCTGACTCTCCACCTATTCAAGATCACCTAGATCTTGGTATCAAACCAAAGATCTCCACCTTGGTTTCCCACCAAGGATTTATACCTCCTGGAATCTCGCCAAGGGTCACTACTCTTGGCATCTCACCAGGAGTCACTCTCTTGGAATCTCACCAAGAGTCATCCCCCTCTTGGTATCTCACCAAGAGTACCTAGATCTTGGAATCTCACTAAGATAATCGACTTGGACTCTCGCCAAGTAGCTTCCACCTGAAGTGAATCCAGAACCTGATCTTCCAGTCTCTATAACCAAGTGAGGCTCAAGCCTCCGTGGTGCCCTGCCGCTCCTCCTCATCAATCTCTGATGCTCTAAAGTTGTAGCACTGACTCTCTGTCTGCTCGACAACTTTGAAACTGAAGCTATCCTGGGTGGACTAGTCACCTGCTCTAAAGATGGTGTCCATGCAAAATGAATTTGATCTCCCTATGAATTACTGTTATGAGTTAGCCGATCCTCCTCAACTCTATCTCCCCATCTAATGATGGATGGTGTAATAGTAGACAAGGTAGTCACGAATGCAAACTCTCTCGCAAATTGATCACTGAACTCTATCTCCTTTGTTGTCATTGCTGACACATCCTGTTGCTTCTTCTTCTTCTTGGGACATTGTCCTGCATAGTGACCCATCTCTCCACAGGAAAATCATCTCACTATGATCATGTCTCTCTTTTTCCACTACTTCTGCTCTCTCCTCCCTGTGGTGGGGCCCCAAACTTGGGACCCTGCCGACCTCCATGATCGGTCTTCTTCTTGCCCTTTATCGAAAGAGCAAGGTCCTCATCACCCAAAATTGACTGTTGTTGTTGTTGTTGCTGTCCAGAAGCCTCTGCCACTAGTCTAGTCTCCTCCTAGATGTAGTCATCCCACATCCTCTCCCATGTAGGCATAACCTCCTTGGAAACAATGTCGCGAACGAATGGACCCCATGGTTTGGTAAAGTTGTTCAAATCTGTCCTCACCATAGAGTTGATATCCACCACCTCTCCGATGGCTCCAAGCTTGTCTCTGATCTGGGTGTATCTACCAAGGAACAAAGTAATAAACTCATGCTCGAACATGAGAATGCCCCTCTGTCGATCATGAAGAACCAAATTTCAGTTCTCATTAGAGCTCTCATAAAAATTTCATAGATATGCCCACATCTCATATTCATAAGTCTTCCCAGTCAAATGGGGAATAATATGATATCGAACTGCATAAAAAATGGTCCTCTTTTCCTTGTTGTTCCTCTTCCTGAAATCTTCCAACAAGACAGGGGTAGTAACAGGAAGAATTGGAATAGGCGCCTCAACTATATCCCATATTTCGAGGTCCTCTAAGAAAAAGACGATCCTTGCCTTCCAAGGAAACCAATTGCTAATCCTGGCTAGCCTGTCCTTAACACACATATGCGATACTAAAATTTATGCCAAATTGCACTCACTCTGATGCTCCAAGTGCAAAGGAACGTTGCCTCACACCTGTCAACATAGGTGTGAAAAGAGGCAAGCGAACACTGACCTCACTCATAGAAAATAGGTTTGAAAAGAGGTCATAAACTATAGCCTCACTCATGTCCACATAGGTGTGAAGTGTTGATATTCAACAAGAAGATCCTAGTGAAAATTATGCACTTGCACTAGGATGGAGCCTCAGACAATTTTTATGTGGAATTCTATTTTTAGATGATGAGCAAAGTCCATTTATAGATGATGTCTATTTATAGATGGCGAGCGAATTCTATTTATAGATGTATGTTGACTATTATTATCCCTTAATAATAGTTGGACAATAAATATTAATCTATTCTCAACGAGTATTTGGAAATAGTTAACTAAAGTGGAAAATCAGTTAGCTATAGGAAATTCGAGTTCAAAGATTGTTTGGTGGGACATGCAAGTTGAATTAGTTGTAACTGAGTGATTCGAAGTTGTAACAAAGTTATATGTGTAGTTATGTGAGTTGTAAAGTAGTTTAACTTAGTTAAGTGAGTTAAGCTCAGTTGTACTAGTTGTAATTGAGCTTACACTAGTGAGAGATCAATGAATTAATTATTAATTAATTCACAATCAGTGATCTCACATGCAACTAAAGATTTACCACTGTTAACTACATGCATGTTAGATCCAGTGGAGACCCAATTGAGATAATAGGTTAAAGGGATAGTTTGACTATGATTTGTGACATTAGTGAGTGCACTCATGCAACCACACACATAGTGGATGTGCCCATGAGAAATGCACAGCCTATGCAAGAGGGATTCATTCTTTGCAGGGATTTCCATCAGCAGGGATTGCGCAGAGGAGGCAGTAAATTGGCACATCCATTCGCCAATTTTTGTATGATAGTGTGAGATGATTGTATATTGTACTGAGAGCTCTTGGATTAGAGTTTTGTATGAGATTGTTTCATGATCCACGATATATACATAATATATGATAGTGGGGTTTTTAGATTTATGATTTCTTGGTAAAACATCTATGTTATGTGTGATTGATCTCTCTTCTTGATATTGCAATTGGTAATCGTGTTTTAAATTCCAAAAGAATTTTAGTAGAAGTGATTTTGTATTTAACAGTGGAATATAATTTTTATATCAGGAGAATCTAGGAAATACATAATTTGTATTAAAATTTCTACATGGTATCAGAGCGCATAAGATTGCAGAAGCTGAGTTTGTGATTGGATAGAATTCGAATTTGCATAAAGACTTTCTTGGTGCTACATTTGAATCAAGATCGAAATGGATTTCAATGGCTTGAGGTTAGAGTATGTTCTTGAGGGTAGCTCGAACTACATTTCTTGGAAGGACAGATGGAGGCAATACTCGAAGACAATGGATTGAAGGAATTCATTAACAAGTATGTTCCTAAGCCAGATGTTGCAGACACTGCAAATCTTGATGCATGGAAAAAGAAAGTGGCAAAGGCGAGGAGGATCCTGTTGGAGGGAGTACGAGACCACATTGTCTCAAACATCCGTGGGAAAGTCACACAATATGCAATGTGGAAGGATTTGACGGATATATTCCAAAACAACAGTGACCATAGGAAATTGGCGCTCAAAGATAAACTTAGGAAGATCAAGATGGAGAAGGGTGACTCCATTCCAAAATATCTCACAAAGTTTGTTCAATGCCGCAATGAGCTAGGGAGTGTGGGAATAACATTCCTTGATGATGATTTGGTGAGCTTGTCTCTCCTAGGAATTCCCAATAATTGGCACAATTATCAAGACTCTGTCAATGGAAGGGAAAAATTGCCAGATTGGGAATGACTATGGTCGGATCTAGCGCAAGAGGAGTTTAGGAGGAACACCAGAGATGGATCTTCATAAAAACATGATGATGAAGAGGATTGTGCTTTGTCTTCCAAGGAAAGGAAAGGGAAGGGGAAGAAATTCCATTCAAAATATGAGTCTAAAGGCAAGAAGCTGGATTTGTCTAAAGTGAAGTGTTTTTACTGTCATGAACATGGGCATCTCGCTACTAACTGTCCGTAGAAGAAGAAGAACAAGAAGGTTGTTGGAGCTATAGCTGGTGAGGCCCTTGCCTCACAATTTGAACTTGACTTCTCCTTGATTGCATGCATGGTGTCAAGTTCATTAGGATCAGTGTGGTATTTGGATAGTGGCGCTTCCTTCCACATGACGGGAGATAAAGAGCTTTTCAGTGACTTGGAGGAGAAAGATCTCAAAATGCATATAGAGATGGGCGACGATGGATGATACAGTGCGACCGACATTGGTACCATTACCTTTCATGGGGATTCAGGTAAACCATTTCAATTGAAATATGTTATGAATGGTCTGAAGAAAAACTTGGTCTAAGTCACAATGTTGGAGAACATAGTCTATGACGTTGTTTTCAGCGATAGAAAATCTTTCCTACTACATAAAACAATGGGTCAAGTCAAGAAGATAAGGGCCCGAGTTAAGAATCTCTACAAGCTGGAGGTAGATGGCTGCACTTCCATGATGGAAAAGGCAGAAAAAGTGGTGAGCCGGGATGAGGGCGAATTATGGCATAAGATATTGGGCCATCTTCATCATGGAGCCTTGAAAATCATGCAACAAATATCTACTGGACTTCCAATGGGAACACTTGCTTAGTTAGATCAGTGCAAGGGTTGCACCATGGGGAAGTATGTAAAGTCCACCTTTCATGAAAAGGAGAACCATGCTTCGGTGATCCTGGAGAGAGTTCACACAGGCGTGTGTGGACCATTCTTGGTTTCTTAAACAACAAAACATAAGTATTATGTTATTTTTGTTGATGAATTTTCTCGTAAATGCTGGATCTTATTCATGCAGAAGAAGGATCAAACATTCTCAAAGTTCTGTGAGTTTAAAGGATTGGTGGAGAAAGAGTCGGGGAAGCAAGTGAAGGCTCTGAGGAGTGATAATGGTGGAGAATACATATCTAACGAATTCAAAGACTTCTGCAGCAAAGAAGGAATTCAAAGAGAACTCATAATGCCTCATAACCCACAACAAAATGGGGTCGCGGAGAGGAAGAACAAAATGATCATCGGTGCAACACGAGCGATGTTGCATGATTAGGGCCTACTAATGCATTTGTGGGCGGAAGCTTGCAACACTGCGGCTTATGTGATAAACCATTGTTCTCATAGAGTACTTGGCATGAGTACACCTGAAGAATCTTTCACTGGTAAGAAACCAGATGTTTCTCACTTTAAGATTTTTGGCTCATCTATTTATGTGCATGTGACCAAGAACACTAGGAAGAAGCTAGAGTCGAATGCTAAAGTTGGGATATTTGCGGGGTACACAGAAAACCCCATAATTATCATGTATATTTTCCTAACAATAAGATGATTGTTATGCGACAGGATATAAAATTTGATGAGGGAAAATCCATACGGTTGTCGCTTGAGAGGGAAATAGACTTGCATGCAGAGGAGGAACTGCTGGTTCCCAAAGATGAGTCTCAAGATGTGGATCAACCACAAGAGAAGGTTCACGGAGTGGAGGAATCCACTCATGTAGAGCCATCCATCAGTAATCGCAGAAAGCGTACCATAGAAGCTGATGCACACCATAGAAGCTGATAGATTGATACTAGATGTTGCACAGAATGTAGGAGCCCCTACTTCATAGTGCAGAAAGAGACAGTCTCTTGATCAATTTACTAGATACATGGATCCCATGAAAAAATGTATTGCGACTGAACCGTCTTCCTTTCAGGAAGCAGTGTAGGATCCCACTTGGGTTGATGCAGTGGTGGAGGGTAAGAATTTAATCATTGTTCTTTATGTTGATTATTTAATACTGATTGGTGATGAGCAACTGATACACTCATGCAAGGAGGACCTTGAAAAGGATTTCGAGATGAAGGATATGGGCCTCCTTCATTATTTCCTTGGATTGGAAATATGGTAGCGAGATGGTGAACCTTTTGTGTCTCAAGGCAAGTATGCAAGGGAGATACTGGGTAAGTTTTACATGGAGGGCTGCAAACCCATGGATACTCCTCTTCTAGGAAACAGGAGGAAAGAGGATGCTACTTCTGGAGAGGTAGTGGATGCTACTATCTATCGACAGTTAGTGGGTTCACTAATGTATCTAGTGAACACGAGACCAGGCATTTTCTATGCGGCTAACCAACTTAGTCAAGTGATGGTTAAGCCTACCAAGCTCTTTTGGAAGGTGGGTAAGCATGTCATGAGATACCTGAGGGGCAAATTTGAGTATGGATTATGGTACAAACATACAGATGAGGTGAAGTTTCATGGATTCATGGATGCAGATTGGGCGGGTAGCCCAACAGACAGAAAGAGCACATCAGGGGGGATATTTAGTATCATATCTACAACTGTTTCTTGGTACAGCAGAAAACAAAGATCTGTGGCACTTAGTTCATCAGAAGTGGAATACATGGTAGTGGGTCAAGCTGCATGTGAGGCTATCTAGATGAGAAAGATCTTGGTTGGTTTGTTTGGTGCTCATTTAGACCCGACAATGATTCATTGTGATAATCAGAGTTGCATTAAACTCTCGATTAATCCTGTGTTTCATGATAGATCTAAGAATATAGATATCCGGTATCATCATATCAGAGATTGTGTGTAGTGGAAGATTATGTTGCTTTAGTACATTCCTATGGAAGATTAAGATGTAGAAATTCTGACGAAGGTGCTCACCAGGAGAAAATTCGAATACCATAGAGACAGGATCAGGGTGAAGGATAATCCCTTTCTTGTTGAGAGGGAGTGTTGAGATTCAACAAGAAGATCCTAGTGAAAATTATGCACCTACACTAGGATGGAGCCTTAGGCTATTTTTAGGTGGAAGTCCATTTTTAGATGATGAGCAAATTCTATTTATAAATGGTGAGCGAATTCTATTTATATATGTATGTCAACTATTATTATCACTTAATAATAGTTGGACAATAAATATTAATCTATTCTCAATGAGCACTTGGAAATAGTTAAATGAAGTGGCAAATCAGTTAGCTATAGGAAATTCAAGTTCAAAGATTGATTGGTGGGACATGCAAGTTGAATTAGTTGTAACTGAGTGATTCGAAGTTGTAACCGAGTTATGTGTAGTTATGTGAGTTGTAAAGTAGTTTAACTCAGTTAAGTGAGTTAAGCTCAGTTGTACTAGTTGTAACTGAACTTACACTAGTGAGAGATCAGTGAATTAATTATTAATTAATTCACAATCAGTGATCTCACATGCAAGTGAATATTTACCACTGTTAACTATATGCATGTTAGATCCAGTGGAGACGTAGTTAAGATAACAGGTGAAAGGGATAGTTTGAATATCGATTGTGACATTAGTGAGTGAACTCATGCAACCACACACACAGTGGATGTGCCCATGAGGAATGTGAAACCTAGGCAAGAGGGATTCATTCATTGCATGGATTTCCATTAGCAGGGATTGTGCAAAGGAGGCAGTAAATTTGCACATCCATTTGCCAATTTTTGTCTGACAGTGTGAGATGATTGTATATTGTACTAAGAGCTCTTGGATTAGATTTTTGTATGAGATTGTTTCATGATCCATGATATATACATAATATATGATAGTGGGTTTTTTAGCTTTATGGTTTCCTGGTAAAACATCTGTGTTATGTGTGATTGATCTCTCTTCTTGATATTGCAATTGGCGATCGTGTTTTAAATTCCGCTAGAATTTTAGTAGAAGATATTCTGTATTTAATAGTGGCATATAGTTGTTAGATCAGGAGAATCCAGGCAATACATAATTTGTATTAAAATTTCTACATGAAGAGAGGCTTTCCACAAGTGTCAAAAAATCATCCCAACAAATCTTCCCACAAGCTGTCCACAAACTCTGTCAATAGGTTGTCCAAAAGCTTCCCTGAACTATCCACATAAATGCTAAAACATCAGCAAGTCTAAGCCACCATTGGCTTTGATACCATGTAGAAAATTCTGAGGTCCTATGAGGCTACCATCTAAGGTCTGTCCTTGACCTTAGTATGGCTCTAAGTTGCAACTATGTGGCTATCTTTTCTTATTTTTTTTAGGAAAACAAACAATCACCAAACTTTATGCTCAATATTTGATGGTTAAGTGCCCTTTTGAGGTGCCCTTGCAAGGGTTTTCTTTACCCAATGTTAGAACATGCAATATACATCAAAACACAGAACACTACCTCAAGATATTTAACTTTAAAATGTTGATCTACACTTCTAAGCATGCATAAATTTGACACAGATGTTTGGTCAACATTACCCTGGAAAACCCCCCCCCATGGGGAAAACCAGTTTGGAGAATATACATATATATATATATATATATAGAAGGCATCAAATAAAAAAGTACAACACATGAAATATATACAAGTGAACCTGGTACAATAACAACCACTCTCAGATGCCTTGGAGTTCCTCAAAGACTTTCCCACAAGCCTTGTGAAGTAAGGCACCCCTTGCCTTGGTGAGCCTTTCTTCTTCTTGCTTGATTTGTCTTTATCCCGATGTCATTTTCTTTGACCATTTTCCTTTACCACTGAGATGCTATGATCTTTCCCTTATCCACTTGAATTTTGAGTGACTCTTGCCATATTCCTTGAAGTTTGTGACCAATGTACTCGAGATTTTTTCTTCCAAAGGATCTCCTCCTACTTATGACGATATTTAAGTTGTTTCTTCAGGGTTTTTTCCTATTGTAGCAAGGTGTCCATGTAGCTAGAGACAATGGAATCTTTTTGAATGTCCTCAAGTATTTTTTCAAGGGATTTTTGTGCTAGGAAGATATCGCCAAAAAAATTCTTGTTCCATTCCCGAAGATGTTGCTTAAAGTTTTTTGGGCACTGCTAGAATTTCTACATCCATGTGCCATGCTCAATTTCTGCTTGGGCCCACTAGGTGCGAGAAATCTCCTAGAAGTCTGGGTGAGCTAGGAAAAATTTCTCAAAGCGAAAAGGCTTATATTTTGGAGTGGCTATTATGTCTATCCATAGGTATATTGGCCAATGATTGGAGCCCATTCTTGGAAGGATGTTGGCTTCAATAAGTGGGTCTTCAAGAATTAGATTTTCTGAAATTAGAAAGCGATCCAGCCTGCTAGCAATGTGTTGAAACCCCGCTCGCTTGTTGGTCCAGGTGAAGGAGCCATTCTTGGTTTCAATATCGATTAGATTGAAACTATCTATGAGGTGGTTGAATTTGGTACTGTCTTGTTCTAAACGTTTTAAGCCACCACTATTTTCCTCTAAGGTGAGGATCATGTTGAAATCCCTCCCCCAGTATCCATCTTTCTTGTCCTCTTAGTGTGTTTATGTAATATAAGTTGTCCAGGAAGTAATCTTTCTCTTGAGTGAGCTGAGGTCCATAAGCATTGGTGATGACTCCTTATTTGCTTGAACCTATACCTCAGTAATGTGTTGTGAGCATACAATTTTTTGAAAAAGCCAATTCCATGATGATTGTGGCAGGGTTCCAGAGGATAGCTAAACCCCCTCCCGCCCCTTTGGAGTCTATGTAAGTGAAGTTACAGTGCCTCCAACATATTGTGAATATTTCTCCGCCATATCGTTGACACATTTGGTCTCCTAGAGCAAGAGGATGTCTAGGTTTTCTTCTTTGATACAATTTTGAAGAATCCTTTGTTTGGATCTTCCATTGAGGCATATGATATTCCATGCTATGATATTCACCATACTTAATTATGAGGGGAGGAGAAAGAAACTCTAGTGAGGTGCTGCACTTGTCTCGAGTTAATCATAAATTTGCATACCTCTTTGATTAGTTGCTAGGTTGTTTTGCATCCACGTCGCTTACCCTCCTTCTGGTTCCGCTTAGGATTTGGATCCAGCTCCATGTGTATGCCTAAGCGGGAGGTGGATCTCATGGTGGAGTCAATGAAAAATTTGTGTACCTTTCTAAGTTGCTCCAGTGGAATGGATTGCAGTTCCTTTCTATTGAGGGCTTCCTCTAGTTTGTCTAGGTCGATGTCCTCGAGTTCCCTTTCATAGATCTGCATAGTGGTATCTCCACCATCTTCTTCTAGGTATTTTCCTAGGAATAATTGAGATTGGGAATATTGGTTAGAGATTTTCTATAAGATTGGATCCAAAGTTTGTTTTTCTTTTACTTTGCCTTCATCTATATCTAAAGTTATGTGGGGGTTTTCAACTTCCTCTTCTTTCGAAAGATTGTTGAGTGCTTCGAAGGAATTGTTGGTGGGGATCTTCCAGCTTCCTATCTGAGTGGTTTTTTTTTAGGGCTATTTTTTGTGTCCCTATACTTGAGTAAAGCCATCTTTCTTTTTTCCTTAGCTTCTAGTCGGGTTGGTGCATTGAGGGGGAAATATTTGAAGAGGTGCCCATGCTCATGACATTTCTGATAGTTGAAGGGAACGTGTTCATAATCTATGGTCAAATTTTGTTCTTCATCTTTATACTCTATGGTTACGAATCCTAGTAGGGATTTTGAGATGTTCATATAAACACATATTTGTGCATAGGAAGTGTATTTTCTCTGCTTTGTAGCTTCTCTAGATTTGACATACCTTCCTAGCGTGTTTCCAATACCCATTAGAATTTCTTCAAGCTAGAATTCTTGGGGAAGAGAGTACAGGTGAATCCAAAATGGGGCACAAGAAAATCCTTCCTTTTCTAGGAAGAAACAGTCTATCCAAAACCTTAGATACAACCCAATCGAGTTGTAGAAGTAAGGACCATTTTCAAAAACTATGTCTTTGTCCTCTAGGTTATAGAAAATGATTGTAAAGAATCCTTTTGAGCTTAGGTACAACTCATAATAACCTTTCTAGTTCCACATGTGTTTAATAAATTCCGTGAGGTCTCTTTCAGATGGCCAGATCCCTAGAATCTTTCCGATCAACGCATGATCCCTCAAGAACTGGGTGTGTTCTCCTACCCTGGCTGATTTTATCATAGATTTTGGTGATTTTGGCACTTAAGGAATACATTTTCCTAGTACCCAATTTCGAGATGCCTTTGGATGYGATGATTCAACTTCCATTTCCATGCTTCTCCTAGGGATTTGTTGCTCTTGTAGTAGGTTATCTATGAGGTGTGACGATGGTTCAAAGGTTGGTCGTCGGGCTCTGTGTTTTCCCATTTAATTGGACGTGACATTTCTATAAGAGGGGGTTTTCACCCCCCCTTCTACACTCATTCTGGGAATACAGGTTCGACAATATCCACAACTGTAGTGGGGTTCAGATCTGATATGAGGAAGGATTGACATTGCAGTGGGGGCATGCAGGCAGACAAAAACCTAGCCGTTTTTTTTCAATTCTGCATTAATATTAAGAGAATATTTCAATCATATATTAAAATAGGATTTAATCAGTTGGATACAATCTCTCATATCCAATTAAATTCATGAAGATCCTTGAATAAAACCATTCACATATAGAGAAACTTTGGCTCAGATTGACCAATAATATAACAATGACAAGATTTGTATGATAAAGTATCACATATTCATTTAAATAAGACAAGTAGGATTTAACAATTCCAACTTTCATCCTCCTTAACAAGTACTTGTCTCAATATTTATCAGGTCGGGTCTTTATCAATGTCTATGTTTCACCATGAATTGAAGAAACTCCTTATCAATAAATTATGTATCTGGTCCAACCTAGCACATGCATCTTGTACCTTGATCATGTAGACATCATCAAATTGTCAGAGTCCATATAAAGAAAAAACCATCCACCGAAGTGCATGGGTACCTAACCGCCAAAACCACCAATCTAATATGATGTCCTTCATGTACATGGTTCATTCAATTTCTTGATGAACTCCCCCTAAATGTACATAAAACTTCTATTTTATAGGCCTAACACACCTCCCATAATATACAACCATGGTCCACTCGTAAAACATATGGAAAACACATGGCCCACTCCTGTGCTCCAAGTGTTGACAATTCCATCATAGAGGTTATAACAAACAAGTTATCTAAATCATTAGCCCCACACATGGAAAAAGGGTATGCATGCTTATCCAGGTCTTACAATGACATTCCCTTTACATTTTACATACAAAGATATAGGTGCATACCATTTACATACCATTTACATACTTCATCTCATGGAGATACCAAGTACAAGATTTTATAATTTCACCCACATACCATAAAATACTTCTCCCAAATACCAACTCTAGGAAAGATGCAAGCTCTAAATTTCGAAGCACCAATACACATGATTTATACCTAAAATCCTAGACTTTCCACAAACATAAGGTGTGATTAACATTTCCATATGGTCACTATTTTTTTTGAACACAACACCTAGACTTTGCTTCATTTTTCCATCACCATCTGATATCCACCACTACCACATGAATTGTCATGAACATCCCTTGGATGAAGCTCCAAAAAGAATTATTTTTTGCATGCAAAACAATAGCTATGTCCTTCCTAATTCTATCTCACCATTCCAACTTAGAGTTAAGTATACCATCAACCACTGGCTTCTCTAGTGAAAACAATGCAACTTCACTATACATTTAACTGCCATGATAACTAACCAATGGTTACTCATACTAGCGGCTCACTTCCTTATATGAATCAAGGTTTCCATGCTCCTCCATTCACTTATAGTATTGTCATCTCAAACAACATAACAACTAGGAACCAACTGTGCATTTGGGTCAAAATTTCCCTAATGCAAGTCAGATCTATAGAATGATGGAGCAAAAAACATATTTCTATCGATAAACAACAATGACACTCTTCAATTGTCACATGCATCATGGATACATCGTAGAAAAATCCACTCTCAATAACAATCTACTCTCCTACTTACACTAATACTATATTTACAAAGGATTAGCAATGTAGAAATTCCATGATCATGGACCCCTCTCATGAGAGAGTGAGGCCCAATACCATGTAGAGAAATGGAAGAGTGGACATGGTTAAATCACAAACCACAATGTTACACATTTATACATCAAGATTTGTCTTAATATAAACACACTATCTTAGGTGATCGTAGGGTCGGACAAACCTATTCAATACATATTAATAACTTCTATAAATTTATTTAATATTATCTTATATGCATATTAATAACTGAACTTACATATCATATTTTAATGGCTGAACTTACATACCATATTTTAGTAACATTTGATGAGCGACGGGGTGGCATTCCCTAGTAGATAGTACAATGGAGATCTAATATTAAGCTATCAGTGTTAAGTCTATTTGAACCTCCATGCCCACTATTTCATACATTGTTTTTCTAGGAGCTAAGCCCACTAACCCACCTATAGCCAACATAAGGGCCAATCTCTCAAAGGAACCTTCCTTATTCAATGTATCAAAGGGACTATTGGGTTAGATGCTTTCCAAAGAACCATAGGCCACCCATCAAGAAATTCTTTGTAACTTCCCAGATCAAGACATTCTTGATATCTTCTTCATAGTTGAATTTCATGAGCATATATTTGTTCAACATAAAGACTACCTCAACTTTCCCCTTCAAGGCTCGATTGGAGACATATTTGAACTAAGTTTTCAAGCACTGATAATAATATTCTATGTGAAGCTATATAAAGCCAATGGATTTATTACTTTTAGAGGTAACCTCGGTCTCAACAAATCCCAAGATGACAAAACTTGGGACCCTCCATTTTCTATTTTTTGCAATGGTACTTGGCATTGAGGTTTCATCATTCTTCAATTCTATTTCACACTTCTAGAAATATGGGGGAGTTTCATTGTATTATTTTCTTGCATGCGTCATTATGATTTTGATCTCCTAAATTGATCATGAGAAAGTACCTTTGATTTTTCTTATCACTCTAATCAACCCCTTTTCAGGTTTTGGGTTAAATTTTGTTTAAAGAAAATATGTTTTAATTTAT
This sequence comes from Picea mariana, assembly GCA_032191745.1. Lineage (NCBI taxonomy): Eukaryota > Viridiplantae > Streptophyta > Pinopsida > Pinales > Pinaceae > Picea > Picea mariana. The sequence continues at coordinate 138,434 of JASDQU010104460.1, read as the reverse complement.
CCCTGATCAAACCTTTTCTTTAGCTAGAGTCTCTTATTTGATCTTCCCCGATTTCAAAATCGAAGGTAATCATATAATGGGACCATATTTTTCGATTGATTCATTTTCTTTAATTATTGGGTCGTTTCATGGTTCTAGCTATTCTTTCAAATAAAGGTGACTATATTTTGATCATGCTTGTTATCTGATTAATCAGTAAGTGAGGACACAAACATATATCCCTAACTTCCATAGGAAACTAGAACAAAACAGAACATAATACACACTTCGCCTTAAACTTCATCATTATATGAACTAGTTTAATGAGGTACAAGTGACATACCTTTTAAATGACGCTTGATCCTCGTTAGTGTCATACTTGTAGCTCCTTCGTTGAGTTTGCATAATAGTAAGCCTGTCTAAGAATCACAAACCAACGAATAGGGAAAACAATGATATATGTATTCTAATGAAGTCTATGTATATGATCAAAGAATTATACAATAGAAGACAAGATTCTTTTATAGGGAAGAAATGTATTACTGTATTGAGTGAATAGAAAGTGGAGAAGACAACCCATGCCTTGATGTTGCAAGGTCCCCTTTCAATGTCTCTTTGCTTCAACACACACACCTTTTCTCCAATGACTTGAATGAAGAAGATCCACAATCTGTCTTGAAGAACTAAAGCAAATCTCTCAAGCATAATTTGAAGTAGAACTCTCCATACAAATCTTATCCCATTCAACCTTAGCCCTTTCCATGAGATATCCATCTTTGTATAATGTGAAAGAGAGATGGATGAGGATATTAGGATGATCCCACCAAATCATATAAGCAAGTAAGATCCAAACCGATTGGAGGTCACCTCATCTTCTAGAAGATTCCCTTCTAGAACATTCGTGAATTTTGACTTTTCCCATGCTTTAAGCATCATCACACCCTATGCACAAGAAGCATGCGACGATGTCAAAGTCCAAGTTTAGGAAAGAGTGCGATGATTAGGCATCATCGCACCCCATGCATACAACAGGGTGTGACAACCTTCTTTGGCATGGTTTTTGAAAGAGGAAAGAAAATCACTTTTCCCATGGAGAAAGTCTTCTTTTAATATTTTCAGGGAACATTAACACATGCTGTTAGGTGATCACTGAAGTGCCCAAAATAATGTGTAACAATGCCTGATCAAATTATTAGGCTTATTTCCCTATCAATGAATGAATATGTTTTCTAGATTGACTAATCGACCCGATTTCACAATTGGGCCATTATAATTGGGAAATCCTTATCTCGATTGCAGATTTTGTCCATCGAATGGTTATGTAGTAAAGTCAATGGTATGGGAATAAAAATGTGAATAACACCCACAATTATAAATTTGAACTTAAATTGATTGTAGATTTTATCCATAGAACGAGTATGGAGAAAGTCAATGGTAGTCAACCTTTGACTTTGCTCCATACTCGTTGGATGGACATAATCTTCAATCGATTTAAGTTCAGATTTATAATTTTTGGATATCTATATCTATATCTATATCTCTCTCTCTCTCTCTCTCTCTCTCTCTCTCTCTATATATATATATATATATATATAATGTCCACTGAGACTAATTGCTTCTTTATATATATAAAGAACTAATCATGTGAGAGAAACTTTTTTTAGATTGAAAAAACTTGAAGAAAGGTTTGCAGTTCAAGGGATTTGATTGTTAAAATAATTAAAAAGTACCTAGGCAAGTGTTTCTCATTACCTAGGAACCTAAGGGGTGGGAAAATGCCTATTGTGGACCCTAGTCATTTAATTTATGAGATGTAAATTAAAAGGTGATTTTTTGAACTTAGGGAAAGTGGGTGAGTTAAGTGATTTAATCTCCACCACTCATCTCATCTAATCTCAATGATTGGATGAGATGACCTTTCACCTTCTCATCATTGATTCGATTAGGGTAAGGAGGGCGCACCCTTTGAGGGTTGTTGTTGCATTTTTTTGAGAGAGATGGAAAGAGAGAAGTTGAGTAGAAAAAGAGAGATGCATTTGTTTCTAAGGGAACACATACCGAGGTAAGATTGGGCACACAAATCGAGGAGATAAGTACAATAGCTCAAGGAGGCCATACTGTAAAGATTTTGAGAAAACCATACAATTGAATATTGGCACATATTTCAAGGTGAAGGTACAATTCATTTATTGGATCATACTGTATGGATTTATGAAGGCGTACTATTGTTTTCTTGCATAGAAATCGATGAGTGATTGTCGTGTAGTTTTTTGGAAAGTTGGCATGCTTTCCTAGGTGGTCGTACAATCATTTATTGCACAGAATTTAGGATGTTGTTTTTGGCACGAATTTTGAGGGTATCCATACATCAAGAAGGGCACATAAATATAGGAGCTAACTTGTGCACATGTACAGGAAATTCGAGCATGGATTTCGAGGAGTTTGGATCATATTTTGAAGTGGAAATTTGGCAAAGTTTTTGAGATAAGTATGTATTTAATTTCTAAAATTATTGACTGTTGTAAAAGACATTTTCTACGAGCTCTCATTGGTTTTCCCCTTGTGTGTTTTTTCAGGGTCACTGTTAGACCAAAAATCTCTGTGTATTTTATTTTCTGAATATGGTGTTGCTGATATAAATTTATTTATGTGTTAATTGTTGTTTAGAATCCTCATGTTTCAGTTCTGAAATATTGTTTATATGATAAGTATTTATGGCTGTCATAAAACTGGGTTTTGGGCATTAAACATTGAAAAAAATCATCGAGACTTGAAACTGGGCGGGGTCTGAAAATTTACATGGTATCAGAGTTGCATTGAAGAGAAATGTAGATTTAAATCAACAAGACATAGAAGAGGACAAACACTACTTCACCGTATAGGTTTTGAAATTTTTATTTTCAGTTGAGAAGAGTCAATGGCTATTGGTTTAAGGGTTGAGGACAAACTTGATGGGGTAGTAAATTTTGGTGCTTGGAAGGAGAGAATAATATTTCTTCCAGGAGAGTGAGTTATGGGACATTGTTGAGAACTCCACAGCAAACCCAATAACTATACCTATAGATGTTACTCTTCTAGAAGCCTATAAAAAGAAAAGTATCAATGCTAAAAGAATCATCCTTGATGCCATCAAGGACCATTTGATTCCTCATGTGACATGTGTTGTTCTTGAGTCTGTACTTAAGGCTTAGAAGTACAGTGTCAAGGCATCTGAAAGTGGGTAAAAGGTGGAGAAGGGAGAAACGTCAACCTTTGGCAAAGGAAACTAAGGAAGATTTCTTCGTTGGCGTTGTCTGGATTCCAACTATTCCTGGATAGTTATGTCTTGTTCAATGGCTGCCCATGATCGTTCAAGTTCGGCCCGGTTAGTTTTCGTCTTAAGAATTGTGTCAAAGAGGTTTAAGGCAATGTGCATTTGGTTCGATAGTACGGGTTCGATGTTAGGCTGTGTTGGTACAGGGACAGTCATGGAGGAACATTAAAAGTGGAAAAAACTTCAAAAAGGGATTAAGTGTTGTCTCAATTTGGTCGTATGAAAGAGAATTTACGATTTCAGAAATAAAATATGGATGCAAATCAAAGGCTCGCTCACGTAACTGTATTATATTTTAATAAAAGTGTGAGATGGGAGAAAAACACTTGACTGTCTATGATGTAAGGCTCCTATTAAGGGAGAGTATCACACATAAACAGGAGAGGGAAAAATGTAAGGAATTAACCAATGTAGTAGAGAACATGTGTAGAATCCTGAAATTGCAGACTGGTCTTACACCCGCTGATAGATGGTACAGAGGAAAAACAGTAAACAAATGCAGAAAACCAAAATTCATTCTCTATAGTAGTGGTCATACTAAATTATAATGAAGCACATCAGTTAAGAATATGAAATGAAATGAAACATGAGATACAAGGAAGCAAACTTGTAACACAGTCGTGACAAAATTGAGAATCTTTAGATCTGCTTGTATTAACTCTCAAATGTAAAAAAATCTGTTACAAACGACACAAAAAGGTCCAGCCCTGTTTATTTCTTTCTGTGATATATTTATACAATTTTACAAATAAGGTAGAATCTCAACAGTCACAAAATTTTGGTTATTACAAGGACGAGTGCAATATCTCTATTTCTCCTACTCTGTCCTCACTTGGTGCCAGATGTTTGTCGTTGCACGAGCTCAGTATAAGTGATACATCTTTCCACCAGCTGAGATATTAGCCGTGATGGTTCTGCTTGACAGCTGGATTCGAAGAAGTAACATTCTCGGGCTAACTGCTGCAACCTGTCCTCCATCTGTTCGTTGATGATGTTTATGGTGCATAATTTCACGCTGGGTTTGATCATGCATTTATCCACTTGGACTATGTCCACCATAGTCATCTGAGAGATATCGGCCGAATCTCTTTCTTCTTTATCCTTCAGATCAAGCGAGATGTTTTCCACATTCATTTGCATTAGCGTCTCGGCATCGCACCTGCTGTCAATGCCCAACAGTTCACCGTCTATAGAATTAAAGTACTCCTCCAAGGAGTTGGTTATCTTTTGGGCTTGCTGCTTGCCTTGAGTGATGTTATGCTCCCATTCCTTTAACATAATATTTTCTCTAGTTTTCTCTGAAATGGTGAGCCTGGGAGTGCTTGTCGAAACCCTGTTGTTCGTGGCTATCACCGCCTCCTGGAAGGCGACCCGAGCCGCTCCGGCATCCCTTTCTCTGGTAGATAAGTTCTCGAAAACCCGATTGACCAACAGACAGTTTTCCCAGATCGCTTCCACCTTGGTGAGCAAATTATGCTGTGCCGCAGAGACTTTTCTCCGAATCTCGATCGCCTGGGATTTGAACATCCTGATGTCTATCATTCTGTTCTCGGCGATCTCCACCGTAGCCTGCAGCTGCTCGATCAAATTCCTCTGCTGGCTTGCTTTCATCCGACCATCCCAGACCATGAGCTGTGCTTGCTCAAGCTTAGTTTTGAGCATCTCTATTTCATTTTTATCGGCCAATCTGGCCTGCTCTATTCCCACGCTTGCCTGATCTTTAGCATTCTCTGCTGCTGTGGCCAGTCTGGCTTCAAGGGTCTTAATTAAGCGATTTTTTCTTTTAAGTTGGTTTTTTAGGAGCCCAACTGAAAATTGATTCACCGAGGCATAGGCTCCTAGCGTCCCTGCTATCTCAGTGGCGAATTGCTCATTTTTCTTGTCTTTTCCATCAGTTATGACCTTATATTACTTTGCAGTCGACTCTCCTTCTTAATAAAATTCCCTTTTCACTATTGCCTTTCTCTTTTTATCGAAGAAAAACTCATTTGGAGGGAGTTCTTCTACTCTTATGGGCCTCAACTCTTCGTTGAATATCCATCCCTCACTGTTATTTCCCTGTGTCGACTGCAACGGTGTGACTGATGTAATGGGTTCTCCGACCTGTTTCACTGATTTTCCTGGAGTATCGACCGAAGTCTGCTTCTTTGGCGGTTCTGGAGTCTTTATCTCTGTCTCCAAATTATGCTTCTTCGGCAGGTCCAGAGTCTTTTTCTCCGCTTCCGGACTCTTCGTTTGTTCCCCCTCGTCCTGGTGTTTTCCTTGTTCATGAGTCACATCCTTAGAGCCTTCGTCGTCCTTCTGTTTTGTCTTTGAAATACCTGGACTGTAACACCCTGTTTCCCCCAGCTTGTAAATATAACTAGACTGTCCAAGAACTATGGCGAACTCATAAATGTGAATATGTGATGTAAATGGACCTTAAGGAAAAGGTCAATGAATGTGAATAACATTTTGAATTTATTGCAGGACTGCTGAGAGGGGATGTGCAGAAAAAGAGACCACGGTGGTGATGGAGGGCACCTGGAAAGGTGGCGTTAACTTCCACCGAGAATTAATACCGTATTTGGACTCCAATGGCCCAGAGAACCAAAAGCGGCTCGCTGGCCCTGAATTAAATGTCTCGCACGCTGGTAGGTAGATTGTTTAATGAGGGATGGGAGGTGAACCACCCATCCGTAGAGCCATCAGGCCTGATCAACGCGAGGGTAATAGCGCCACATGCAACCTCGCAAGAGGATAAGGCGTGGGGTAGAAGCGATTGCGGGGGCAGACGCGAGGGGAGAACTTTGGCATTACGCAGAGTGAGTGATAGCAGAGAGGAAGGATTGCAACCTTCGCTCCTGGTCACTGGAAAACAGAGACACAGTCTCACAACATTGTGGTCTCAACTCGGGGGTGGCTAGTGGTAAATCCGCTGGGAGTCGCTAAGCCTACGGTTGGGTGGAAACGAGCACCCCTCTCATCAGTTGCTTGATCCCTGGTGTTATCTCTAATAAGTGTTTTTCCTCTGGCATCTTGATATATATATATGTTCTTATTATGATAATTATGCTCTTAAGCTGTGAAACTGTGAATGATTTCATTATAAGAATGACTGTATGGTGTTTTGATCAGTACTAGTAGTTGTATATTTATATGGAAGGACTACGTATGGTTTATGTCCTCACAAATTCGTTATTTGTGTGCATACTAATCTAATTATGACTTCACGCCTGGTTCTCGGGAAGACGACATCCTTATATACCTCAGGTATTACCCTAAGTAATTCCCCCCATAGAGGTACCTTCCTTGAAAATCTCATCAGGAACCAAGAGGGTGGTTGTGAAGGCGTAAGGCCTTAGTAACCCTGCATAAGGAGGAACGATCCTCTTGAAAATCGAGATGATAGCATAAGGATGAAGTAACAAATCGACGGATGAGATTCCGTCGGGAGATCTGTGGCCACTCACTACCGTCATATCGGAGGAAGAAGGAGCTGGAAAGTTAAGTACCTTAACCTTATAGGTATTAATCGACGGACGAGATTTCGTCGGGGAATCTACGGTCACCCACAACCGTTAGATTAGCAGGAGAAAGTAGGGCATTAAATGGCTTACCACTTGGTTTTCCTGTGTCTTCGTGGGTAGCGAAGAGTTTAGGACCATAGATCCCCATGGTTCATGAGAGTATCTGGACCGTGGATCTTTTCCACACTCAGGGATCTGTGGAGGAATGCATGGGTAGGAACCATTATGAGTCGTCAGATCTTGGCTGAAGAACCCGACAGCTGTTGGATCTGTCAGGAGTTACCCAAGGTTTAAGACTCCAGTGTATTAGGGAAGAAAAACCCCGGAACGGATCTAAGCCATCCGATTAATGGAGGCCACGTGTCAAGAGATCACCCATTTTAGGAAATCGGGAATCGCGGAATCGAGATTCCTGTTGACAAGAGTTCGGGACTTTCCATTGTGGAAACCCCAGAGTAGATCTGAACCGTCCGATTAACGGAGGCCAGTTGTCGTAAGATCTCCCATTTCGTCAAATCGAGAATCGCGGAATCGGGATTCCTGTTGACAAGAGTTCGAGACTTTCCATTGTGGAAACCCTGTAGTAAATCTGAGCTGTCCGATTAACGGAGGCCACTTGTCGTAAGATCTCCCATTTCGGGAAATCGGGAATCGCGGAATCGAGATTCCTGTTGACAAGAGTTTGGGATTTTCCATTGTGAAAACCTTGGAGTAGATCTGAGCCGTTCGATTGACGGAGGCCACATGTCGAGAGATTAACCGCATCAGGAAACCGGGGATCGAGGATTCGGGAGTCCCGAGATCGAGAGTCCGGACTCTCGTGATGATAAACCCCGATGAACGGACGAGATTCTTTCACAGGATCTCAGGTCTGTAATGACTGTTAGATGTGGAGATGAGACGTCAACTTAATCTAGAACATGAATATGCTTTAGGATAAGCGATGAGCAGATCTGGATGGCCAGAGTCCACTCGCCCAGATCAACGGCTGAGGTTCCATTCCAGAGCCCCCTTACTGTTCTACCTTTAGCGGTAGGGGGGGGGTCCGGAATTGGACGCGCAACTCTCGAACGGTCGAGATTAACTCATCACGATCAACGATGCTCAAGTGGATTCCGGACCCCCCTTTCCAT
>JASDQU010104460.1:88053-130450 GCA_032191745.1 Picea mariana | reverse complement strand
TCGACCACCGTGTCGCATTTCCCTCTCTGCCACCTGTTTTCCACTTAACCGTGCAATGGGGCTATTTCTCATTCGCTGTTCTCTGACCCTGTTGGGATTTGTTCCTATTAGCCATTTGCTAACCCTGTAAGGATTCGCCCCATTGGCCGATCGCTAGCCCTGTCGGGATTCAATGGTTGCCAAGTCAAATGACTCGACATCACTATAGCACCGAGGCACAAAATATGAAAGAGGTACTGTGTTTGTTTGGACTGTGATCATGAACCGCGACCACGTGGGAGCGGGGAGAGAGAAAGGGCCAACTTACGTTGGTTCTCCATGGATGTTTAGGGCTTCTGATTCGACTGAAGACCAGAAAAAATCCGATTTAGGTAGTGGGTATGTGACAAAGTTGTATCAGAGCATGGTTACAACACTCGGCCTGATTGGGATCGTGTACGAGTTGCGCATAAGCTCTGTTCAAAGCACTCCTATGAGGAGTAACCCCATAAATTAACTCTCTTGTCCAGGATTAAAAACATGGAAACGAGAACCCGACTATGTATGCATGTGAAAGAGATATAAAATATGCGCAAATTATGAAAATGTATTTAACTCTTGACTAATAGCCATCATTTTTCTTTTCACTCAAGTGGATGGGAGAAGGCTAAGGCTCCCACAATAGAGACGAAGAGTCTGACGAAAGGAGAGCAATAGGAACCCCTCCAGATCTAACTGAGACTGTGAGGAGTCTCATGGCTGAATTGCAAAGCTGCAAGGATAACAATGAAAGGATGATGAAAGATCAAGAAAAGCAAACCGAAATTAATGCAGTTTTACTGCAAGGCTTATCTGACCTACAACGACAAATGTAGCATGAACCCGAGATGCAGAGACATGATCGTGTCAGTTGCCATACTGAGAGAAGCACCTAAGGAAAAGCCCACCCCAGAGGTAAAGGACTAGTGCCAGACAATTCCATTGAGAAGGAAGCTGGCGATTCAGAAGGCTCTTCCAGTAGCAGGACCAATTCCTATTCTCAAAGAAAAAAAAAGAAGCACAAGACTTCCAAGGGTCATAAATTTGAGGAATTCAGAAAGGCCAAACCTCCCTCCTTCGACGGTGAGATAAAGAAGGGAGAGGAAGCCGAGGCCTGGCTACTTGGACTGAAGAAATATTTTAGAGTCCATGATTTTTCATAGAATTTAAAGGTCCGAGTGGCCACCTTCAATCTAAACGGAAAGGATTCCATCTGGTGGGAAGATCTTAAGAGCATGAAAGGGGTCTGCGAGGAGGACCTGTCTTGGAAACGGTTTGAGAAGTACTTCCGGAAGAAGTATTTGTCGAAAATATATTTCGACGAGAAGGCTAAATAGTTTTATGAACTCAAACTGGGACAACTCACTATAGAGGAATATGTCAACAAATTCCTTGACTTACTGAGATATGTACCCTACATCAAAGCAGAGAAGGCGAAAGCACAATGCTTCATCAGTGGGCTACCCAAGGAATACCGGAACCAAATTGAATTTGACGAGCCAAAGACCTTAGAAGACACTATACAAAAGGCAACATATTGTCATGAACAATATGGACATCGGGTAGAGTCTCGTGGAGACTGGAAACAGAAGAATGGTTCGAGATTTCACAAAAAGGGGAGCAAGTCCTCAGGATTTAAAAACTACAAAAAGAACCCCAGAATGAACTTTCCAACCCAGAGTGTACTCCGGCAGAACTTTCCCTCGGTTGACAGAAATAAAACTTCTGGACCTATATCAATGAAGACTAATAACCCAAAGAAAGAACCTCTAAAATGTTGGGGTTGCGGAGAAGAGCATCTCCTGAGAGACTATCCACACTGACAAAAAAACAGTGGAAAAATTTATAACATGTAGGAAGCTACCATAGTCAATGATGTGGCAAGGAGTGTGCCGCAAATTTATGCAACCTTGGATAATAACCAAGCTGACCACCAAGCTTCAGTGGTGGAAATAGAAGGTATGATTTTCAACCATCTGGTGTCTGTTTTGATTGACCCTGGTTCAAATTTGAGTTATATAGCCCCTAAAGCTGTTGATAAATGTAAGCTACAACCACGAAAGAAAACTAAGCCATGGTTGGTACAGTTAGCCATTGGCACCAAAAGAAAGGTAGTAGAGGTCATACCAGCCTGCCAACTAAGGTTGGGTGAATTCCCCACCCAAGAAACCCTTAATGTATTACCCCTGGGATCATACGATCTGTTGATTGGTATGGACTGGCTGGCCGCCCATAAAGCCAAACTAGACTGTTACCATAAAAACTTAGAATGTGTGAGCAAAGAAGGAAAAAGGATAACCCTTCAAGGGATCCGAAAACCAGTCTCGGTGAGGCAAATATCAGCCCTGCAAATGAGAAAGTATTGCCAAAAGAGATTTCCCCTATATGCAATACAGGTGTTAAAAACAATAGAAGGTGCTAAACCAAGCCCTGATGATCACCCTATCCTGAGAGAATACAGAGATGTGTTTTCGGAGGAAGTACCGGGCCTACCTCCGAGAAGAGACATTGACTTCTCAATAGAGCTCGCACCAAGAGCGGTGCCGGTGTCTAGGACACCCTACCGGATGAGCACACCTGAGTTAGTGGAACTCAAATTACAATTGAAAGAAATAATGGATAAGGGTTATATTCGACCCAGCGTGTCCCCATGGGGAGCACCAGTCCTGTTTGTGAAAAAGAAGGATGGCACCCTTAGATTGTGTATAGATTATAGACAACTCAATAAAGTAACCGTAAAGAACAAATACCCCTTGCCCAGGATCGATGATCTATTCGATCAGTTGGGAGGAGCGTCTATTTTCTCAAAGATTTACTTGAGGTCGGGGTACCATCAAGTCTGAATCAAGGGTGAAGACATCCATAAAACCGCCTTCCAGACACGGTATGGTCATTATGAGTTTGTGGTAGTGCCATTTGGGTTAACCAATGCCCCTGCCACTTTCATGTGCTTAATGAACAATGTACTCAGTAAATTTTTAGATAAATTTGTACTAGTCTTCATTGATGACATATTAATCTACTCTAAGAATAGAGAAGAACATGAAGATCATCTCAGACTTGTGATACAAGTGCTAAGAGAGCATCAAATGTATTCTAAATTCAACAAATGTGACTTCTTTCAGAAGCAAATACATTACTTGGGACATGTTCTATCCGAGGAAGGGGTAGCAGTAGATCCTGAGAAGATCAGGTCTATCATGGAATGGCCTACCCCAAAGGATGTTTTAGACATCAGATCCTTTATGGGATTGGCAGGATAGTATAGGAGATCTATAAAATATTTCTCCAAGATTGGTTGTCCAATCACTGCCCCCCAGAAGAAGGGGACAAAATTCCTGTGGACACAGCAATGTGAAGAAATATTTCAAACCTTGAAACATCTACTAACCCATGCACCCGTGTTGAAAATTGCTGACCCAGAAGCTGACTTCCTTATGTGCACAAATACCTATAAGGAAGGGCTCAGAGGAGTCCTTATGCAGGAAGGAAAGGTGATCTGCTATGAATCCCAAAAATTGAATGAGCATGAAGTCAACTATGTGACTCATGATCTAGAACTCGCTGCCATAGTGCATGCCTTCAAAATGTGGAGGCATTACCTCCTGGGAAGGAAGTTTTTACTTATGATGGATCACTGTGGATTGTGGTATTTGTTTGATCAACCAAAGCTCAATGCTAGACAAGCTAGATGGATGGCCCTCCTTAGTGATTTTGATTTTGAAATCAAACACATCAAAGGGAAAGAAAACAGGGTGGCCGATGCCCTTAGCAGGAGCATGAGAATGATTCACATGGTAGCGGTGAGTACCTGCGAGACAAATGTCAAGGACAGAGTCAGAAATGTACAAGAAATAGATCCCTTCGTTCAAACTGTGACCCTGTACCTACAGTAAGAACCCACTGGAGTAAAATATGAAGGATACCAGATGACCAGAGGAGGTCTACTCACCTACAAAGATAGAATGTACATTCCAAATCATGACGACTTGAAGAGGTTCATCATGGATGAACTACATAAAAGACCCTACACTGGTCACCCAGGATACCAGAAAATGATCACTGCCACCCAGAAACAATTTTATTGGCTTGGATTGAAGAAGGAAATAGACAAATATTTGGCCCAATGCATAGAGTGCCAACAGGTTAAAGTAGAACATCAACACCCAGCAGGACTATTACACCCTTTACCCATCTCAGAATGGAAATGGGAAACCATCTCCATGGATTTTATCACTGGATTACCAACTTCAACCAAACAAAATGATGCCATTATGGTGGTGGTGGATAAACTAAGAAAGTCTGCTCATTTCATCCCCGTCAAATCAACCTGCAAGGCAATAGATATCGCCTAGATATTCATGAAAGAGGTGTTCAGACTGCACGGTATGCCGAAAGAGATAGTGTCTATCAGAGACACAAAATTCACTTCCAATTTTTGGAAATCACTGATGGCAGGATTGGAGACCAAATTGTTGTTCAACACCGCCTACCACCCTCAAACCGATGGACAGACAGAAAGAGTGAATCATATATTAGAGGATATGTTAAGGATGCATGTAATGCATCAACCCAGGAAATGGGAAGACTACCTACCATTGGTATAATTTGCCTACAACAACGACTACCAAGCATCCTTAAAGATGAGTCCCTTCGAGGTCCTCTATGGTAGACAGTGTAATACTCTAGTCAGCTGGAGTAATCCTGTAAATAGGATTTCTTTTGGACCCGACATGTTGAAAGAAATGGAACAACAAGTGACTCAGATAAAAAAAAATCTGAAGGTCGCTCAGAACCGACAGAAAAGTTGTGCTGATCAAAAGAGAACTCCAAGAGAGTTCAAAATGGGAGACCATGTATATCTCATAATTAAGCCCAGAAGGTGTTCCCTGAGAATGGGAGCTTGTGCCAAGATGGCACCCCGGTATTGTGGACCCTTTGAGGTTCTAGATAGAGTGGGACCTGTAGCCTATCAGCTAACACTTCCTCCCACAGTAAAAGCACATAATGTTTTCCATGTTTCATTATTGAAGAAATATGTACATGATGCTAATCATATAATTGACTGGTCTGTGATTCAGGTGGAACCGGAGGGAGAATTTCTACCAAAACCCCAATGCATACTGGATAGAAAGGAAACCCCGCTCTGGAACCGAACCATTTCACAGGTCAAGGTGCAGTGGAAGCATTTTGTCCTAGATGAGGCTACATGGGAAATGGAGAATGCCATGAGACAGGCATAACCGATTTTTCTTACTTCTGTACATACCATTCATGTTAGTAGATAAGAACATCGAGGATGATGTTCCTTTTAAGGGGGAGGGAATCATAACACCCTGTTTCCCCTAGCTTGTAAATATAACCGGACTGGCCAAGAACTATGGCGAACTCATAAATGTGAATATGTGATGTAAATGGACCTTGAGGAAAAGGTCAATGAATGTGAATAACATTTTGAATTTATTGCAGGACTGTTGAGAGGGGATGTGCAGAAAAAGAGACCACGATGGCAGTGGAGGGCACCTGGAAAGGTGGCGTTAACTTCCATCGAGAATTAATACCGTATTTGGACTCCACTGGCCCAAAGAACCAAAAGAGGCTCACTGGCCCTGAATTAAATGTCTCGCAGGCTGGTAGGTAGATGGTTTAATGAGGGATGGGAGGTGAACCACCCATCCGTAGATCCAACAGCCCTGATTAGCGCGAGGTTAATCACACCACACACAACCTCGCAAGAGGATAAGGCGTGGGGTAGAAGCGATTGCAGGGGAAGACGCGAGGGGAGAACTCTAGCATTACACAGAGTGATTGATAATAGAGAGGAAGGATTGCAACCTTCACTCCTGGTCACTGGAAAATGGAGACGTAGTCTCACAGCATCGTGGTCTCAGCTTGGGGGTGGCTAGTGGTAAATCTGCTGGTAGTTGCTAAGCCTATGATTGGGTGGAAACGAGCACCCCTCTCAGTAGTTGCTTGACCCCTGGTATTATCTCTGATAAGTGTTTTGCCTTTGGCATCTTGATATATATATATGTGCTTATTCTGATAATTATGCTCTTAAGCTGTGAAACTGTGAATGATTTCATTATAAGAATGACTGTATGGTGTTTTGATCAGTACCAGTAGTTGTATATTTATATGGAAGGACTACGTATGGTTTATCTCCTCACGAATTTGTTATTTGTGTGCATACTGATCTAATTCTAACTTCACGCCTAGTTCTCAGGAAGACGACATCCTTATATACCTCAGGTAGTACCCTGAGTAATTCCCCCCATAGAGGTACCTTCCTTGAAAATCTCATCAGGAACTGGGAGGGCGGTTGTGAAGGTGTAAGGCCTTAGTAACCCTGCATAAGGAGGAACGATCCTCTTGAAGACCAAGATGATAGCATAAGGATGAAGTAACGAATCGATGGATGAGATTTTGTTGGGAGATATGTGGCCACTCACGACCGTCAGATCGGAGGAAGAAGGAGCTGGAAAGTTAAGTACCTTAACCTTATAGGTATTAATCGACGGATGAGATTTCGTCAGGGAATATGCGGTCACCCACGACCATTAGATTAGTAGGAGAAAGTAGGGCGTTAACTGCCTTACCACTTGGTTTTTTTGTGTCTTCATGGGTAGCAAAGAGTTTAGGACCGTATATCCCCAAGGTTCATGAGACCGTGGATCTTTTCCATGCCCAGGGAGCCGTGGAAGAATGCATGGGTAGGAACCATTATGAGCCGTCAGATCTTGGCTGAAGAACCCGACAGCTGTTGGATCTGTCAGGAGTTACCCGAGGGTTAAGACTCCAGTGTATTATGGAAGAAAAACCCCAGAACGGATCTAAGCCGCCCGATTAACGGAGGCCACATGTCAAGAGATCACCCATTTCGGGAAATCGAGAATCGTGGAATCAGGATTCCGTTTGACAAGAGTTCAGAACTTTCCATTGTGGAAACCCCAGAGTAGATCTAAGCCGTCCAATTAACGGAGGCCAGTTGTCGTAAGATCTCCCATTTCGGGAAATCCAAAATTGCGGAATCGGGATTCCTGTTGACAAGAGTTTGGGACTTTCCATTGTGGAAACCCCAGAGTAAATATGACTCGTCCGATTAATGGAGGCCACTTGTCGTAAGATCTCCCATTTCGGGAAATCGGGAATCGCAGAATCGGGATTCCTGTTGACAAGAGTTTGGGATTTTCCATTGTGAAAACCCTGGAGTAGATCTGAGCCGTCCGATTGACAGAGGCCACATGTCGAGAGATTAACCGCATCGGGAAACCAGGGATCGAGGATTCAGGAGTCCTGAGATCGAGAGTCCAAACTCTCATGATGATAAACCCCGATGAACAGACGAGATTCTTTCGGAGGATCTACAGTCTGTAATGACCGTTAGATGTGGAGATGATACGTCAACTTAAGCTAGAACGTGAATATGATTTAGGATAAGTGGCGAGCAGATCTGGACGGCCAGAGTCCACCTGCCCAGATCAACGGCTGAGGTTCCATTCCGGAGCCCCCTTACTGTTCTACCTTTAGCGGTAGGGGGGGGTCTGGAATTGGACGCGCAACTCTTGAACGGTTGAGATTAGCTCATCACGATCAACGATGCTCAAGTGGATTCCAGACCCCCCTTTCCATTCTGTCTTTAATGGGGGGGGGTCCAGAATAGTGTGGCGTGTGAAGTGGGTCCACTCCTAGTATGTCGACCACCGTGTCGCATTTCCCTCTCTGCCACCTGTGTTCCACTTAACCGTGCAATGGGGCCGTTTCTCATTGGCTGTTCTCTGACCCTGTTGGGATTTGTTCCTATTAGCCATTTGCTAACCCCGTAGGGATTCGCCCCATTGGCCAATCGCTAGCCCTATTGAGATTCGGCGGTTGCCAAGTCAAACGAATCGACATCACTATAGCGCCGAGGCGCGAAATATGAAAGAGGTATTGTGTTTGTTTGGACTGTGATCATGACCCGCGACCACGTGGGAGCGGGGAGAGAGAAAGGGCCAACTTACGCTGGTTATCCATAGATGTTTAGGGCTTCTGATTCGGCAGAAGACCAGAAAAAATCTGATTTAGGTAGTGGGTACGTGACATGGACTCTCACCTTGCAACACAGCGGGGAGACAACTACGTTGGTGTTCCTGGAATTTCAATACCTCAGCTCTATCCTCGGGTGCCAAGGATTGGATCCATGCTAGAATTTCTTCATAGGACCTCGCTCCTCAGAAAATGTCATTCGAGGGTGAATTCTCATGCTCAAATCTCTTGAGCCCGCAATTAGCCAAATGATTGCTCACGATCCTCTGTGGATTGTGCTTCTTGTATTCGATGGAGACCAAATTTTGGTCTTCCAGGGCTGCCACCTCGGCTTTGGCATGCCCGAAATCTAATAAAGAATAAGAATTCAAACAAACAGGAAATGACGGCCATACATTTTTCGAGTACCCTTTAAGTCTTTTGCTCACACCGCCAATTACCATTTGCCGGGCAACCTCGCGACAAGCCAGCTTGCCAAGAATGAACAATGGTAGCGCATGTGGGGGAATAGAAGCCCCGAAGACTCTGAAGTAGGAAAATTCAGCTTCTACATACCAGTCCACCATTCTACTCAGATTTTTTTACTATGCTATCCATGATCCGGGGTGGCGGGTGACCAAAAATAGTGACGTGCAGGGGCACCATCACCCAGTTAAAAATTTCATACGCAAAATTTTCTGCTTTGTTTTCCCATAATTTTGCGTGATATACATGTATGGGTTCATGTTCGGTCGGAGTCCAAGTCTAGTTCATCAATGGAAATGGTGTCATAGAACAAATTGCGTCCATAATGTACGCGGACATGAAAAATGATGACGCCTTTCCATTCTCCTGCTCCCGATACTCTGTGACCCGATTGTTCAATCTATCCGAAAGCATCTTTGCCCAGTTAAAAGAACAGCCTTCGGTGACCTGAAACATTAGAGGCACCCACGCAAGGAAAAAATGCGATGTGTCCTCTTTCCCATATAACCGGCATGTCATCATGGAGACATATTTGTACTGCGGTTCTAACGAAGAGATTGAATATATGCTGTGGGTATCGGCTCTGAACTTCGCTGTGTTTGAAACCCAATCCTTTATCAAACTGGACATGGTTTTATCATACTGTTCGCATTCCTTCTCCTTGAATTATTCCAAGAACTCAGCGCCATATGTGTGGTCGGAAGTAGCGGGCAGCTTATACATGGTTTGCAGATGCTCCGGCCTGAAGGTCCCGATGGTGACTCTTTGCTCGTTCATGATAGTCCTGGTCGGTATGTCCACATGGTCTAATGCCCATCAGACCATATCGTAATATGGAAGCAACCGCGGTCTGGCTGCTACTCTGTGCATTCCAGATTGGACAACTATCTTGTACTTGGTGGTTAAATCATCTCTTTCGTTGTCGGTCGGAGTCGTCAAAATAATCCACCAATTCTACTTGTAGAGTATCTGAAACATATGACCAATTCAGGACCGAGTTGATACTTCTGGGCGAAGTATCAGAGACATTGTCTGAGCCTTGTCCTAAAACCTCAACATTCGCTGTTACTGCTTTTCGTGGAGCCATGGCTGAAGCTTGCGTTTTAGCTCTTCTGTGATAGAACTGCGTATACATACAGAAGTCAGTTTACTCAGAGGTGGTGAGCTCTGCGTGCTATGAAAATACATTTGCTATAATGAAATACAACTTTGCTATATACTCAAAAGACTCGGTACCTTTCAGAACAAGTCTGTCAAATCACATTTGGAAATAAATTCTGTCATAAAAATTCGATCTTATACGTCGATTTACCCTATTTCCTCATCAATGTCATAAATTTTGGCGGTTTTAAACTCTCAGTTGGCGCATGGAGGAAAAGGATACCTCGTAAATCGTGCAGACATCAAAGTGTGGGATATTCATTTGTTAGCTTAATTAATTTGGTTTTACCGCTGTTAACACTATTTTGGTACTCTCTATATCGGGGATTTTCCTTTAACATTTTGAGTCTCTAACTCCCGAGACTGTGAAGATCGATTTTGGTTTAATTAAAGGTAATCGCGATTTGGGGCTCGATTAATTTCATAATTATTATATTCGCGATATCGCATCTCAGAGCTTCGGAGATAAATTTCTGGGAGATTTACATGTCGGGCTGCGAAACCGCGAGATCGCGATAACATGGCTTAATTAAAAGGGAAGATAATCTTGGATTAAGTAATTAATTAATCCCATTATAACTGCATCGTGACTTCGCGAGTTGGGGTTTAGATGATCAAACTTTCAAAAAGGACAACGCCGAGTGGCGAAATGCCGAGAGAATCTTTTACCACGGTTTAGCTTTTACCCTTAACCTTGACATGAGTTACTCAAATAAGGAACTCGTGTTCTCGGCTATCGGGGTTGTGAAAGTAAAATTTTGGGTCTGGCGATCGCTGAGGCGTGAAACCCCGATGATGTTTAAACATGAGTTGAGGAAAACTTTACCCTCGTTACTGTTTTGAGTGAAAAGTTAAAACGACTTTTCCGTTTCGTGACTCGGGACATGTGAACTGCATGAGCTATAGTATCCGGTCTGCGAGATCCCGAAGTATAACGACAGAGGAAACATTTTATGATAGGTAGGACTTGCTTTGAGAGTGGAAAAATCATCACTGCTCGCGTGATCAAGCCTCAGAGATCATCGACATCTCAGAGAAAGAAAAAAAAAAAAAGAAAAAAAAAAAGAAAACCATTTTTAGATTTCAAACATTAAGAATGAAACTTGTGAAGGGATAGAAAAAACAGGGGCGGCTCCAACAACAGGGAAGATAAATGCCTATGATAAGTGGGAGTCCTTGATGAAGTTGTATCAAAGTACAAATGAGAACCAAAATATGGTTTTGAGAGAGAAACTGAAAAGAATTAAAATTACCAAGGATGAAAATGTGGTCACATATCTTACTAGGTTGACATAGGTGAGAGATGAACTTGGATTTGTTGGGGAGGCCATTGTTGATAGTGAACTTGTGAGGTCAACATTGAATGGGGTGACCAAATAATGGGTTGTTTTTGTTGAGGGCATTGTGGCTAGAGAGAATCTTCCCAAGTGGGAACGTCTTTGGGATGACTTTGTTCAGGAGGAAACCCGGAGAGGTTATGTGCATTGTAGTTCATCTACTGGTAATGATGAGGAGAATGTGGCTCTTGCTGCTAACAACAAGAGGAAATTCAAAATGGGTCCTAAGGGAGGAAATAGACCGAAGAGTGAAGGAAAGGAAATGAGAAAATTCAAGTTCTTTGCATGTCACAAAATTTGGGCAATATGAGGGACAATGTCCTAATAATAAGAAGAAGCATACAACAACTTCAACAGAGGTGGAGGAGTTTTCCACCAGGTTCGATAAGGAGTTTTCATTATTGGTGTGTCTTTCCACTAGAGCCACACATTCCAGTGTTTGGTATATTGATAGCGGTGCCTCCCACCATATGAAAGGTGTTCATGATAATTTGACAAATCTTACATATATTGGTGATCTTGAGGTAGTGCTTGGAGATGATCGGGTAGTCAAGGCAGTTGGTAGTGGGAAAATATCATTTTAGAGGGAGTCTCTACCTCTCATGTTGTTGAGTGATGTCCTATATGTTCTTGGCTTGAGGAAGAACTTGATTTCAGTTTCTACTATTGAGGAGAGGGGATATGAGGTGTTGTTCCATGATGGACAAGTGCTCCTATTTCCCAAGGGGTCTAGTATCACTTCGGCCAAAGTGATTGGGAATTGAGATGAGAAGTTGTACAAGCTCAAGTTTTAGCCAGCTAATGCATTGTATCATACTACCAACAAAAATGATCTTTGTGAGCTATGGCATCGGAGGATGTCTCATTTGCATCATGGGGATATGAGGATATTGAGGGAGATTGTGACTAGAGTTCCAGATTTCAATACAAAGCCCCAGGATTTGTGTAAGGGGTGTGATTTAGGAAAGTACACCAAGACTAATTTTCCATTCAGTGACAAGAGAGCAACATGTATACTTGATTTTATTCATTCTGATGTTTGTGGTCCTATGTCTTCTGCATCTTTGAGTGGTTGTTTGTACTATGTCATATTCATTGATGACTTCTTTCAAAAGTCTTGGATTTTCTTCATGAAGACCAAAGGACAGGTCTTCAATCAGTTCCAAGAGTCTAAATCTCTTGTGGAGAACCAGAATGGGAGGAAAATCGGAGTACTGAGGACATATAATGGGGGTGAGTATACCTCCAATGAGTTTAATGAATTCTGTGGAGGAGAGGACATCAAGAGGGATTTGAATGTTCCTTACAACCCAAAATAGAATGGGGTTGCAAAGAGGAAGAACATGGCCATAGTTGGGGCTGTGAGAGCCATGTTGCATGATCAGGGGTTGTGCCTCTTTCTTTGGGCTGAGACATGTTGCACTGTAGTTTATCTGTAGAAAATGAGTCCACAAAGAGCATTGGGGTATAATACTTTGAGGACGATTTCTATGGTAAGAAGCCTAAGGTTGGGCACTTTAGGATTTTTGGGTGCCTTACATATTAACATGTCCCTTCTAAGAAGAGGAAAAAGCTAGAACCCACAACATAAAAGGGGATTTTTGTTGGGTATAGTGAGACTTCAAAGGCTTTCCACATATACATCCCTTTCTTGAGGAAGACAATTTTGATAAAGGATGTGATATTTGAGGAGAATATAGCCTTTAGGAAGTCACGAGGGACTGAGAGGGGTGGGCATTCAACACCTCAGATTCAGGTGAGTCCACAACAGACTTTAGTGACATGGAGTTTAGGTCCACCAACTTCATTGATGACTGGTCCATAGGTTACAGGGCCACAAATGTTAGGATCACATGCTACTGGTCCACAGGTTTCAGGATCGAGTGCTCCAGATTCTATTCTAGGTTCATAGTCTTTAGGTGATGGGGTTGAGAAGGTGGAGTCCCTTCCACAGAGCACTACTTCAGAGAGGAGGAAGCCCAAGTGGCTTCAAGACACTTTGAGGGAGGCACAAGGATCTGTGGGGAATCCTAGGCGGGCTGTGAGGGAAAGTAAACTTCTTGAGAGATTTTGCAGCTACATTGCGATGGTGAGCATCATCAAGGAGTCTGAGCCTTCCAATTTTGAGGAGGCTACTCGTAGACAGGTTTGGAGAGATGCCATGATGGAAGAGTATAGTTCCATCATGAAGAATGATGTTTGGGAGATTGTTCCTAGACCCGAGGGGAAGTCAATGGTGACTTCTAAATGGCTCTACAAACTCAAGTATGTTGCAAATGGAAGCATTGAGAAGTAAAAATCTCGTTTTATGGCTAGGGGGTTCTCACATATTGAGAGAGTTGACTATGATGAGAACTTTTCTCTGGTTGCTAGATATACCTCGTTCAGGGCAGTGATCTTTGTTGCAACAAAGATAGGTTGGAAGATCCATCAGATGGATGTGAAGACTGCATTTTTGAATGGTCTCATACAAGAGGAGGTGTACATTTAACAACCATTTGGATTTGAGGTGCATGGGAGAGAGTCTCATGTGTGCAGACTGAATAAAGCATTGTATGGGCTGAAACAAGCTCCTAGAGCTTGGTATTATAGGATTGATGCCTACTTGCAGTAGTTGGGCTTCGAGAAGAGTGAGGTAGATCCCAACCTGTACTTCATTGTGGTTGGAGAGGATCCTCTCATACTCTTGCTATATGTTGATGATATTTTCATTATAGCGGCTGAGAGACTCATTACTATCTTCAAGGAGAGCCTTTCTTCTGAGTTCGAGATGACAAATATTGGACTGATGCATTATTTTTTGGGTTTGGAGGTTTGGCAGGATCCTGGACACATATTTCTTGGACAGGGAAAGTATTCTTATGACATTTTGAGGAGATTCCAGATGGAGGATTGTAGGCCCATGACCACACCCATGATTACTAACTAGAAGAAGCTCAATTCTTCTGAGTTACAGTTGGTTGATCCCCTTTTATATTGTCATTTGATCGGTTCGTTGATGTATTTGGTCAACACCATACCATATATTTTTTTTGATGTCAACACTCTTAGTTAGTTTACGGTGGATCCTAGGAGAGTGCATTGGGTGGTAGCAAAAAATGTGCTCAGGTATCTTTGTGGTACAGTGGATTATGGCCTAGACTATCTGAGAGGGGATGGAGTTCGATTGGTGGGCTATACAGATTCAGATTGGGTAGGATGTGTTAGTGATAGGAAGAGTACTTCTGGATGTTGTTTCGGATTGGGCTTAATAGCAGTGTCTTGGTTCAGTCGGAAGAAAAATTCACTAGCTTTGAGTTCTGCAGAGGCTGAGTA
Source organism: Picea mariana (assembly GCA_032191745.1). Lineage (NCBI taxonomy): Eukaryota > Viridiplantae > Streptophyta > Pinopsida > Pinales > Pinaceae > Picea > Picea mariana. Next base: position 116,126 of record JASDQU010104460.1, on the reverse strand, counting down.
TATGGCTGCCAATCAGGACATTTGTGAGGCCCTTTGGCTTCGCAAGTTGTTGGTGGGATTATTTGGTGTGTAGTTGAGACCCACTATGATTTATTGTGACAATCAGAGTTGTATCAAACTCTCTAAGAATCTAGTTTTTAGGTCTAAGCACATTGAGATTCGATATCACTTCATCCAGGATTATGTCCAGAGAGGAGAAATTGAGCTACAATACGTATCTATAGATGAGCAGGTTGCATACATACTCACTAAAAATTTGGGCAAAGGCAAGTTTTTATTCTTCAGGAAAAAGCTTGGAGTGGTGAGTAACTCCTTCCTTGGTAAGAGGGAGTGTTAAAATAATTAAAAAGTACCTAGGCAAGTGTTTCTCATCACCTAGACACCTAAGGGGTGGGAAAATGTCTAATGTGGGCCCTAGTAGTTTAATTTATGAGATGTAAATTAAAAGGTGATTTTTTGAACTTAGGGAAAGTGGGTGAGTTAAGTGATATAATCTCCACCACTCATCTCATCTAATATCAACCATTGGATGAGATGACCTTTCACCTTCTTCTCATTGAGTCGATTATGGTAAGGAGGGCACACCCTTTGAGGGTTGTTGTTTCATTTTTTTGAGAGAGATGAAAAGAGAGAAGTCGAGCAGACAAAGAGAGGTGAATTTGCTACTAAGGGCATGCATAATGAGGCAAGCTTGGGCATGCAAATCGACGAGAGAAGTACATCAATTCAGGGAAGTCATACTGTATGGATTTTGAGGAGACTGTACAACTAAATATTGGCACAGATTTTGAGGTGAAGGTATAGTGAATTTATTGGGTCATACTATACAGATTTATGAAGGTTGTACTACTGTTTTCTTGCACATAAATCGAGGAGTGACTGTTGTGCAGATGTTTGGAAAATTGGCATGCTTTCCTAGGTGGTCATACAATCATTTATTGCATATAATTCATGCTGTTGTTTTTGGCATGAATTTCGAGGGTATCCGTACAACAAGAAGGGCACAAAAATCTAGGATTTGTCCTGTGCAATGGTACTCAGCATTGAGGTTTCATCATTCTTCAATTATATTTCACACTTGTAGCAATATGGGGGAGTTTCATTGTATTATTTCCTTGCATGCGTCATTGTGATTTTGATCTCCTAATCGGATCACGAGAAAGTACTTTTGATTTTTCTTATTACTCTAATCAACCCCTTTTTCAGGTTTTGGGTTAATTGAAGGTAATCACATAATGGGACCATATTTTTCGATTGATTCATTTTCTTTAATGATTGGGTCGTTTCATGGTTCTAGCTATTCTTTCAAATAAAAGTGACTATCTTTTGATCATGCCTGATCAAATGATTATGATTCTTTCCATGGTGTAGACATAGCATGTTCCAAACCAACAAAGAATGTAAGGAGGATGGGAACGCAAGATGCCAAAACATTGCTGAGAAAGATAACTTTGAAAGGAATTTGAATAGTGGACATCGCCATGTTGAGATATCTACAACGAAAGAGGTGTACGTAACAAAAGAGGGGACCTTCGAGAGGAAGACAAAGACTGCAGTTTTAGCTCCTAAACCCTAACTTACCATAAATCCAGCAATCCACCTACCGGAACCCTAGATACTCATTTCCCTATAACTATATGTATTTTTGAAACATTACGTTGACAGAGTTTGTGCTAAAGAATAAAACTCTACCGTCACAAACAAGTCAAAATGTTTTGACAATGGAATTAACAAGTGCTGCATGGTAGTGTAGTCCCTGTCAGGTTGTTATGGGAGTAAATGCGACCTACTACAAACACGTGGCTAGAAAGTTGAAATACATGTGGTTTGCATGCAAAACATAGTATTCCTGAATTAGTTCTTCCTAAAAAATATCAAAAGTTATCAACATTTCAAAGGTTCTTGGGCACAAAAAAATTTAGCATTACCGAATTAGTTATCTTTAAAACAAGGGCTCCTGGACACAAAAGAAATTGAAATTTATGAAATTATAGCTTCCTGGACAACATAAATTATACATACCAAAAATGTAATTTTATAAAGTAGATATTTAGTTTTATACATACGAAATATGTACTTTTATAAAGTATGGGGATGAGATTGCCCTCATTCCATAATTAGCCAGTTTTTGGATCGTGGTTTTTCAGGCTGGCGGCTTCAAAATTGGGCCTCTGATGTTTCGTGCCCTACAAATAGCACTGACAGTTCCGCGATACACAAATTGAGAAGCGGAGTTGCGGACTATAGAAATTTATCAGAAATTAATAATGTTTGTTACGTATCTGTGGAAATTACATGAACATTTAAAAGCATACAATAGAATAGTAATAACATCTGTTACATAGGTTCGTGGAGAAAAGCACAGAAATATTAGCATTCCCGAATTGAAATATATCAAATAAGAGGTTCCTGGACAACATAAATTATACATATGAAATATGTAGTTTTATAAAGTAGATATTTAGTTTTATACATATGAAATATGTACTTTTATAAAGTATGGGGATGAGATTTTATGGAGCATGCATGCAGCCCTCATTGCATACTTAGCCAGTTTTTGGATCACGGGTTCTAGGGCTGGTGGGCTCAAAATTGGGCCTCTGATGGTCCGTGCCCTACAAATAGCACCGCCAATTTTGCGATATACAAAATGACACACGGAGTTGCAGAATATAGAAATTTACCAGAAATTAATAATCTTTGTTACATATATCTGGAAATTACATGAACATTTAAAAGCATACAATAGAATAGTAATAACGTCTGTTACATAGGTTCGTGGAGAAAAACACAAAAAAATTAGCATTCCCGAATTAGTTTGCTTTTAAAAAAAAGGCTTTTCTTGGACCAAAAAAATATAGCATTGCCGAATTAGTTTTCTTTGCATACGTTTTACATACGTTCATGGAGATAAACACAAAAATAATAGTAATGTCTGTTACATAGGTTCGTAGAAAAAAACACAAAGAAATTAGCATTCCCGAATTAGCTATATTTAAAACAAGGGATCCTGGAAACAAAAGAAATTGAAATTTATCAAATTTTAGAAAGTAGATATTTAGTTTTATACATACGAAATATGCACTTTTATAAAGTATGGGGATGAGATTTCATAGAGCATGCATGGAGCCCTCATTCCATACTTAGCCAGTTTTTGTATTGCGGATTCTCGGGCTAGCTGGCTAAAAAATGGGCCTCTGTTGTTCCGTGCCCTACAAATAGCACCGAGAGTTTCGTGATATACAAATTGACAAGAGGACTTGCAAACTATAGAAACTTATCATAAAATAAATAATGTTTGTTACATATCTCTGGAAATTACATCAACATTTAAAAGCATACAATAGAATAGTAATAACGTCTATTACATAGTTTCGTGGAGGAAAACACAAAAAAATACTATTCCCGAACTAGTTTGCTATAAAACAAAGGGTTCTGGATAGAATAAAAATCAAAATTTATTGAAGTATAGGATTCTGGACGTCCAAAAAGTTAGCATACAATATAATAGTAACAACGTCGTGCAACACAAAAAAAATAGCATAGAATAGCAGACAAAAAATATAGAAGGCCTCCATACTTTACCAGTTTTTGGATTGCGGGTTCTCGGGCTGGCAGACTCAAAATTGGGCCTCTGTTGTTCCGTTGCGTACAAATAGAACCGACAGTTCCGTGATATACAAATTGATAAGCGGACTATAGGAATTTATCAAAAATAAATAATGTCTGATACATATCTTTGGAAATTAGATCAACATTTAAAAGCATACAATAGAGTAGTAATAACGTCTGTTAGCATTCACGAATTAGTTTTCTTGAAAGAAAAGGCTTCTGGATACAAGAGAAATTGAAATCTATCAAAGTATAGGTTCCTAGACACCCAAAAAGTTAGCATACATTAGAATAGTAAGAACGCCCTTCAAGACAAAACAATTAGCAGACAATAGGACACAAGAAATGTGTCAGATCCGAATTAGTTTTCTTTGGAACAAACAAGAAAGGTTCCTGGAACCCCAAAATTTAGTGTACAATAAAGGAATTGCTGAATCAGTTTTCTTTGGAATTTATCTAAAATTAATAATGCCTGTTACATCTTTCTGGAAATTTAAATGCGTTTGTCTAGGATTGGGGCTCCTGTGGACCATAAAAAGAAATAAGTACAAGAATTATCAACGTCGAAAGAAGAATTGAGGGATAGTAGAGAGGAAGACCTGAAAAGAAGAAATTGGAAGTTATGAGTCTTTGGTTACAGTTTTCTATTTAAAGAGGTCATAAGTGGATTGATAAAGAAAAGAAGATGGAAGCATAGACTTAAACTGGATTGATAAAGAAAACAAGATGCCAGTATAGACTTACTATGAAGTTGATGCATTTTTGTTGCTGTCGTCGATGGTCAGTGGAGTCCTATCGACCGGTTGTTGCCCTTGTTGGACGAGGCTTTCCATTCTCTGTTGGAACCATTCTTTGATGTATCTTTTCATGGGGGGCGTGTTGATTTCATCCCATATTTCTATGTCGTAAAGGTCGTTTTCTAATTTCCTTAGATCCATTGAAATACTATGCAGACTCTGTTCAATTTCTTCATTCTGTTTCACATAGTCCAGTAACCAACGCTCATTCTCATCTAGATGATGTTCAAGTATGCTGTAAAACGTTTTGAAAGACAACCCCTTTAAAATATCAACTTGTTCCTGGAAGGCTTATTTGATGATTGACAAGGATTTGAGAATTAAGTTTGGGTCTTGAACCTCGTTGGTAGTTCCTGCTAAGTCCATTTGGAGCAGGCTTGTGAATAAATATTCCTTTTCTGATATGACTTTTTTACATGATTTGATAATGAGCTCCAGGTTGTTAATTTTTTTTTGCCAACATGATTTTAATTTTTTGGTCCGATTTGGGGAGGGGAGTTTCTCTTGTCTTCTTTTCAGTTCTGATGTGTTGACGACATAGTTGGAAAAATGGGCCAGCACCTGTTCACAGAAACGCTGATCATTTTTTAAATTCAACTCCAATTGTTGCAGGAAATCATTGGCCTTCTTTCCGAAGGAAACTAAATTTTACGATGTTTCCCAGGCTTTAGTAACTAGGTACATTATTTTGTTGATGTTATTCTCTACAAGGGCTCTCAGGCATGCAAGGAGGGTAGAGGATACTTTCATATTGGCTGCAGTGGTAGCAGGCACGATTTTTGCCAAAGGACTGGAAAATTCCGGGGTTGTAATAAAATCCTTCTCAAATTCATTGAGGCGGTCTTTTAGGTTGACATTTTTCGTCTCAATTCCTCCAATGGAATCATGAAGAATTTCACCAGTTACCTGGTGAAATGAGGAGATTTGGGATGGCCTCATTTCCCTAAAGTTAATCTCTGTGCGAGATTTGCCTTTCCTGTTTGTTAAATCTCTCTTTTCAATGACCATACTTTTAGATTGTCTATAAAAAACAATGCTCTGGAATATGAAGGATTCATCTTCGTAAAAAAAGTCAGTCTCAGATATTTCCACCATGGATGACCCAATTTTCTGCATGTGCCCAGTTTCAATTTCAAGTTGCAGCTATCCACTTTCAATTTTGGGTTCCCCCACCTACCTTGCATTGTTTTTTCTCTTCTTCGTCGGTGGAATTTTGTGAGAACTATCAATATTTATGCGATGAGGGTTCTTATCTTCTCCTCTGTTCGAAGATTTTTGGGTTTCTTTCTTACTGGGGTGGACCGTCAAAGAGATGCTCTGTGATGCCATTCTCTTGGGAGTGCTGGCGGGGGACTAGGTAATCGTCTCACCAGATACTTTTCCATGTTGTCTGTACAATTCAGTCATTCTTTGCAATGTCTCTGCATCGCAATCGGCAAAAGGAGGATTGTTGTCGGCATTGTCCCTGTCTTGGGTTAGGTGTCTATGGATAAAAGAGGTGTTAAATCCAGCCGCCAATAAATGTTCTCGAAAAATACCATTAGGGTCGAACCCTTTTATCCTTTCAGCATACGTTAGGTTCAATTTCTTGAAATGGGCGGCAAACTCGTCAATCTTGTTGATGTTTCTGCACACGAAGTCTCCGACTTTCTAGGGCAGAGGAATGAACTTATTTTTTTTCTTTTCATGAAAAAATACAACCAATGGTTGTATTGCCTTGCTATTTCTACAACAAACATCTTCTCCGTGATGTGGCATGGAAGGAAAGAAAGATTTTCCTTAGAGCCAAGGACCATGAGGACACCGTAATTTTCCTTTTGCTCAAGTGTGCCCTTCTTGTTCAAAAACTTGGTTACGTGGCCAAACATCCGTGAAGCATCCTTGCCTAACAATAAATATTTGAAAACTAAGACAAAGCCATTAAAAAATTCATAAAAACAATGGGAGGCCTTGTGCCTCCATAGGGCCTCATACTAGAATGTTACTGGGTCGAATCCACAGTCTATTTTATTGGAAAGAGAAAGTTTTGGAAATGGGCAACAATGCACAATTGTGAAAATCAAGTAGGATGACATATAAAATTTATTCGATTCTTTGAATCGTGACAACTGGGAATAGATGTAAATGGAAATTAGCTTCCCCCAATTGAAAATGTATTGTTCCTTGACTTTGAAATACAAAATATAAATAATTATATGGGAAATTCTTGTCATGGATGACTGTCCCATTATTCTTGTAAACAACCAAGCAATTTCTCGAAATGGATTTCTAAAGGAACTTACCTGCAACCTTGTGATATCTTCAGGAACTATTGTCGGGTCTTCGAGGAAGTCATCTAAGATGTCCAACCCGTTATCATGTTTTTCTAGAAACTGCTTGTAGTCTTTTCCTTTGAATGTCAATGTTGGCTCTGACAATTTTAACATCTTGCGGATGACCTGAGGTGACAAAGAAACATGAGAATGGTCATGTAGTGGAATAATTCTTTGGCCTGGAATATATTTTTCGGCGCACTAAGAGACCACCTCCTTACAGTCAAAAACCTCAAGCACGCAACCTGCATGAGTGATTCCAGTGCTCCAAATCACTTCGTTCTGGGCGGAATGGGATGAATAGTAAAAGTATTCCCTGGACCACTAGAAGTTCTCGTTCTCATGTGAAAACATATTTATTGTATCTCCACAAAAGTGTTGTCGACCTTCTGCCATAAGTCTACAAGAACGTTTGTTTTCTCCAGACGATGAATGAAATCAAAAGTTGGAAGGGATAATATAACCCTGTGCAAATCTTGGTCCAAAGCATGTGAATGGGAGATGTCCTCGAGACTTTCGTTGATTAATGACAATTTGGATGATTGTTGTATGATGCCTTGTTAAAATTAAACACTAGTAATTGCATACATATAAATGTGAACATGGAGGATATTGCAATGAGCGATTAAACATTGTAGATTTCTTGAGCGAGCCAACATGACGACGCGTGTTCGAGATGAACAATCGGAAGGGACAAAATAACTCTCTGCACATCTTGGTTTAATGCGTAATAATGGGAGATCTCCTTGAGAGTTTCACCCATTAATGACAATGTTGACGGTTCCTGCATGGTCAGTTGTTAGCATGAAATGTTTCTAATTGCATAGTAATAAATTATGGAGGTCGCGAGCATAGGAAAAAACAACTAAAAAATAGGGTTGCAAGGTACAACCATTGAAGGTGAGGGCGCAAGGGTCAAATTGTATGTCTCAGAAATTTTTGAGTGTCCGCAGTGGAATTGTAAATCACATAAATTTTGAGTGCAATATGTATATCACGGAACAAGAAGCAGTAGAGTTCAAATGCGCCAACCCAAAACACTGACTAAGAATTGGAGATTTCGTGAACCCGTGAACAGGAGGATCCAAAATAGGGTCAAAAGGTGTCCCTAGAAGACGTGAGGCCCCGACCATCATATTGTATCGTTCAAAACATTTGAATGCATAATCTATAATATGGAAGAGGGGATGATGTCGGAAGCCAGTAGTCAATTTCTATATTGCGAAGGGGTGGATGCGAGTTTTTTCGTATTATTGTGTGCAGTTTTCACTTGTAAGAGTCACTAGTAAGAGAATAACCAATGTATATCAGGAAGCACATTTGTGAACCGTGGTAGAGTGAAGCTTGTGAGTTCGAGGATTCCACGGTAGAATTGTAGATCATGAAAGTTTTGAGTGCAAGATGTACATCATGGAACAAGAAGAAGTAGAGTTTGAAACTGCCAACCCGGTAACCGTGGCCATAAAATTGGCTAAGTATGGAAAGCAATAGCGGTCGGTTGGATTCGTCATGTGATTATATATATGGAAATAAAGATGTCATCCCGCCAACGTTGGAACCCATGATCATAGAAAGGCGACAAAGTATATAACCAGAGGCACATAATACAGGGGAAGAAGAAAAGGGAAACAGAATAAAGGAGTCCACGGTGGATTTGTAGATCATGAAAATTTTGAGTACAAGATGTGAACCTGGTAGTCAATTTGTATATTGCAGAAGGCTGGATGCCGATTGAGGCAGCGACAGATATGTTGAAACATTTGTGAACCATGGTACAACGAAGCTTGATGCCAACCGAAACAGTATCCAAGAGTTGCACATTTCGTGAACCCGACAACAGGAGGATCCAAAACAGGCTAACAACGTGTCTGCAGAAGATGCAAGTCCTCGATGTTTAAATTGTATCACTCTGAACATTTGAATGCATAATATGTAACACAAAAGAGAGGACGATGTTGGAATCCAATAGTCAATTTGTATATTGCGGATGGTGCGAAGCCAAATGTTTCATACCTCTGTGTCCAGTTATCACTACTAAGATCTAATTTAGTATTGAAAATAATTTTTTAGATACTGTTAGATACTTCATAGGGATTAGCATCTGCAAAAAATGGCAATCTCCACCCCACCATCCCTACATTTCATGTGTCAATTTGTATATCGCGAAACTGGAAGCGTTGCTCGAACAACACGAAACAATAGAAGTGCAATGTTGAGTCAGCCAATCTGCAGGTACACTTGTCAATTTGTATATCGCAGAATTCTGGGTGCTATTTATAGGGAACAGAACAATGCAGGGCCAATTTTGATCCCGCCTACCCGAGAAAACGCGATCCAAAATGTCGCTAGGTATGGAATGAGGAATCCGTACATGCTCTATAAAATATCATGTCCATACTTTATAGTCCCATAATACACAGGAAGAAAAAGAGGGAAAAAGGATGGAGTAGTTCGCAGTGGAATTGTAGATCACGAAAATTTTGAGTGGAAGATGTATATAACGGAACAAAAAGGAAAAGAGTTCAATTGCGTCAACTTGACAACTGCGGGCACTAAGTATGAAAAGGCACAGCGGGCTGTTCAATTCTCCATGCGAGGATATAGATGGAGATGAAATTGGCGCCAACCCGGCAACCGTGGCCATAAAATTGGCCAAGTATGGAAATAAACAGTGGTTGGTTGGATTCATCATGTGATTATATAGATGGAGATAAAGATATGTCAACCCACCAATGCTGGAGTTGAACATTTCGTGAACCCGACAAGACGAGGATCCAAAACATGATGACAAGGTGTCTCTAGAAGACGCGAGGCCCCGACGTTCAAATTGTATCACTCCAAAAATTTGAATGCATAATCAGTAACATGGAAGAGAGGACAATGACGAAATCCGATAGTCAATTTGTATATTTTGGAGGGTGCGAAGCCAACTGTTTCGTGCCTGTGTCTAGTTGTCACTACTAAGAGCTAATTTAGTATTGAAAATAATTTTTTAGATATTTTTAGATACTTCATAGGGATTAACATCCATAAACAATGGCAATCTCTACTCCACTAGCCCTTCATTCCGTGTTTCAATTTGTATATCGTGGAACTGGGAGCGTTGTTTGGAGGACACAGAAAAATAGAAGTGCAATGTTGAGTCAGCCAGTCCGCAGTCCACTTGTCAATTTGTATATCGCATAATTTTGGGTGCTATTTGTAGGGCACATAACAATGGAGGCCCAATTTTGAGCCCGCCCGCCCGAGAACCCGCGATCCAAAATGTTTCTATGTATGGAATGTGGAAGCCGTACATGCTCTATAAAATATCATTTCCATACTTTATAGTTCCATAATACATGGGAAGAAGAAAAGGGAAAAGTGATGGAAGAGTTCGCAATGGAATTGTAGATCATGAAAATTTTGAGTGGTAGATGTATATGATGGAACAAAAAGCAGCAGAGTTCAATTGTGCCAACTCGACAACCGTGGGCATAAAATTCACTAATTATGAAAAGGAACAATGGGTGCTCCAATTCACCATGTGAGGATATAGATGGATATGAATATATGTCAACACGCCAACGTTGGAACTCACGATCATAGAAACATGACTAAGTATATAACTAGAAAGAAATAATACACGGGAAAAAGAGAAGGGAAAAATAACTAAGTATCTCACAGAAGAACATCTAGTGTTTGATTATTAATGCAAATTCTTTCAAACCCCTACTGAGTTCTCACCAGTTAAGGCATAAATTGCAGATCATGAAAGTATATTTCGTAGCACTGTGTCCACTTGTCACTAGTAAGAGCATTGTTGATGTATATAAAAAAGGACGCGAATTTGTTGGGGATGGAAGGCAGCAAAAAATACTTTGAACGGAGTTAATGTATATGAGGAACCCACAGTGGAATGACCCCGCAATGATGGCCATAAAATTGGCTAAGTATGGAAAGGAACAACGACCGATCGGTTCCATCATGTGAGGATATATATGGATATGAAGACATGTCATCTCGTCAACTGTGGAACCAGATACCATAGAAAGGCCACTAAGTATATATCCAGAAAGCGATAATGATCGAGAAGAAGAAAAGACCAGTTCGTATGCACTAACTCGGCAATTGCGACCATAAAATTTCCTAGGTATGGAAAGGAATAGTGGTCCATCAGATTCGTCATGTGAAGATACAGATGGATATGAAGATATGTCAGCCCGTGAACCCTTCGACCTCCCATCATATAAAGACGACTAAGTATAAAAGAAGAAATCCATAATGGATGGGAAAAACAAAAGGGGAAAAGGGATAAGTATCTAACAGTCGAAAAAACCTTTTTTTCTTTCGTTTATTAATGGCAATGTGTTTGAACCCCTGCTGGGTTCTCACTAGTAAAATCATAAAATGCATATCACTGAAGTTCTCTGGCTGCAAGATGTATATGACGGAATAGGGGACATAGGTGTTGGGTACCACGAACCTAGGGCTTGGTGGCCAGATAAATGGCTATGTATTCACCAACAAAAAGGTTTGATATATATTTCAATATTATTCATACTAGTATGTATTAATGGAGAAAGTTTTCATATTTATCTGAATAGTATTCATACTAATATATATTAATGAATTGTTTCTATTTCAAATGCAAATGATCTCCCAGTTTGCAGAATGCTCTTCGTTTCACAAATTTCATTGAAACCATGAAAATGTTGACTGCAAGATGTACATAGTGCAACAAGAAACATGAATTTGCACATTCATCTCAATGAGATAAACTCCTTATCATCTATTCATCTTGTATTCCTTGTAATGACATGAGCAAACATCGGTTCTCCATAAACATCAATATCTAAAATAAGCTAAATGCAATCAAAATTTGGTGTGACTTAAGTAATTAAAACAACTTCAACCGTTCCTTTATTAATGCCAATCTTTTCAAACGCCTGGTCAATTATGAGTAGTTAAAGCATAAATTGCAGACTACGAAAGTTCTTTGGCCGCAAGATGTATATGACGGAATAGGGAACATAGTTGTTTGATATGACAAACCCAAACATAATTGCCTAATATTTGCCAAAGAGGAAGTTTTTTGTATTTATTCCAATAGTACTGATATTAGTATATATGCACGGATATTATCAAATAGAAGAAGCTGCAAGATATCCAACATACTGAACAGGAACATTGTGTCACTAGTTGAGCCGCCTTGTTGTAACTCATTAATTCATTCTATTTATGGAACCCGAAGAATGGAAGTAGGAGGGGTCCTCAAATTTCTTTCTTTAAATATAGGGCAGATGCCACATAAGTATGGCTTATGAAAAATTATTCTTAAATGAAAAATGTAAATAAAGAACAGAGAAGGCTTTATTTAGATTGAAGTAGTGGGCAACAGAAATAAAATCTTGTCGTCCATGTTTAACGACACATGGGAAGAAGGTACAAAATAAAATTAAAACAAATACCAGAAATTGGAAAATACTATTAAAAAATAAACTGAAATTGTTCTATATTCAAATAAGATGGGTTACAAAATACAGCTGAGGCTATTTTCCACAACGATTGGGATTTGGCCTTCCTCCAACCAATAAAAAATATTTACATTGATGAATCTTCTTCACATTTTTCTTGACGTTCAAACTCTTTATTCGTAAAAAACGAGTTGAATATCAATTTTGGGTTTTGTACTTAATCGGTGCTGCCAACTACATCTATCCCAGTTTTTTGAATACCTTGTCTCGTCCACATATGGCCTGCTTGCAATGGTTGGTTATTCAACATTCCATTCTTTGTCAAGTATTAATTTCCCTCTGTCATCGAAAAGTTGGGGTTTAAGGTGCTTTCCTTGCAATGTTCCTGACCATTGACATCCAAGACAACTTAAAAATGTGATTTAGGCCGATTTCAAAGTGGACAGAGTCATATTATGTCACAATAGCTACAGAAGGGGAAAAATATTCAAGTATGTAGTGACTGGTATTCTCCCTGTATTTGATCATCTATTTGGTTGAAAATCCTTCCTGAAGATTTGTATGTTGAACTTATTTGTTTTATTACAGTAAATTGGAAGAAACATCGAACCCAACTGCAAAATGAAAATCTGTTTAGGTACATAACTTCTTTGGGCAACACAGGTGTGACAAGTCCATCAAATGCTGTAGAACGCACAAGCACCAATCTGACAAGTGTATCAAATGTTGCAGATGGCATCATAATATATGTTTCCTCATATCGGTGGAGGTATGGAAACCCATAGTAAGGTCTGGAATGTTTGGCGGTGATGCCAAATATGTGGAGTCTGTAGATACATCCAGAGGAAACAGAACAAACTTTGACAAAGAACATGGCTTTCTGTCAAGTCGTTTACCAGACCTGGAAGTAGTTCATCAAACTTTGAAATAAAAACTTTTGTAGTGATAATATGCCATTTTATCCACCCAAACAGTTTTTGTTACCCGCCTCTGGTTACATTCACAAATGGAGTAATATTTCATGTCATTTACGAACATGACAGACCATTTTGCAAGCCACTGTAAATGCGTCGCCCCAGAGGAAGAAAAATTCTTGTGGGATATGTACAATTCGATACACTTGCCAAATCTGTGTTGTTGGAAGAAGCTATATACTTAAACGAAAAACTATTTTGCACGTGACCTCAAAATCCATTACAATTCCCAGCAAGAAAACAAAGAAGTTCAACAAACAAATCTCCAGGCATCCTTTTCAACCAACCAAAGCATCGAACACATGGAGAACACCATCCAGAACATACTTGTTCTTTTATTTTCCTTGTCTCTGAGTTTCTCTTGTATAACAAAGTTTTTTTTTACTCAAATCTCACATCACATAAAACTAATCTCTTTTCTTTCATCTGGCCCTCAATCACATCTCTAAGTTGTCTTACAAGTCCATGACCCTGAACATTAGAACGCAGACACCCTAAAGCACAACTCTTTGATGATAGAGAGAAATGGAAATAAGTATTTAAAAGCAACGCTGGATGATCTTCTGTAGATTTTGTGTTGATTGGTTTTAATGACAGATGTTCTCAATATTTTCCCTTATTAATTCCAATCTTTTCGAATATGTACGCTGAATAGTGACTAGCAGCACGTATTAAAATTCCCATATCCGAGCAGATTCTCAAATATGACATCTAAGATATGCACAATATTAGAGAGGGACATCACGTCAAGGCCTATGTGGCTGACACGTTCATGGACTATGCTGAAGCTTTTAAGAAAACTAAAACAACACAAAAAAAAAAAATCGCAAATTCAAAATACATGCAAAAAAGAAATTACCAGATCCCATAATATTCGCTTGTCTATTCATTTTAATGGGAGATGTCCTCGAGCTTTCCAGTTATTAAAGCCCATGTTTTTGAACCTGTCTGGTTGGTCCTAACTTTTGAAAGCATAATTAATGTGTATTGGGAAGCACAGAAGGTAGCGGGGATGGAGGCCTATGTAACAGACGTTACTACTATTTTTTCTATGTTTTTGTCCACGAGCATATGTAAAACGTACGCAAATAAAATTAATTTGAATAGTTCGCAAGTCCGATTGTCAATTTGTATATCGCGTAACTCTCCGTGCTATTTGTAGGACACAGAACAATAGAAGCCCAATTTAGAGCCGGCCACCCCAAGAACCCGCGATCCAAAAAATGCTTACTACTATTTTTTTTTGTACTTTTGTCCACCAGCGTATGTAAAAAGTATGCAAAGTAAACTAATGAGAACGCTAAATTTTTTGGACATGAGGCCCTTAAAATTCAAATATTCTGCAAGTCTGACTATCAATTTGTATATCATGGAACTCTCCATGCTATTTGTAGGGCATACAAAAACAGAAGGCCAATTTTCAACCTGCCAGCCCGACAACCCATGATGAAAAAACTGGCTAAGTATGGGATGATCCGCACATGCTTTATATATCTACTTTATAAAATTACAGATGCCCTATGTTTAATTTATGTTGTCTAGGAAACCTATAATTTGATAAATTTCAATCTCTTCTGTCTAGGAGACCTTCTTTTAAAGAAAAATAATTTGGGAATGCTAATGTATATACCAAACATGACCTGTCATAGTTCGATACAACCTACTCGTGAAGTCGTGCCCATAAAACAGGCTAAGTATGCACCTGAATGGAGGTCGGTTAGAATGATCATGGAACTGTCCGTGCTATTTATAGGGCACGGAACAACATAAGCCCAATTTTTAGCTCGCCATCCCGGGAACCCGCGATCATTAACCTATGCTATCCAGAAAACCTATAATTTGATAAATTGCAATCTCTTATGTCTAGGATACCTTCTTTTAAAGAAAACTAATTCAAGAATGCTAATGTATAGACCAAACATGACCTGTTATAGTTCGATAGAACCTATCCACGAAGCCATGTCCATAAAACTGACTAAGTATGCAACCGAACGACGGTTGGTCAGAACGACCATAGAAAGGCGAGAAACAAGAGGGAGAGAACAACTATATCACCCACACAACCAAATGTACTCTCATAACTATGAAACCATACTAACATAGAATCCATGGAAAAAGCATCGACATCTATCAAATATACTTTGAGGCCGACAAACTCTGCTTCAACTGGTAAGAGATGCAATTTACATCGCCTGGAATTTTCTAGTCTGTTATTTTATCTTAATAGTATTCTATGCAAACTCTATTGCAAAAAATGTAACCAGATATCCAACTGTGGATGAAGCATCCCAACATTGAAAACCTTGGGCAAACAAGAACAAGCAACAAATAAGAACCCAGCTAAGAAGCAGCAAAAGGCCCAACTGCAAGCACAGGACCGGAACCCTACAAAGTCGAAACAAGAAACAATAAACAGGATATAGTGAAGAAAGAAGCAAGCAACAACCACTCCCCCAGGAACGATGTTGTTCCAATCGAGATTGTAGAAACCCAAACGTGCAAACTGCAACAACATGAACATGAAAGCAAGAACAACAACAACATGCAAATAAAACTAATTCGGGAATGCTAACGTATATACCAAACACGACCTTTCATAGTTCGATACAACCTATCCACGAAGACGCATCCATAAAACTGGCTAAGCATGCAACCAAACGATAGTCAGTCGAAATGATCGTGGAACTCTCCATGCTATTTGTAGGGCAAAGAACAAAAAAAGCCCAAGTTTTAGCCCGCCACCCCGAGAACCCGCGATCATTAACCTATGTTATCTAGGAAACCTATAATTTGATAACTTGCAATCTCTTCTGTCTAGGAGCCCTTCTTTTAAACAAAACTAATTCAGGAATGATATTGTATACACCGAACATGACCTGTCATAGTTCGATAGAACCTATTCGCGAAGCCACGTCCATGAAAATGGCTAAGTATGCAACCGAATGGCGGTCGGTCGGAACAACCACAGAAAGGCGAGAAACTATAGAATCAGAAACATAGTTTACAAGAGGAAAATAAAAGGGAGAGAACAACTATATCGCCCACACAACAAAAAAGTACTCTCATAACTATGAAACCATAGTAACACAAAATCCATGGAAAAAGTATCAGCAGTTATGAAATATACTTTGAGGCCAACAAACTTTGCTTCAACGTGTAAGAGATGCAATTTACATTGCCTGCAATTTTATAGTCCATTATTTTATCTTAATAGTATTCTATGCAAACTCCACTACAAAAAATGTAACTAGAGATCCAACTGTGGATGCATCATCCCAACATTGCAAACCTTGGGAAAACAAGAACAAGCAACAAATAAGAACCCACCTAAGAAGCATCAAAAGGCCCAACTGTAGGTGCAGGACCAGAACCCTGCAAAGTCGAATGAAGCAACAATAAACAACATACAACGAAGAAAGAAGCAAGCATCAACCACTTCCACAAGAACGATGTTGTTCCAATCGCGATTGCAGAAACCCAAACGTGGAAACTGCAACAACATGAACAAGAAAGCAAGAACAACAACATGCAAATAAGAAATCAGTGGACATGCAAAAAGAAAGCATGGACCAGTGAACCAGCAATGTCGTTGAAGCATATAAATTTTAAAAATGGAAGAAAATGTCTTGTAAAAAGCCTGTTAAGTAAACATTCAACACTACCAAGACTGTTAGGTAAACATTTAAGTCTGTCATAAATGCTTTGTAAACATTTAAGAAAAACATTCAATGTGGTAGGTCTCTGACGCATCCCAAAAAAATTATTGTATTTTTTGTAACAATAGTTTGAACACCAGAGAATGTATTGGAAGGACAAACTTTGGATATTCCACCATATCAAACATTGACATAAATTTACCTAGCATAAAATTCTAAAACAAACATTCGAATTAATGCTAGCATTAATCCACCTTCGACGAATGCATAACAAAATATATGATTCAAAAAGACCATATACGATCAAATACTTTGGATATGCCAACATATATAACATTGGGAATAGAGAAGCCAACAATGAGACCTCCAATCCCTTGTCCAATCAGATCATGACAAATATGGTACTTTTTTTTATATAAAAATCGATGTTTTCAGTTCCCTGGTTCCAACAATAGATAATATGGAAATATTTGTGGTCAAATGACAAACTAATATGAAGTCAATTATTTATCGATCGTTATAGTCCCTCTATGCCTACGACAGGGACTAATAATGGAGTTTTATTTGAATTGAACATGCAGGAGTGACACAAGATTTTTATTAAATTAATTTATAGACATCTGTTTTCAAATAAAAATCTTTTTATTAAATTAATTGATAGACATCTATTTTCAAATAAAACTAGTATACCATAGTTGACTGTCCGTTTGGATGGTGAGTCTTCTTGGACCAACCTCACATGCGTTACTAGAGCCTGCGTTCCCATAACCCTAAACTAGTTTCTCTCATCATTGGATAATAATGCAATATAACAGGGTCCACATTTTCTTGTTGCAGTCTCTTACGGAATCAATTCTCTAGTCATGAGTTTAACCATAATAGGGGAAAAGTTTTATATGATAAACTTAATCGTCGTTTCAGGACTTCATAGGTTTAGTCGTGATTCAAATTTGATGAAGTTTTATCTAAATATGTTAAGTACACTTGTCAACATTATGACATCTCAAAATCCATTACCGAAATGTTTCGAGTGCCAATCTTAATAGTCAATTAATCACTATTTCAAAAATGTTTCAATGCATGTTGTTTCGTTTGATATGTCTTCGTCCTTCTAAATTGTAGAGGAATGGATAGGCATTCACCAACAACATTTAAATTGTAGAGTAAGCATGGTTTTCCCGAGTCAAAATTAAAATTTATGAAGTTCCTCGAATAAGAAAATCATTCATATATAGATAAAGTATCACATATTAATCTAGATAACACAAGTAGGAGTTAACAATTCCAACATTCATTCCCCTTATCAAGTACTTGTCTCAATCTTTATCAAGTAAAGTCTTTATCAACTTCTATGTTTCACCATGAATTGAAGAACCTCCTTATCAAGAAATTATGTATCTGGTCCAAATTAGCACTTGCATCTCGTACCTTGATCATGTAAACATCATCTAACTGTCAAAGTCCATATAAAGGAACAACCATCCATCGGAATGCATGGGTACCTAAATTCCACGACCACCAATCTAATAGGATGTCCTTCATATACATTGTTCATTCAATTTTTTGATGAACTCCCCCTGAATGTACATAAAACTTCTAGTTTCTAGGCCTAACACACCTCCCAAAATCTACAACCAATGTCGTCCACTCATAAAACATATGGAAAAAACATGGCCCACTCATGTGCTCCAAGTGTTGACAATTCCATCATAGAGGTTATAACGAACAATTTATCTAAATCATTAGCCCAACACATGGAAAAAGGGTATGCATGCATATCCAGGTTTTACAATGATATGCCCTTTACATGTTACATACAAAGATATATGTACATACCATTTACATACTTCATCTCATGGAGATACCAAGTACAAGATTTTATAATTTCACCCACATACCATAAAATAATTCTCCCAAGTACCAACTCTAAGAAAGATACAAGCTCTAAATTTTGAAGGACCACAATACACATGATTTATACATAACATTTAACTACCATGATAACCAACCAATCATTACTCATTATGGATGCAAGGTAGAAAAAACCACTCATAATTAATATTTGATTGGTAAAGTCTACGAAGGTATACATACCCTACCCCCCTCTAGATTTCAACTTGTGACCTCTTAGGAGATGTAATAACCGTATTAATTTAAACATCAATTTATTCCATAAACTGAAACAATAACTTCTACTTGAATGCAGAAAACTCAATAATTTCTTTTAATTCTGCACATATGCATGTTAAATTTATCAAAGAATAATAATTTCATAACAGAATAAAACAATTTTACCTCTTCCTGATGTTAATTTCTCCGTCAACCCGGTTGTCCAGCCCGCTTCTTTGTTGTTGCCTAATGCGCTTCCCAACTCTGCCCAAACCTTGTTTCCACCCTGCCAACTAGGACAACTTCCTAGCTCCAGGATACCATATGGATATCCTGGCCCCTGTGCCCAAAACCCCCAGCAAACCGGTGCCCCCTGTAATCCTTCCCGACTACAGACTCAAACTCCCCTGCGCAAATCCAAAAGAAGCCTAAAAAAAATGATCCCTTCCTTCCGTAAGCCTCCTCCGCTCATATGCCTCCTTCACCGCCCTTTCTCCTCATTTATTTCCTTACCTACACATTTATTATCTTATCTGATTATTAATGCTTTATCCCATTATTAATGCTCCTTATCCCCTCCATATACGTAATCCTTTAATTTAAACAATTAAATTTATTAACCCTTTTAAATTTAATACCCATGTCATTGAATGTAATAGGTAGTTAATTAATTAATCAAAATTATAACCATTAATTAATTAATAAATATTTAATTAATATCATTATACAAATCTTTGTTTAGTTATTAACATGTTAGGAAAAATTAATTACCTAATAAATTTTTACTTAATAATCCCTAAGTATATATTCAACTAGGGTTGTTACATACACCCACCCTTCAGGAAACTTCATCTCGAAGTTAAGGTATCTTATGGTACAAAGGAAAAGAAACATGGTTCACACATTCATAACAATTAACCAACATTATCAGTAAGTAAGTCAAGAAAACTCATACATACTAGTGTATATGTACAATAAATGCATGTGTAGCTAGTACATACAAGTCTCGTGCATGTACTAATAATCAAAAATATCATCCTTTAGTAATTTATGTATGCATCCAATCCAGTGAGTAAGACTAGTCTTTTATAAAAGACTACAAACCAATCAATTGTTTGAGAAATTCTTTAATTACTATTATCTGGTTCAACAATTTTATTTAGACAACTGTGGTTTAGTTATGTAATAATGAATATTCATATATACACAATTTTTTTTTTTTTTTTGAAGGGAAAACATTAAATTGCACCACAAGACAGATCTCCATACCTTCTCAACTATTACTACTCATCCTTCCTCCCTAACTTACTTCCATCTCCATTCCTATCCTTACTCTGCTAGACTATCTTGGAGCATCAACTATATTCACCTAACTCCAAATAGAACCCGTAAGCGGAAGTGTCGCTATCTCGACCAAGATTCCCTAGCAGGCATCTGACAGTCATCATCACATGTCTTGGGTGTAAATTCTAACCTTGTACAATATCTACTGCAAACTGATATTCAGAAAAAAAACAGAAAAGATACAATGGCAAATACAAACATTACACAGAGATTTTTCACCTGGAAACCCAAACCGGGAAAACCAACATATATTATATTCATACATTGTGCTAAATTGTTTACAATACAATATACATATAGGAGCCAACATCATCCAAAACCCTAACCCAATGACCTGGATTAGTCCAAAACCCTAATTCCTTATCTGGAAATAGAAAACCATTGGCAAAAAACCATGTGCCGAAAAACCACCTAAATATCATGTGGTCCCGGAAATATGTCGTCCCGGTGCGAAAAAAATTTTCAGGGGCGTTGCCCCCCTCTAACCCCCCTGCGCGCCTGGCGCAGACGCTCAGACACTACTACTCGTGCAAAGAATATAACACATACCCAACATTGGGGAGCGTGGACTAACACCGTCCTCCCATGACTTCAAGTTTTGGAGGATACATGGTGGGAAATGCCTCCACCCCTCCTAATCATAACTAGGGTCCACACCCTACAATGGAATATACAGTGGCACTGTGTTGCTGGGGGTTTTGTCATAGTTTATTTGGTTTTGGGTAGTGTAATCACCTGAAATCATGCACTGGTCCACATATCATAGCAATGCATCCAAACCAATATAATTCCACATATAACATTCATACCATAATGTGTCTTGGCTAGTGGTCATAATATCCACTTTCATCATCTTTATCCTTTGGCTATTTCATAGCCCATAACCTGCAGATTAGTCTGTAACACAAACTCATACATTTCTATGCATTATCATCATGTAATTGCAAACTATCATCATTTCAATTTGGTATCCCTGTACTGATAAATTAACATCAAAGTTTTCCAGTTAGAAATATATCTCATAATATCCCATAATTCAATTTTGACACCCATTCATAAGATTATCATTTACCCAAAATAGATTGCATCATATCCAACATCATCCTAATAGCATTTAAACATTCATTAAATTCACATTCTCACAATATGTTGCATCATATACATCATCATCAATAACATTTAAACATTCATAAAATTTACATTCACATAATAGATCGCATTACATACATCATCATCAATAACATTTAATCATTCATAAAAGTTCATACAGTTAAAGTTTAGGTGTATCACTTAATAGTTTCATTGTGACTAGAAAATAAAGTATATAGGCCTCTGGTAATCTTAGTTGTCTAAGTCAAAAGGTGGTGTTACATACACCCAACCTTCGAGAAACATGTTCTCGAGGTGGTAAAAAAAAGTGAGGGATAGTCTTGCCGTAGTGTCTCAACATCTTCCCAAGTAGTAGATAATGGACTATACTTGTCCCACTGGACCTTAACTTGGTCTACCAGACGGTTCCTGAGCTGTCAGACTCTACGGTCCAATATGCGTAATGGTTCTACCGTGAGGGTTCCCACGTCTGATACCTGCAATTCCTTCCAATTTAGTTTATGTGATTCATCAACAACATAATGATGTAAAACAGATACATGAAATACATTATGAGTTTTATGCAAGTGGGGTGGCAGTACGAGATGATAGGCAATGGGTCCAATTTTCTCTTGGATTCTGAACGGTCCTATAAATCAAGGTGACAACTTTGTCCCCTTCCCGAACTGTATGGTACTCTTATTAGGTCTGATACGAATGAAAACCTAGTCTCCCACTTCATAACTTCGGTCGGTCCTGTGTGCATCCGCATAACTTTTCTGCCTATCCTAAGCTTCCTTTAGTCTCTGCCTAATATGAATCACCTGTTCTTCCATCTCCTGAATCAATTCTGGCCCAACTGCTACTTGGTCTTCTAGTCTATCCCAACTCAATGGCGTTCTTCATGGCCTCCCATACAAAGCTTCGTAGGGTGGCATTCTGATGGAGCTATGAAAGCTGTTATTGTAGGCAAATTCTACCAAAGGTAGGTACTTCTCCCACTGGGTTTGATTATCCATTACATACATCCTAAGCATGTCCTCCATGACTTGATTTACTCTCTCAGTTTTCCCATCTGTTTCAGGGTGATAAGTTGTGATTAAGTTCAACTGAGTCCCCAACGCTGACTGTAAACTTTTCCAAAACCTAGAAGTGAATCTGGAGTCCCTATCTGAAATGATCTTCTTAGGTATCCCGTGCAAATGGATAACCTCACTTACAAACACACGTGCCACATCAGTGACATCATAAGTGTCTCTAACCGGAATAAAATGAGCACTCTTGGTTAACTTATCCACTATCACAAGAATGGCATTGTGTCTATGGGATGTGAGCAACAACCCCACAACAAAATCCATAGAGATGACTTCCCACTTGGACATAGGAACATCATGTGGTTGTAGGAGGCCTGCCGGGTGATGGTGGTCGGATTTCACTTGTTGACACTCTAGGCATTTGGCGACGAAATGGACTACATCGTGCTTCATGCCTACTCATAAGAAGAGCTTCCTCATATCTGCGTACATCTTCTTCACACCTGGATGCGCACAATAAAGTGATCTATGGGCTTCCTTCAGTATGATGCTTCGAATATCCCCATTCTCAGGGATGTACATCCTTCCTTGATATCTTAACAATCCGTATGTTTCCAGACTATATCCTTCATACTTTGGGTCTAACTGCCTCCCTCTATGGAGGTTTGAAGTAACCTTTAAATACTAACTGTCTTCTGGGAGTTGTGTCAACACATGTTCCCTCAGATTGACCTTTAAGGTTACCAAGGAGAAGATACGTGGTCTCCTACTCAAGGCATCTGCGACCACATTTTCCTTTCCCTTGATGTACGAAATACCAAAATAGTACTCACTCATAAACTCACTCCATTTCCTTTTCCTGGCATTCAGATCTCTTTGAGTGAAGAGATGTTTTAAACTTTGATGGTCTGTTTTGAGCTCAAAGTTTCGCCCCACTAGATAGTGCCTCCAAATTTTCAGAGCTAGCATTATAGCTGCCAACTCTAAATCATGATTCGCGTATAACTCTTCGTGTTTCTTCAACTTCCTTGACGCATAGGCTATCACTCCTCCATCCTACATTAGCACGGCCCCCAACCCTTGCTTCGAGGCATCCGTGCAGACTGTGAAGTCCTTTTCCATATCCAACACTCATAGAATTGGCGCACTAGTTAATAACCTCTTAAGCTCAATGAATGCACTATCACATTCTTTTGTCCATTCATACCTAACCCCCTTGCATTGCAAAGTGTTGATGGGTTTCACTATTTTTGAGAATCCTTCCGTAAATCTCCGGTAATAACCTGCAAGTCCCATGAAGCTTCTCATCTCATGGGCATTTTTCGGCACTGGCCACTCCATAATGGCCTTTACTTTTTCTGGGTCCACAAAGGTTCCTTCGCCGGAAATGATATGACCTAAATAGTGAATCTGTTTCTGGAAGAAGGAACACTTCGACAGCTTCCCATACAATTTGTTCTCTCTAAGGCATGACAACACTATTCGCAAGTGTTCCTCATGTTCTCTTTCGTTCTTGGAATAGATGAGGATGTCATCTAGAAAGACTAGTACAAATCGATCTAAGTACTTTCAGAATATGCCATTCATGAGGCTCATGAATACTGTTGGCACATTGGTCAATCTGAAAGGTACTACAACAAATTCGTAATGTCCAAACCGAGTTCGAAAGGAAGTTTTTGGGATATCACCTTCCTTAATCCTTAACTGATGATACCCTGATCACAAATCGATCTTTGAGAATACCACTGCTCCTTTCATCTGATAGAAAAGGTCATCTATTCGCGGCATCGGGTACCTATTTTTCACTGTAGCACGGTTCAAGTCCCTGTAGTTTATACACAATCATAAGGATCCATCCTTCTTTTTTACAAAAATTACTGGTGCGCCCCAAGGTGAGACACTGGGCTTTATTATCCCTAAGTCCAGTAACTCTTTCAACTGCATTTGCAATTCACAAAGTTCCAGCACTATCATCCAATACGGAGTCTTGGAGATTGGTTCTGCACCAGGTTTTAGCTCAATAGTAAAATCAAGCTCCCTCTCAGGAGGTAACCCTGGTAACTCGTTCGGAAAAACATCCTTAAATTCTGGAAATATTGGGTACTGATCCAATGAGGGTCCCTTCCTTTCATCCATTGCTTCCACTACATACAATTGACACCCTTGTCTCAAGAATCTCTTAACCTTCATAGTTGATATAAAGCGTAATGACACTTTTCTCCGTACACCCTGGATCTCTACTGGCCTTCCTTCATCGTCGACACAAAACACCCTCTTTGCAAAACAATCTACCAAAGCTCGATGAGATGCTAACCAATCCATTCCAATGATTAGGTCATATGCCCCGAGAGAAGTGACGTATACCTTCAACCTGGTAGTACACACTCCTAGGTCTACTATACAATTATCGACACTAGGTTCAACCGCTTGTTTTTCCCCCGAAGCCATCTCGACTTGTTTAAAGTCACGGTGCTCGTAGGCTGCCAACCCACTCTTTTCTAGTGTAGATGGTGAAATGAAACTATATGTCACACCAGAATAAAAAAAAATCTTAACATTGATATGATTTAGCATACCTGATGACTCCACCATCGCGGATTGATGTTTGGCCTGGCGATTATTAACCGCTGCGTAAATCTAGTGGCTGCTACTTGCTCTCCCCATCGGTGCCTTTCCTTATCTATGCACGAACCCTGATTGTAACTCTGGGCAGTCACACTGGTAATGGGGTCCTCCGCACCCCCAACAGGTAACATGAGATTGAACCTATGCACTGTTATGTGACTGTCTCTGAAATGAGTTCCTTCCCCTGGAACCCCTGCCCCTACTAGCTGTTCCCTGAGATGGCCGTGGACCTATCTGTATTGTTGGTGATGAACGAGATGCTTCACTCATTGCCATTGAAATCCCTGCGGCTACTGTCCTTAGCATGACTCTGTTACCATATGGCAGTGGCCTTGAGCCCCCTCCCCTAGGAAATGTCCTCGGGGCCTTCCCTACGAATCAAGGACGATGCAGAAATGTTAGTCTTGTACCCCCAGTTAATTTCATGTGTTCCTCCGCATATCACGCATTTTCCACCGCTTCCGCTACTGAAGATGGTTTCTACATCCACACCATAGCTCTTATCTTAGGGTTCAATCCATATACGAAGCGCTCTGCCTGTCGTTGGTCATTATCCATATACAAAACATATTTTACCAGTTCCATAAATCTGATCTCATATTCTTCTACAGTTTTGTTTCCCTGTACTAAGGCATGAAATGCCCCTACCTATTGTTCCTCATAGTATGCTGGTAGATCTTTCCTTCGGAACCTCTCCTCGAAAAGTTCCTAAGATACTATGTTTGGGGTAAGGTGCAGTTGTCTTTCCAGGTTTCCCCACCAGTTCAAGGCGCTGTCTCTTAATTGAAAAATTGTGATCTTTTCCTTTGATTTGGATGCATACTCCCTTAAGGCAGAACACCTTGTCATGCCTTCCAACCATGCTTCTGCACGTTCACTGGCGCGACCCCCGACAAACTCTGGAAGTTTGATATTCTGCAATTCACGCGTGATGTCTTCGGGTGGATGTCCTCCCCCTGAATCCCTTGACGCTTCTGTATTACCCGTTCCATACGGTGGGGGTTCGACTTCAGTCCCTGCCGGTTGTCGCCCCTTTAAAGTCTCATTAATGGCTTCCAACGAGTGTAGTATGAAAGCTAGTTCGGGCGATGGTGGTGGTGGCGCTGGTGGTGTTGGCAGTGCTTGCGACGACACTCCCTTGCCTCAACTCCCTCGAGTCCTAACCATCCTGTATGCTTTAACCTGCATCAACNAGCGTAGTATGAAAGCTAGTTCGGGCGATGGTGGTGGTGGCGCTGGTGGTGTTGGCAGTGCTTGCGACGACACTCCCTTGCCTCAACTCCCTCGAGTCCTAACCATCCTGTATGCTTTAACCTGCATCAACCAAAGTTGTCAGGGTGAGTTCAAGGACGTTTCAAATTGGTGCTACTCAAACTAGAAACAGGGTTAGGCGTAAGTTTTCTTTACTTGTCTGTAAACAGACATTACTCCTTTAGGAGATTGGTTAGGTTAGCATTAGGATTAAGCGTCTAAGCTTGATTTCTTCGCCCCTATAAAAAAAACTATTGGTTCCCTTGCCCTGTAGCCACGCTAGCCTTGTGCCATACTCGCTAATTCCTATGCTTACTCTCCTAGTGCATATGCCGCCTCCTTCTCGCTTGTCCTAGTCTAAGTCCTTTTATCTTTTCGCTTATAACTAAATATCCTCCGATGCTTGATTCGTGAGCTCTTCCCTGGCGCCTAGGGTTGGTGTTGTCGAATGCTGCATTGATATTTAGCGTTGACGTTGACTGGTGGAATGGAGTGGAGGGACTTGGCACTTGGCTCGATGAGTTGTGTATACGGTCTCGTGAGCCTGACGCTTGGACAATCAGAGTTTATATTTGGGATACAAAGATCAACAATGCTAAATAAGCCTTTAACTTGATTCCTATTGCATTCACTAATTATGATTCAACTCGGTTAGCTGGCTCCGGATCAATAGATTAGGTAATAAGCCAGTTAGTCTTAATCTTCATACTGTATCTTCCTAATAATAATACCACTCTAATTCCTACAGTGTTACCATTAATCTAATTAAATATAAGAATTTATTTGTAAATACTTATGAGGGCACGTTGGTGTTAGTGTTCATCTTAAGACTTGGGCTTGGTGGGTGGTCGCGGGTTCAAAACCCCTTAATTAAGTGAAATAATTCAATTTTTTTTTTTTTACTCATTTAAAAAGACAAAATACCTAATTAAATTGGTTAAATTAGCATGTGTAAAGACCTAATTAAATTAAATTAATTAAAATTTTAAACTAATTTAAAACAATTTAACTTAAGAATTTAAAATTAAATAAATAATTCTGAAACTTTATTTTAAAATAATTATAATTAAAAAAATAAAAAATTAAAACAATTAAAATTAAAAAAAAAAAAAATTTACTCGTGAAATACTATATATATAAGAAATCGGCATCATGCATCCTCGCATGAGGCCCACGTGCCCCCTCCCCCAGGTGCTCATCCCTTTTGAGACTCCTCTTCCTGGCCTCATGTGCGTTGGTGTGCTGTGCTCGTATGTTATATATGGCAGGTGCACTTGGGCATTTTGACTTGGACGAATATATCAAATGAAAAAAAAGTCGATGACTATGGCTATGCCCCCATGCATACCCAAATCTGGTGCTTATAGTCTGCTGCCAGAGCTCTTGGGGAAACCCTTTGTGCAGAGAAGAAAGCTGGCGACGGGAGGGAGGATGAATTCTCAGGAGCTTCCTGTGGTTTGGTTGGGTGCGCGGTGCTCAGGTGCTCGGATGCCTCCATGGGTTCCTCCTCCCTGTGAATTGATGGACGACGTTTGTTTGTGATGGGCCTGGCACTTGTGTGTGTTTTTTTTTCCTTCTGGGTTCTTGCAGCTTGCACCTGTTGTTTGTCTTTTTTTTGACTTGTGCTGTGTTGTATGGCAGGTGCGCTTGGCTGTTAGACTGTGTGTGACCTGGCTGTGCTCACACTAGGCTGAGATATTAAACAGCCAGATCCACCCAAAATATTACGGTTTTGTGCTTAGCACTGTGTGCTAGGGTTTTTTTTTGGCTTGTTGCTACTTTGGTTGTTATTTTACTTTGCATTTCGAGCATGC
>JASDQU010104460.1:72786-87992 GCA_032191745.1 Picea mariana | reverse complement strand
GAGGTTCTGAACTTCTGGAACTTTTTTTTTTCTGATTTTGAATCCTCAACTTCAGTTTCATTTTTTGTTAGATTCCCAGAGGCATCATCATCCTCTGAACTATCAAAGTTCTCTTGTAAAAGTTTTTTAATCAACTGTTTGTGTGCATCAAACGTGAAAGTTTTCAGTCCCAGATCAGTTTCCAAGAGTCAACGAACACCTTCGAAGGTCAAAGAATCGGATTGCTTCCTGAAAAAGGATGACCGAGAGCGCACTGCTTCAGTGATGGTCGTCTCCATCTGAGAATCCTCGATGGCCATGGCTTTCACTTCACTCTTTGCTGCCTTCAATGCCCAATCCACCTGTGTTCCATCTTTTTAGCGTCTTCCTCTCCTCTAGTATTGAATTTCGTGAAAGGGTGTCCCCTTAATAGAATTTCAAATCCACCAGTTTATTTCTGGAAACCCTGGGAGCTGACTACTGGGGTTTCAGGAAAGGTTGGGGTTTTACTTGATCGCTCATCCCTAACAAGGATCTTAGAATTATTATTATTTTTTTATCTTCTAAAAATTTCTGATAAGATTTATTGGTTTTCTGATAAGATTTAGTGGTGGTTTTGTTAATATATGTTGAACCTATTGTCTTAAGAAAATGAAATATATTCGTTCAGGCTGGCGGAAATGCTTGAGGTAATCTAATATAACCTCGCATCTCTTATGGAGAACCTGCGCGTGGAGAACGGTCTGCGCGAATGCAGGGAGCTTTTGGCCGCGTTTTGGGAGCATCTGCCCCCTGTACATTTTGTCTGGATAAAATAACAATGAGTTTAGGGTTAGTGATTGGCGCATTGTGCACCAGGTTGACCTTCATGTTTGCTCATGCGGTTAATCGAACTCGCTACGTCCATTGTGGTTGGAAGCGTGGTGGGATTGGCGTCCATCTTGTTGATTATGTTGTTGCTGTGGAAGATGAGAGGGGGTGATATGCAGGCAATAGAGGACGCCGAGAGGACCGTTGGTGTGAAACAAAATGGGGATTCTTCAGATAAAGTAGAGAAAGTTTGGTCCAATCAGTACTCGAGCAAGAGTCCTCCAGTGTTGGATGCGGTTTACGACTGTAGCGGAAGTCTCGTGTTCTACGCTGGAGAAACACAAAACTACTGTTTGGAGGATCTGCTGAGGGCAACAACTGAGATTATGGGAAAGGGTACTTAGGGAAGCACATACAAGGCTGTCATGGAAGGTGGACTCACTGTAACCGTTAAGAGGCTCAAGAACTCCAGCAGGGTGAGCAGAAGTGACTTTGAGAGCCACATGGAAATAGTGGGAAGTCTGAGGCATCCTAATATCATTTCTCTCATGGCCTACTTCCAGGCCATGGAGTAAAAATTGCTTGTTTACGAATATTACCCCAACAACAACCTCTTCTCTCTGATACACGGTCAGTAAACTAGCTTAACTCCAATCTGACTCTGCTAATTTTATTGATTTCCATTTTGATGTTTGTTTAGATTAGACAAATGAATGAACAGTCAGATGCCAATTATTTACAAATTGACATAGATTTGAATTGAAGAGGACTATGATCTACACAGAGTTTATAGGGATTTTTGTACTGAAGCGTAAGATTTTTCATAGATCAATTAGCGCAGCTACATTAATTGACAGTTAATCGCAACTATGAATAGAGAGCAACCACTAGTCTTTTTCTAGTAATTCTATGGAAGATTCGATACCCTGGTACAAATATACTGGCCCATAGGCCCAGTATTTCAAGCTGGAGTTGAAGTTTGAACTTGGCCCATAGGCCCAGATTTCAAACTAAGGCACTCTGATACCATGTGTAATAACCGTATTAATTTAAACATCAATTTATTCCATAAACTGAAACAATAACTTCTACTTGAATGCAGAAAACTCAATAATTTCTTTTAATTCCACACATACGGATGTTAAATTTATCAACGAATAATAATTTCATAAGAAAATAAAACAATTTTACCTATTCCTGATGCTAATTTCTCCATCGACCCGATTGTCCAGCCCGCTGCTTTGTTGTTGCCTAATGTGCTGCCCAACTCTACCCAAACCTTGTTTCCACCCTGCCAACTAGGAAAACTTCCTAGCTTCAGGATACCATATGGATATCCTGGCCCTCGTGCCCAAAACCCCCAGCAAACTGGTTCCCCCTGTACTAATCCTTCCCGACTACAGACTCAAACTCCCCTGCACAAATCCAAAAGAAGCCTAAAAAAAAATGATCCCTTCCTTCTGTAAGCCTTCTCCACTCATATGCCTCCTTCACCGCCCTTTCTCCTCATTTATTTCCTTACCTACACATTTATTATCTTATCCGATTATTAATTCTTTATCCTATTATTAATGCTCATTATCCTTATTTATTAATGCTCCTTATCCCCTCCGTATACATAATCCTTTAATTTAAACAATTAAATTTATTAACCCTTTTAAATTTAATACCCATGTCATTGAATGTAATAGGTAGTTAATTAATTAATCAAAATTATAACCATTAATTAATTAATAAATATTTAATTAATATCATTATACCAATCTTTGTTTAGTTATTAACATGTTAGGAAAAATTAATTACCTAATAAATTTTTACTTAATAATCCCTAAGTATATATTCAACTAGGGTTGTTACAGGAGGAAACACATGTTCTTAAACATTAAGCCCACTCATAATTAAGTATCACGTATAATTAAGTGTCAGGCATAATTTAGATAATTTAAATAATATAGGTGAGAATTAATAATGTAGATAGTTGTAAATGATTCTTACATATGACAAAAATAACCATACATGATAAAATGGAGAACCAAGGAAGACGATCTCAAGAATAACTATAACACGTTCTCATCGTTGGATGGATGTGCGGTCAACTAAGTCCCGATAATCTGATTACTTGGCTCCATACCCGTATACCTAACACTTCATCGGATGTGCGTTAAATAATTTTCACTGCAACAAAAGGCATAGATCATGTATAAAGGGCTAGAGAACTCCTCATTGTTGTGCAGGTGAAGCAGAGGTTAAATGGTGACAACAACGTGTCGGTTAGGTGACAGTCATTCTTCCACAACTTGTGCAACAATATGGATCAATTCCTAGAATCTGGTTGTTGTTGAAACAAACAACCGTAAATAGAATTAGATTGGTTTGTAATTAATGAATTCAGTTTCTTGAAATTGTGAGAGGAAGACTATAAATTCATGTATGCCTACAGATGTATAGAGTGAGCCTACTGTAACTCTTCATGCTATGAAAAATAAGAAAACTAATACCTTGCTTGGTGGACATACCCTGAAGTTGGGCGAACCATGTAAATTCCTGTGTTTTTCTTTTATCATTGTTTCCATTTGTTTGATGTGATTTATTCTCTTCTATGTAGCTGGATTGGTTTTGTGGCTGACTATTCTAACAAGTGGTATCAGATCCAGTCGGAGGTCACTGATAACCACCAACCATATTGTGCACGTGTCAATTATTCTCTGAGGAGACCGCTAGTTGGAGGAGCGTTGATCCCTTATCAGCGTTGGATTCTCCGCTTGAAGGGCACGCTGATAAGTGCTACACTTACATTTTTTTCAAAATTTGAAATCAATGCTAGCTTGGGATATGCACATGTCTCTTGCAAAAGGAACCTCGTTCTTTTGGAGTATTATATTTTGGTCTTTGTTATAATTAAAATTCAAATGTCGTCCCCGAGGTGTAGGACAATCGGTGACGGAGTGTGTTGTTAATCCACTCTGTGATGTTAAAGTCACCGGTTCGAAACTTGCGGGGACAAAAAATCCAACCATGTTAAGGGTTGGTGTGGCTCAGGCCGGGTGCAATCCCCGGGTGATTTTGATGGCTTAGATGCCCCTGAGTCACGGTTTCTCAAGCCACAGGTTAATCGCGAGCCAACAGGTCCTGCACAAATTAACAAACAAAAAAACATTAAAATTCAAATGTCTCTTGCAAAACCAACAAGGTTCTTTTGTATTATTATATTTTGGTCATTGTTATAATGAAAATGAATTAGTGGCAGGTCCATTCGAGTGTTGTTGACCATTCTAGTGTTGTTGAATATGTGGTCAT
The DNA here is from genome assembly GCA_032191745.1 of Picea mariana. Classification (NCBI taxonomy): domain Eukaryota; kingdom Viridiplantae; phylum Streptophyta; class Pinopsida; order Pinales; family Pinaceae; genus Picea; species Picea mariana. The sequence goes on along the minus strand of JASDQU010104460.1, from coordinate 83,906 downwards.
TTAGATATATGCTCCCACAGATAGGGAAGGTGTAGAATTAATGACCGAAGCATTTCAACAATAGTTTATGCTCCCACATAAAGGAGCGGATTAACAAGCATGGAGGTAATACTTGAGGCAACAGAGGCTGAGAAATACAAGAACGTCTGAAATGGCAAAGACGTAGAGTGCCAAGTTTGAAATTGAGAAATTCAATGGCAAGAACAGTTTTGAGATCTGGAAGGTCAAGATGCACGATTTTCTCATGCAACAAGGCATAGTGAAGGTGCTTTTGGGAAAAACAAATAAACCCATGACCATTTCAGATGAAGAGTGGGAAGAGATCAATGCGAGAGAAGTGAGTGCCATACGTCTGTGTTTGACCGATGATGTTTTGTTCAACATTGTTACAGAGAAGATAACAACTGGTTTTTGGACGAAGCTAGAAAGCTTGTATATGACGAAATCCTTGGAGAACATGATATTCATGAAAAGACAATTGAACAGTTTGTGCATGAAGGAAGGTACAAAAATAGATGATCATTTAAATACTTTTAATACTCTTTTAGTCTAGTTGACTAGCATGGGAGTGAAATTTGAATCTGAAGACATGGCGATGACATTATTGTGTTCTTTTCCCAAGTCATGGGATCATTTTGTTACCTCTATTAGTTTCAGTTCAACATAGAGTATTGCGTTTGATGTTATTGTTGGATCTTTACTGTTTGACAAAACAAGGAATAAATCCAATTTAGAAACCTCTAAATCTGAGGCGATGGTGTTCAGAGGAAGACCTAAAGAAAGAGGACATATTCAAAAGGATTTCTCTCGATCAAAGTCGAAGGGAAAGCAGAACAAGGTTAAGTGGTAGTTTTGTGGAAAATATGGACACCTGAGAAGGATTGTTGGAAACGACAACAAGCCTCCAAAGAAGACCCTCCAAAAGAGATGAAGGAAGCAAACACAACTGAAACAGGTTCAACAACAAGTTCAGGTATGGTTGATGAATTTTTAACAATTGGGATTATTTCACGTTATGATCAACAGTGGTTACTAGATTCCGGTGTTTCAAATCACACGTGTCTTCATAGACACTGGTTTATTACTTACCAGTCTATAGATGATGGAATTGTTTACATGGGAAATGATATATCATGTAAAGCTATGGGAATTGGTATCATTTGAATTAAGATGTTTGATGGATCTGTTAAGATAATAATTGATGTGAGACATGTACTTGAGGTAAGGAAGAACCTAATCTCTCTGGGAGTCTTAGATACTGGAGGATATAAAAGTGTTATCAAGGTGGAGTTATGAAAGTATATAAAGGAATCCTACTCGTTATGAAAGCGAAGAAGGTTGGAAACCTATTTATGTTAGAAGGAAGAACCGAGTTAAATCATGCGATAGTTGTATCCGAGAATGACAGTTATTCTGTTCGAATGTGGCATCAACGGTTGGGCCATATGATCAAAATAGGATTGAAGGTATTATATGATCACAAGTTACTTCCTAGTCTAAAGTCTTTACAGTTATATTTTCACAAGAACTGTATTTATGGAAAACAAAATAGGCAGAGATTTAAAACCGGAAGACACACTCGTGAGGGAATCCTTAATTATATCCATTCTGATGTTTGGGGACCATGCCATACTATTTTGTATGGAGTATCATCATACTTTGTTACTTTTATAGATGATTTCTCTAAGAAGGTGTGGATCTATATGTTGAAAAGAAAGGCTGATGTATTTTCTTTTTTCAAACAGTTTAGAGCTTTAGTGGAAAAGAGGACTGGTAGGTCCATTAAATGTTTAAGAACTGATAATGGTGGTGAATTTACGTCAATGGAATTTGAGATCTATTGCAAGGATTTTAGGATTTATATGCATAAAACTACTGCCTACACTCCTCAACAGAGTGGAGTTGTTGAACACATGAACAAGACTCTTCTAGAGAGAGCAAGGAGTATGCTTAGTAATGCCAACTTGTAGCAGGAACTATGTGCAGAAGAAGTAAATACAACTTGTTATCTGGTGAGTCAATCATCATCAACAGCAATAGAGTGCAAGATTCCTGAAGAGGTATGGATAGGTGACCTTTGTAATTATTCTAATCTTAAAGTTTTTGGTTGTGAAGCCTATGCTCTAATTCCAAAACATCAACATTTTAAATTAGATCCAAAATAAAAAAGGCTTATCTTTGTTGGATATGATGATGGTATTAAGGGGTACAGGTTGTGGTATCCTACTACCCACAAGATCAACATTAAAAAATATGTAATATTTGATGAATCATCTCTCACCAAATCAGATGTAGATGTTCAAATGAAACATGTAGAAGTACCAAAATATCGACAGATTAGTTTGAAACTCGTTCAACTACAAATGAAAGTGAACATGAACAAGTTTATGAATATGTTCATGAAGAGGTTCCTACAGAAGCAAACATGGATGATAATGACATTCAACAGATTGTGGATGAACCAAAAAATTCCCTAAGGAGGTCTACACGTGTCAGAGTTCCTCCAAGAAGGTATGATGATTTTGTTTCATCAGTTTATTTAAGTACTAATGATGATGAACCTTCGTGCTATCAGGAAGCTGTGGAGGGTTCTAATAGTGAAAAATGGAAAGAAACAATGAAGGATGAAATGAATGATTTAGCAAAGAATGCTATATGGGACCTGGTAGAACTTCCAAGAAACAGGAAAATTGTAGGTTGCAAGTGGGTCTACAAGGTGAAGAAGGGTATTGATGACAAGGTAGAAAGGTACAAAGCAAGGCTGGTTGCGAAAGGATATTCTCAGAAAGAAGGTATTGACTTTTATGATATGTTTTCATGAGTTGTTAAGATTGTTTCAATTCAAATTGTGTTAGTATTAGTTGTATCACTTGATTTGGAGTTGAAGTAGCTAGATGCTAAGACTTCTTTCTTACATGGAGATTTGGATGAGAAGATTTACATGGAACAACCTAAAGTGTTTGTTTAGAATTGCAACAAGAAATTTGTTTGCAGGCTCAAGAAATCATTGTATGGTCTGAGGCAGTCGCCCAGACAATGGTACAAGAAATTTGACTCTTTCAGGATGAGCCAAAATTATACAAGGAGTGATTATGATCATTGTGTTTACTTTAAGAAATTGAATAATGGCATATTCATTATCTTAGTATTATATGTTGATGATATTCTTTTAGCAAGCAAAATCATAACTGAGATCAACAGGTTAAATGCTCAAATGGCTAGGACGTTTGATATGAAAGATCTAGGAGAAGAAAAGCATATTTTGGGCATGGAGATATTCAGAGACAGGAGGAATGGTAATATTTGGTTGTCACAACATAAGTATTTCGAGAAAATACTTTTGAGGTTTGGTATGAACAGTGTGAAACTAGTTTCTGTACCTTTCGCTTCCCATTTTAATCTTTCTTCAAGATTATGTCCTAGTACAAAAGAAGAAAAGAAATATATGTCTCGAATACCGTATGCTAATGCAGTAGGGAGTTTAATGTATGCGATGGTTAGTACAAGACTAGACATTTCACATGCAGTTGGGGTTGTCAACATATATATGGAAAATCTAGGTAAAGAGCACTAGGCAACAGTGAAATGGGTTCTTCGGTATCTGAGGGGCACAAGTGATTACTGTATCACCTATAACGGTGGTTGTGAGTTAGTCTGTAGATATGTTGATTTTGATTTTGCAGGTGATTTGGACAAAATGAGGTCAACTTCAGGATATGTTTTTACTCTTGCAAGTGGAGCTATTAGTTGGATGTCTAAGCTACATAACATTGTTGCTTTATCCACTACAGAAGCATAATACATAGTTGCTTCACATGCTTGCAAATAAGCGGTTTGGTTAAAAGGTTTGTTTGGTGAGTTTGGAAGGATGCAGGACAAAGTAAAGCTACTTTGTGATAGTCAAAGTGCTATTCACTTGGCCAAGAATCCAGCCTACCACAGTAAAACTAAACATATTCCTATTAAGTGCCATTTTGTAAAACAGATCATCGATGACAGTGGAGTTTCTCTTGAAAAAGTTCTTACAAAAGAGAACTGTGCAAACATGTTCACAAAACCAGTACTTTTAGAGAAGCTACGATGGTGCTTAACTTCTCTTGGTTTGCAGAAAAGGTGATGAACAAAAGAAGGAGCAAGGTATCAGGTTAATTGTTGTCAAGGTGGAGATTGTTAAACGGTGACAACAACGCGTCGGTTAGGTGACGATCATTCTTCCACAACTTGACTGTTGTTGAAACAAACAACCGTAAATAGAATTAGATTGTTTTGTAATTAATGAATTCCGCTTCTTGAAACTGTGAGAGGAAGACTATAAATTCATGTATGCCTACAGATGTATAGAGTGAGCCTGTTGTAACTCTTCATGCTATGAACTAAGAAAACAGATACCTTGCTTGGTGGACGTAGCCCGAAGTTGGGCGAACCACGTAAATTCTTGTGTTTTTCTTTTATCATTTTTGCCATTTGTTTGATGTGATTTATTCTCTTCTGCTTAGTTGGATTGGTTTTGTGGCTAACTGTTCTAACAACAAAAACGTAAATAGTTTCAATGGAAGAAATCAATAAAAGATAACAACAATCACACAAATAAGTGGTACAATCTTTTAAAAGAAAAACATTGATAGAGTAATTATTCTTATTGTTTAAAGGAGAATTACAACAACTAAACAAATTTATAACCATCTTACACACTTTATTTGCTTTTATGGGATTACATAGATTTATAGCATCTCTTTTACAGTTACACAAAACTGAACAATTTAATGTGCACCCATCTATATTCTATTTTAAGTTGATTTTGTCTCAACTAAAACATAATAATAAGAGCCAAGAAATCGGCCCATATCGAATCCCCTCAAAATCCGTGAAAAATTAGTTGACATGTTTCAACATTCGTTACCCCTTTTCCTTGAATACTCATAACCCAATTGGTGGTATATGGAAATGTATAACAACATCAAAACCCAGTGGGGGGAGTGGGAATGTATACCAACATGCTTTGGTTTCATCTTGGATTTTTAGGATATGCTTTCCAAGTTTAACGAACCCAAATGGATCTCCATCGTTAGCAAGGACGATTGCATCTCATTGCTAGAGCTATATGCACTTTCTACATCCAGGCGTGGAGAGGAGTAGTGCTGGAGGTTCAGGAGAATGTTGCCCGGAGTGTTGGAGTTAGTGTGGGTTCCGTCAATGTCAATGACGACACTGAAATAATTTGTAACAGAAGGGATGATCTCATTTGTAACAAAAAGGACGATCTCATATCCATGGGCTCGTTAAAGTTATTAGTTTGTAACAGAAGAGATGATCTCATTTGTAACAGAAAAGACGATTTCATACCATAGGGTTGTTAAAGTTATTAGTTTAGATCATAGTTTAAACTTTTTATTATTTGATTTTTTTTAACTATTTAAACTAATTTGAAATTTAGATTTTAATAAAAATGATTTAAAATTGATGAAATTACATGTATTTATTATTAATATTGAAAAACATAATTATAATAAAAACAATTTACAACTATAAATTTATTTTTAATTAAAATTATTAACTTTAACACTGCAAAATTTCAATTTTAGTAAAAAAATTATGAATATAAAATAAAAACAATTAACAATAATGAAAATAATGAAATTTAATAAATTTGTAAAACACATACATATAAGCAAATTTGTTAAACACATCTCCGTTTGAAGAAATGAAATTTGTTCAACACATCTCCGTTTGAAGAAACGACAGCTGGACAATACTTCCAAACAAATTTCGAAACAAAAACTTCTACACCAGACGTAACTTCGACTTTGTGTCAAAGAGCAACTGTTTTCGATTGTCTGTCACAACCGACACTGTTTTAGATGAGTGCCGTATGGAAATACTCTTACAAACATTGAACTTCATCTGCACAATATTCATCTGATATATAAGTACAGACAAATTCTGTAGGCATTCCAGCAATTGTATGCTCAGTATGTATATACAAGTTATGCTTCACACTATCTCAGCGCGCAGGCTCCTCTGAAGGATGTTTATAAATCTCCAAGCGGACTGTGGGCTTCAGCGATGGTATCCAGCCTTGGCTTCCATGGCGACAAGGCCGATTTCCTACTGGCGCGTTGGATTAAGGACGGCGCCAATACATTTTCCATCACCAAGTTGACATCATTGGCTGAAAGAAAGGAAGCGAGCTCTTCTTTTCTAAGTCGAAGCTTCATACGCACCATCGATCCGTCGGTGGAGTAAGAAGAAGAAACAATCCTGACGCCGCCTTTAATCTTATTAACCACACGATCATCTGTTTCTTCTTGTTTTATTGAATCTCTGCCTTTGTCTGCACAAGACTCTGGCTGCAACCTATGATAAGAAGAAGCTCTTGTAAAGGGTTTTCTAATGCTATTGTTATCGTAATTGATGAGTTGATCCTGTGGAAATGGGAGAGGAATGAGATAATAGAGATGGCCAGCTATAAGCCCAGCCCTTTCTGGAAGAGGTCGAGTGAAACTGTCCATCCCAAGTCGAGGAACAGCGGGTGCCTCGAATATCTCATGATTTGGATAATCGATGAGTATTTCTTTCACAGAAACAGGACTCCGCAGCTTCATCACCGTTCCGTCGGCTTTCATCATCTTTATCCGACGACGACGACGATCGATTCCTCCTCGCAGCAGCACGTTACCCATCCTGCTCTCTTCTATATTCTATGTATCCTATTCCTCGTATGCATATACTCAGATGAAGAGCTGTATTGATATATATACAGAGAGGAGATTGGGTGACGTAAGGGCTAATTTGACCTGATTTCTCATGCTGCTCTACGGAATACAACGAATAAGGATGACACGTTGGCTTATGACTAATTCAGAGTCCTCCTTTTCAAATAAAGCTCCTACGCTACCATATTGGACTATTCAATTTGGGCAGTTAGACTATTGCAGTCTATCCACGTGACTAACTCCAGTGAAAATTGATTGTTGACTCAATGTCCATCTTACGGATCATTGTCAAGACTCGGTTAGCCAAAGACGTGAAGAATCTTTTACGGTAAATTATAATAGAATTTTGGTGGCGAATCTTTTATGGTAAATTATAATATAGAGTGGTATTTAGGTAGAGATTTAATAATATAGATGATTAATACATTATAGGTATTTTATTTTTATTTGGGATTTATTAAGTGTTAAAAATTTAATTTTTTAATGATTTAAAATAAATTTAGGTTACTTTTACATTCATGAAATATTTATGAATTTATATGTTATATTGATTTTAGGTTAAAATTCTAATTTTTTTTTATTTTTATTTTTAAGTGAAAAATATTTTTCACATTTATAAATAACATTCTTAATAAATTTTTATTTTAATTTATTAATTTTGAAAAAAAATTGAAAAATATACTTTTTCACATTTATAAATAACATGCTTAATAAATATTTTAATGTAAATTAATACATTTCACTTAAATCAATTAAACATTTATAAATAACATTCTTAATAAATTTTTATTTTAATTTATTAATTTTAAAAAAAAATTGAAAAATATACTTTTTCACATTTATAAATAACATGCTTAATAAATATTTTAATGTAAATTAATACATTTCACTTAAATCAATTAAACATTGACAAAATTAGGTAGGTATTGAGACACATTGATCATTACACTTGAACTAAGTTTCTTTCTTTATCATATTCATCAATGTCTTTAATGCTTTAGCAAATATAAATTATCAAATACAAAGTAATTTTTGAAACTAATTATCAATTTATACAAAAGTAATCTTTCAAATTAATATTGAAAAAATCCTTTTTAAAGATTTTTTTTACGATAATTTGCAATCTTAGGTGCCTAATTTCCAAGATTTTTGTCACCCTTGCAGAATCAAATCATAAGTTTCTTGTATCAATAGTTTCACAGTCAAAATCTTACTTCTTTGATTAAACACATATTGTTTACAAAAGCATCTTACCAATCATTTCGTGAATAAAATATAGGGTGGCGTGCTTTACTAAGGGATTTACTCATGTTTTAGTACCTGTATTGTTTTCATAAAAGGTCAATACAAAAGTCTAGACCCAGGTATGGAATGGGGTAATCAAATATACAACAAATAGTATATACCTATCCTGATGATTTTTTTCACTAATAGAGCAGCAGTTTTCAAATTTTAGATAATCTATTCTTTGAATCCTCATATAAGGAGCCAATTTTTAGTATTGCAATGATGGCATGATTCAACAAAAATCTATCAAGAAGATGAGAAAATGTATTGACAACACGTTACCCATGAAGCAAATGTTTGAGCATATTGTTCCTCATGTCCAAGGGAACCTGACATGGTTTTATCCCATTTGTAGTATCTGGCCAAATATACCAAATTAATAAAAAATAAAATCAATTTGGATGCACCAGTAAAATTTATTTGGGATTGCCCCCAGGGGGGGCAACTCAATTGGCAAGTGCCGTGAAAATGAAATGTTATGAAGTTCCATGAGGTTTTGAGTTCAAATCCCCCCGACTTATCTTGTGTGCCACGCAAGGGGCATCGTGGGAACACTTGGAGGTTATAGTGGTCGCAGTTGGATAACACGACCACGTGTAACGCGAGTACGTGCCCAACTAGTTGTTGATTCCGCTAGACAAAAAATAAAATAAAATGATTTGGGATCTTTTCATTGAAGTGACTTATAAAGAATTGTATTAAATGAGCATAAATTAAAGTGCACCATTAAAGAAGGAAGAGCTCAATAACGAAGAGACATAAGCATCAAATATGAACACAAAACTTGATAACGAAGTTCGTCTCTGGTGGACTACGTCTCCAAGTCATGCTCTCAAATGGGTAGGCCTTTTTATTAACTCAAAAAAAGAATTTGGTAATTGAAAATGTTAAATTCTAAAAGGTAGTATTAGAATGACAAACTAGCACTAAATGGCACAATTCATAATTGGTGGTGGTAATGATGACTATGGAATGTGATTTTCTCTCGATATTAGAATAATAAATCTATCTAATAATAACTAGAGTAGAGATCAATCTTAGAAAAAAACCCAAAAACTTGTATCTCATCCGTAAAATCATCAATACGATGCATGGAGAACTTATTTTTTATAGTGTTTCAATTATGTCCTATTTATTAATTATGTCCTATGTAATAAATACAAAGGTAATAAGAGCCATGTTTTTACCTTTCTAAAATGATAGGAGGAACACGGGGATTCTGACTACCAATGACGATCTTAACTTCCAATAATTCCTCTATAAGACTTTCAATCTTAGACTTCTTAAAGTGAAAATGCTTATGAGGGGAAAAAAAAATGTGGGGCCTTTACTATGGTCAATCTCAATAACATGTTTCATTCCACTATCAAGTGGAAGTTTTATAGACATCACTTGGAAGACCCCCTTAAATTTATCATGCAAGGTAGAGAGGATGGAATATGTATTCATCAAGAAGAAGGTATCTTCATACAATATAAGAGATATATAAAGCCAAACTTGCCCTTCTTCGTAAACCTAGACATTTTGATTGATTTTATAATATATATACTTTTAGGTAGATTTCATTTAATAATGCATTCACAATCATCATGATGAGAGGGGATGAACTTTTTGGTTAATGGAGTACATCCTCGAAGAAATAAGCTATTAAATACCCAAAAATATATTCATGCAATATATGTGACACAAAGTCTTCCTAGAGGGTGTTGTATTCCATTATAAGTTCCACCTTGTGCACTACACCTTCACATTTAATGTGTATATGGAATGGGATAATGGATTTTTAAGATGAAGCATTATGAAGTAACAATAGTTAAGCCCAAGTGCTTAACTGATCCAGGTGGATATCGGTGGCCACCCACCTTTTCCAAATGGCTCAAAACAGTTTTCTGGCCATTTTGGCAATTTACTATTTTTAGCAGGTTTTAACTTCCGGGGCCATTTTGAGGGTCCAAATGAAGGTTTTTCGAGATCGAGGTTCTCAATGATAGCCGAAGGCATGATTGAGCCCCCAAAATGAATCTCCTCGACAATACCTTTCCAACGAGCTATCACATGCCTAAAACGGAGATCGTATGCAAAAGTTACGACCCCGGGAAGTTGATGTACTCACTTACCCAAATGGGGCCCACATGACTTTTGGCTCTTCATCTCCTAGGGTTGGGTTTTTGGATGTCTAGGACTTTTGTAATTCCCGTTTATTGTAAAAGGGCCTTCAGAGCCTCATTGTAATCATCTTCTTGCGAATGCGAGTAGCCGTCACATCTCTTCTCAGAGATAAGCTGCCACCATTCTAGCGAGTCTTTCACTCTGTATTTTTACAGTCTCTGTACATTTATCTGATTAATAGAAGTCGTGTATTACTGTATATCTTTGTTTATGGTTGCACCTCTGATACATTTCTATTATATTATTGAATATCTGCAATATCTCTGTGCCTTTCTTTATTATATCTCCGCTCTCATTTCGTGCCGAAAATAATCCGGATCAGTGGTATCAAAGCAGGCTGCTCTTGATCGTTTTTCAGTGCATGTCCTCGACGAGGTCCGAGTATAGCAAGTTGGGTCTTGAGCTTGTCTCTCTCAAGGACAATCGCTCTCGCACACCTAAGAAACCCTCAATGGCGGAAGAAAAGAAAAACGATGGAGCAGACGATCCTATCAGTCTGTTGCTTGAGCAAGCTCTCACGTGACAGAGGGATGAAAGGATGGAGAATTTTTCCCACATCCTTCAATGCCTGCCAATAGCATCGGGAGCATCTTCATCAAGCGACCACTTTGGAGGCACCTCACCTTTCAAGGTACAGGTTAATTTTGATATTCCCGTATTTGAAGGTCAAATAGATGCAGATGCCCTAGATAAATGGTTAAATCTGCTAGAAGGTTATTTCTCTGTTCATAATTTTTCAAACAAGGAAAAGATCACCTTCGCACTCCTTAAGGCTCTCCCCCATGTCAAACATTGGTGGGAAACTTACTGGGAGCAAAGTTCCACAGAGGATTCTAGAATATATGGGGCCGAGCCCACTTGAGAATTTTTTGGGGATGCGGTAAAGGAACAGTACTACCCTGTTGGAAACTATGCGGACCAGTACATGAGATGGACCACACTACGGCAAGA